>CM038680.1:687298147-687511619 GCA_021605205.1 Aegilops longissima | reverse complement strand
GGCTTCAATGGCGGCGAGTCCGGTAGCGCATATTGTCTTCGGCATTGCAAGGCGGGTTCCTCCTCGAATACTTCATAGAAGATTTTGAACACAAGGATAGTGTCCGACTCTGCAAAATAAGTTCCTCATACCACCGTAGAGAATAACATTTACACAAGTTCAATCTGCTTGGCGTATTCCGTGGTGTGACATCACACCACGGCCAAGCCACTATTGAATCGTTTTCCTTTGTCCCACCTCAAGCGCGTTTAGCGGCGGTTTCCTTGCACGTCTTGTCAAAGCAGAGATCGTGTCCCTTATTCGATTCTCATCAATACGGCAGTGGGTAACCCAACGCGCCATTGATTCTGGCTTGGGAGATAGCGAGTTTTATCGGGCCGGTGGGGGCGCATAGCTTTGTCCGTCCATATAAGGGATAAGGATCCACTTTTCACGCCTTCTTCCTCCTTTGCTTATCCATTTCCTCTCACTCGAGCTCCAGTGCCCAAGTCCGCACATCCCACCTCAACCTTCTCCAACTATATGGGGGCGGGAGGCAAGTGGATGGCCTCCTCCGTCACGAAGGGGTACATCAAAAAGCTGCGGAAGGCCGGATACTTGTCCGGTGACATCGCGCATAGGCTCCCCAACAAGGGAAGCTCATCCCCACCCAGGCCCCATGAGAGGTGGTGTTCCTCCCCACTTCCTCCAGCGGACTAGGGTTTCCACTTCACCCATTCGTCAGGGCTCATGTTCTACTCGGCCTAGATTTCCACGATCGGCCCAATTTCATCCTCAACATCTCGGCGTTTATCGTGCGTGTGCGGCGCCTTCCTCTGCATCAGCCCCACTTGACTTATGGCTGAAGACCTTCAATGTCAAGCCGAAGGTAGTGAAGGACCATGTAATAGTCTTGAAGGTGCCATGGTGGGCAAGATGGCCAGCGTCTTATGGCTCGAGGGCTCCTTTGTGGAGACCATAAAGGGGTGGCAATCGGGGTGGTTCTACATCACCGAGCAGCGCAACTCTCAATGGTGGCTGCCCCAATTCGATCTGGCTTCCCTACGGCTTACCCCATGGAAGAAGCGGGCTGGCGTGGGAGTAGTCGGAAGAGCGGCGGACTCCAAACCTGCGTCCGAAACCTGGTGGACAAGAATCTCAAGCTTGTCAACATAATTCAGGTGATGCTCATCCACCGGATTCTCCCATGCCAACAACGGGCCTTCAACTTGTGGGAGTTTGATCCGGCACATCACCGAACATTGAGCCGACTCTTGACACTCGTGCGAAGATGCACGGAAGGTGTTGTTCAAGGCGCGAAGCTCCGCATCCGCTACGAAGATCGCGGATTCAGTTTGGCGACATCAAGACAGCGAGTAAGTTATTTTACCCTTCTGGGACTCTTTTTCATAGTTTGACTCTTTGCGGGATCTAAAACTCCCTCACCTTTGATAGGACTGGCTGAAGACGTCCGGACAGATTATTGTCCGGCTCCGTTGCCGAAGACCAGCGGGCCTTGATTAGCCAGGGCTGTTGGTTCGGCACCTCCGTGGTGCGGAAGAAGAAGGCCAAGAAGAAGGCCACGGGAACTCGAAGGAGTTCCGGCGCCAGGCTCCGTCGGACTCATCGTCCGATGACTCGGCGGACTCCCCAGAAGCGAGGAGGAGGAAAAAGAGGCCTCTCCCAGCGAGAGAGAAAAAAGGAAGCCGCCCCAAGCCCAGGAGGCGGAGGAATCAGAAGGAAGGACCCTTCCTCCGGACTACACCGCCAATGCCGAAGCCGAAGAGGAGGAGTGGGCACCAGGACCAAGCCCACTGGCGAAATCATAAGTGTCCGGACACCAGAATAACTCATGGCTTTCCATTTTAGCACAACATCTTCTAATGCCAAGTATAACCGTGCAGCCATGCCCAGGGCCGGGCTCGGCGGTCGTCGAGCAGCTCCACAGATTCGTCGGTGGTGAATAGCACCTCACTTCCGGCGCCTCGTATCCTCCACCGCGGATGGCCTTGAGTGGAGTCCCAAAGGGCCCAACGGAGGAGGTATCCCTAGAGCGCGCCGACCTCCGGAACCGGGCTCAAAGGGATAAAACCCGAAGGAGCTTCAAGTCGGCCCTGCGCGGACTCCGTCTGCGAGACGCCCGGTGGTTCCGGTCGACAAGCGACCCCTTCGTGAAAGGGCAAGACTACTGACGCCCGGCGACCTCTATCCAACGGAGGCACGGATGATTTGATGGAAGCGCTTAGCGGTAGCTTCCATCGACGAGAGCACCGCCTTTATTATGAGTGCGGTGATCGAAAAAGTTCATCCGCCAAAAGGCGAAATTGGTGAGCTTTAATGCCAGACCTTCTAACGAGGCTTTGAGGTATGTATTTAAGATATGTAAAAATATTACGCATAGGCGGTATGTAGCGCCCCGATGCGGCTATATCTCCCGTGTCGAGCCGCGACTTAGAAACATAACGCATTGAAAGCAATGTCATAAGTGAGGTAATCTTCACACAACCCATGTAATAAATAAGGAAAGAGATACATAGTTGGCTTCGATTAGCCACTTCACACGATACATAAATAAACATCCATCATTGAGTACACTCAAGGTCCGACTACTGGAACCAAAATAAAGAAGATACCCCAAATGCTACACAGATCCCGAATCGTCCCAACTGAGCACCACTCTGATCATCGGGAAAAGACACATAATAACGACCACGTTCCTCGTCGAACTCCACTTGAGCTCGGTTGAGTCACCTGCTTTGGCATCGTCGGAACACTGCAACTGTTTTGGAAGTATCATGAGTCACGGGGACTCAGCAATCTCACACCAGCGAGATCAAGACTATTTAAGCTTATAGGAAGGACAGAGTAGTAAAGTGGAGCTGCAGCAAGCGACTAGCATATATGGTGGCTACATACAAAAGAGGCGAGAAGAGAAGCAAAACACAGACGTGAAACTAGTAGCGATCAAGAAGTGATCTGAACTACTTCGTCGAGACATAACTCCAACACCGTGTTCACTTCCGGACTCCGCCGAAGAGACCATCCGAGTTACACCTTGATTGATGTGTATTTTATTGAGGTCAACTTTGGGTTTTCTACAACGGACATTAACAAATTCCCATCTGCCTCATAACATGAGCACGACTTTGAAAGATATTACCTGCGGGGTGTCCCAACAGCCCATTATAAGCTCTCACGGTCAGCGAAGGATATTCCTTCTACGGGAAGACCGATCAATCTCGGAATCCCGGACTACAAGACATTTCGACAGCAATAAAACAAGACCAGCAAAGCCGCCCGATTGTGCCGACAAATCCCGATAGGAGCTGCACATATCTCGTTCTCGGGGCACATCCGGATGAGCAGTCGTCTGACAACGAAAGATGCCCCAAGTTGCCTCGGGTGGCACATAAGTGGCTCTAGTTTGGACCAGCACTCGAAGGAGCATTGGCCGGGGGTTAAAATAAAGATGACCCTCGGGCTCGCGAAAACCGGGGAAAAAGGCTTAGGTGGCAAATGGTAAAACCAAAGTTGGGCCTTCTTTGGGCGAGTCTTATTCAAAGCGAACTGTCAAGGGGTCCATAAATCACCCAACCGTGTAAGGAGCATAAAATCAAGGAACATAACACGGTATGGCGGAAACTAGGGTGGCAAGAGTGGAACAAAACACCGGGCATAAGGCGAGCCTTCCACCCTTTACCAAGTATATAGATGTATTAATTATAGCAGATATATATTGTGATATCCCCAACAAGTAAACATGTTCCAATAAGGAACAACATCTCCATGTTCAACAAGGAACAAACTTCACTTCACGCAACTAGCAGCTATAAGAGGGCTGAGCAAAGCGGTAACATAGCCAATCAGCGGTTTGCTAGGAAAAGGATGGTTAGGGGCTGACATGGCAATATGGGTGGCATGATATAGCAAGTGGTAGGCATCGCAGCATAGGCATAGCAAAGGCGAGCAACTAGCATAGCAAAGATAGAAGTGATTTCGAGGTATGGTCATCTTGCGCAATGTTCTCGAGTTGTCGAAAGCTTGATCCTCGTAAGCGTTCTCAACAGGTTCCTCGTTCACGTACTCGTCTCCGACTCTACCCAAAGCAACAACACAAACAAAGGAACCACAATAAATCACGGTGCAATGCACAATCAACATGATGCAAAACATGACATGATATGCGGGATGTGATATGCAATGCGTATATGCGCTCCGGAAGGTAAATGATGAACCAGGCATCAACTTGGCAAACCAAGTATGCCACTGGAAAGATGAGATGATTTCGGTTGAAATCGATATAAAGATCACGGAATCGGATGCACGGTTTGCAAATGACAAGCAAAACAAGAATGGCAAAATCTGCCATTAACAGCATGATGCCACTTAGCAAGCAACAATTAATTAAGCTACTGCACCCAAACGTATCAACAAAGCACATGGCAGTGATCTACACAAGATGCTCGACAAAAGATGAGCACTGAGCTACGGCTAGTTCACATCATAACAGGTTCAAACAAGCATGGCAAAAGTGCACAAAATATCAGGCTGGACATGGCAAAAACAGCATCAGGTTGCAATGTTCAGAGCAACAAAACTACATGCTACAGGAACTTAAAATAGCAAAACATGGCATGGCATGAATCTACTCAAAGCATAGAACAAAAGTCCCTTACTGACCATAAGCCAAAAGGATTAGAAAATATAGTAACACCCATGTCAATATTGAAAGTTTAGTTAACAGATTCAGCAACATGGCATGTCAAAACTGATAACAAGTAGGCATGTTTACAAGCTCAATGCACTCACTACAGAGCCTTATATGATAAACTAAGCATACATACATCAAGAAGACATGGCATAGAAGACATACATGGCAAGAGCAATAACATAGCATTCATGGATCAACCACAACAACCTAGGCAAAATTGAATAACATGTATACAATCTGCCAGGAAACATTTGATAGCAAAAGTAGAGCTCGATTGACTCAAGCTATGGCACTCCATAATTGCAAACAAAGGCATGGATGGATAGAGCAAGACTTGTTTTACAAAACATCCTTACTGAAGTATCTCAAAATATGCATGGATCTCTCGGTAGCATCAAGTTAACATGGCATCAAAATCAGCTAAAACAGGGCTGAAATCAGCAACATCAGGACACCTACTTTGCATGCTTGTGCTAGTCACCACATAGATCACAAAATACATGGCATACACCCCTGGAAAGATGGCATGGCATATTCAAAACACATGTAGGACTCAAATTCATAGGGTGCACACATTAATCATGGCAAAAATAACAAAAGTGCAAGTTCTGTTAAGAAACAGAAACTAACATCACATAGCACTCTTCTAACAGCATTTCGGGCATCAAGATGAGCTCAAATGAAAATGATGCAATGAGATGAAATGATCTACTCTTGAGGCGAACATTTTGACATATTATCTGCATAAAATGGATCTACAGATGCAAAGATATACTCGGTTGAAAATGCAACAAAATTCATCAGTGAAAAAAGACTTAGAAGAAAATAGAGGGAAGGAGAAGTCAGCAGGCGTTCGCTACCGAGGCGGATCGGGCGGCGGATCGAAGCGGCAGCGGGCCAGGCTCGCCAGGCAGGTGAGGAGGAGCGGAGGCGGCGGATGAGGCGTGGCGGGCAGGGCAGCCGGTGTGGCCGTGGCAGCCGGAGGCCGGGCAGTGCAGCCTGTGGGAGGAGGCAGCCGGACTCAGCGGCGGAGGAGCGGTGGCGCCAGGCGGCCAGCCTTGCCTTGAGGCGAGGCAGTCAGCGGAAGCCAGGGCAGTGGCCAGCCAGCCTTCAGCCCTTGAGCGTCCGGGCGCCCGGAGGCCCAGCCCAGCCCATGGGCAGCGATGTGGGGCGCCAGGCGGCTGGCGTGGCAGCCCAGTTGGCAGCAGCGTGGCGGAGCGTCCGGCTCGCCCGGACGTGTCCGGTAGCCTTGAGAAAATTGCTAGGGTTTGGGGGTGGAATGATCCAGATTTTGGAGGGTTTGCTTAAATAGGCATAGAGGGAGCTAGGAGAGTCAAATGAGGTGTAGTTTTCGCCCACGATCGTGATCGAGCAACGGAGAGCATGGAAGTGACTTAGATGGGTTATTGGGCTGTTTTGAAGGGGTGTTGGGCTGCAACTTAAAGAGGCCTTTGCGAGAGTCACGGTTAACCGTTGGAGTACCAAGCGAGCTCAAATGACCGAAACTTGACGGTGGTCTCTGGTGGTATACCAAGGCCACTAGACAAACCTCGGTCCATTTCGAGAAGGTTTAGTACCCTTTACGGAAAAAGCGTAAAAGGGACGCGGGGGAGATAGGAGTGCGGATTGCAAAAGCGGACAACGGGAAAAATGCCGGAATCATGAAGCGAACACGTATGCAAATCGATGCACATGATGACATGATAAAAATGCATGACATGGACAAAATGCAAAATGAAGAAAACCCAACCACGGAGGAATATCATATATCAATGCGAAAATGGCAAGAGTTGGAGTTACAAATATGGAAAGTTACTTCGGGGTGTTACAACACTCCACCACTACAAGAGGATCTCGTCCGAGATCTAGGACTGAAAGAACTCCGGATATTGAGAGCGGAGGTGATCCTCGCTCCCGGGTAGCTTCTCGGTGGAATGGTGTGACCACTTCACTTTCAGGAATTTGATTGACTTGTTGCGAGTCTTGCGCTCGGTTTCTTCAAGAATAACAGCAGGGTGCTCATGATAAGAGAGATCTTCTTGAAGGTCAATCTCTTCGAAGTTGATAGTGCGTTCAGGAGTCTTGAAGCACTTGCGAAGCTGTGACACGTGAAACACATCGTGCATGTTTGCAAAGTTGGATGGAAGCTCAAGTTGATAGGCGAGATCGCCTCTTTTGCCAATGATCTTGAAAGGACCCACGTATCTAGGGGCAAGCTTCCTTTGATACGAGCGGCGAGTGCCTTTCATTGGAGAGGCGGAGGTAGACATGGTCTCCGATTTCAAAAGCCACATCCGGGTGCTTATCATCATAATAGCTCTTACGGCGCGATTGCGCGGCTTTGAGATTCTCACGAATGACTTGGCACATTTCTTACATACGTGATCAAGTCATTGCCAAGAGTTAGCGTTCACATCTCGGACCAATTGAGAGAATCGGCACTTTACGCCATAGAAATTTCGAATGGGGCCTTGCCGAACTTCGCTTGGAAGCTGTTGTTGTAGGAGAACTTCGGCATATGGAAGACAATCTTCCCACTTCATACCAAAAGAAATGACACAAGCCACGAGCATATCTTCAAGGATTTGATTAACTCGCTCAACTTGGCCACTTGTTTGAGGATGGAAAGCTGTCTTTGAAAGCGAATGTTGGTGCCCATGGCCTTGAAAAGAATCCCAAAACTTGGAGGTAAAGATGCTGCCACGGTCAGAAGAGATCACTTGTGGAATGCCGTGCAGGAGACAATCACGGAGGTGTATAGCTCGCCAACCGAGCTGCTGTGATGGATTCTTTGATAGGAAGAAAATGAGCCACTTTAGTAAGCTTGTCAATGACAACGAAGATAGCATCATTTCCGCTTGGACTTTGGAAAGCCGATCCACGAAGTCCATTTCAATATGATCAAACTTCCATTCGGAATAGCAAGAGGTTGAAGGAGACCAGCTGGTCTTTGGTGTTACCTTTCACTCTTCTGCGGACATCACACTCATTCACGAATTGAGCAATTTCTCGCTTCATTCGAGTCCACCAATATATTGCTTGAGGTCATGGTACATCTTCGTACTTCGGGATGAATGGATAGAAGCGAATTGTGAGCCTCGTTCATAATGACTTTTCTCGAGATCACCCTTAGGAACCACAATCCGGTCCTCAAAGAAAAGAGTATCTTTGTCATCAACGTGGAAGCACTTGTACTTGGAAATGCCCTTGTCGATACCACGTTTCACCTTTTCACCATGGTATCGAAGTTGAGCCTCACGAATCTGATCTTCCAAAGTAGGAGAGACTATGAGGTTGGCAAGAAAGCCTTGAGGAACAACTTGAAGATTCAGCTTGCGGAAGCTTCACGAGATCCGGTGAAAGGGCTTGAGGATTAGGCTGTTGCGATAAGCTTTCTGCTCAAAGCATCTGCAATGACATTGGCCTTGCCGGAGTATATTCAATACTTGGGTTGTACTCTTGAATCATTTCGACCCATCGAGTCACTTTGAGGTTGAGGTTGGGTTGAGTGAAGATGTACTTGAGACTCTTGTGATCGGTGAAAATGTCCACTTTCCTTCCCAACAAGAGATGTCTCCATGTTATCAATGCATGGACAAGCTGCCGCCAACTCAAGATCGTGAGTGGGGTAGTTCTTCTCGTTGAGCTTCAAGCTGGCGAGAGGTATAAGCCACAACTCTCTTCTCTTGCATTAACACAGCACGAGACCTTGAAGAAGCATCACGAGAAAACTTCAAATGGCTTGGATTCATCGGGAGGAGTCAAGGCAGGGAGTGTGCGAGTTTCTCTTTGAGGGTATTGAAAGCAACGTCACACTCGGGAGACCGGACATACTTCACATGCTTACGGAGAAGGTTGGAAAGAGGCTTTGCAATCTTGGAGAAGTTCTCAACGAATCTTGACAATAACTTGCAAGACCAAGAAAACTGCGGAGATGCTTGACATTACGAGGAGGTTCCCAATTCACAATTGCGGACACCTTCTAGGGATTAACTGCGATACCCTTAGGCGGAGATGATATGACCAAGATAAAGCACTTCATCAAGCCAAAATTCACATTTGGAGAACTTAGCATAGAATTGATACTCTCGAGCTTGTCTAGCACCAATGCAAATGTTTGGCATGATCCTTCTTATTCTTGGAAGACCAAAATATCATCAAGATAGACCAAGGCAATTCATTGGTGTAGGGGTTGAAAATGAAGTTCATCATCAGAGAGAATGTTGGAGGAGCATTGACAAGGCGAAAGACATGACGATATATTCATAAGAACCAAAGCATTTACGAATCTTTGTCTTGGGAATATCTTGTTCACGAATCACGAATCTGATGATACCCCATCTGAAGGTCAAGCTTGGAGAACAACTTGTAGCACCTTTGAGTTGCTCGAAAAGCTCATTGATGTTGGGAAGTGGATACTTGTTCTTGATTGTCTTCTTATTCAATGGGCGATGTCGGCGCAAAAGTCGGTCCGTGCCATCCTTCTTCTGGACAAAAGAACACCACAACCCCAAGGAGATGAACCGATGCGATCAAACCGAGGCGCTCTTGTTCATCGAGCTGCTTCTTCAATTCCTTCAGCTCATCAGGTCCAAGCTTGTATGGGCGGCTTACAAGCGGGTTGATGCGGGCTCAAGATGCGATACTTGAACTCAAGCGGCGATGGGGAGGCATACCGGAAGCTCTTACGGAAAGACATCTTGGTACTCTGGCTTGTTTGGAATCGAGAGATAGCATTGAGTTCACCCTTCTCATTGAGAAAAACAACCGAATGGTTTCATCACAGCGGCATAGGCGATCACATCATTAGAAGAGTGAGTCAATTGAATTTCCACAGCAGCACAATCAAGTGAGCTTTGTGCTGATAAAGCGATCCATCCAAGAATAAGATCAATATCCGAGTCACCGAGAACAATGGTTTAGCAGAAATCTATAATCGCCCATCTTGAGCGGAACAAACACATGATAGAATTTACGCCCAAAGTGTTAGTGGTGGGGCCCTACGGACCTGACGTATAGCGGACGTCACGAATGACAAACAAGGCGTCCCGAATCAGCATAGCCAAGGATTCTTTAAGGCGTCTACGTGACCCTTTATAAATCGACCGTGAATGGGCGGACCACTGAGCGTTGAACCCCAATCTCAAATCATACATCATCCGGAAAGAATATCACATAAGCTACTAGAATTCCCACCTATAAACTCCCGAAACTTTACGGTTATGCAATCTGGTGTTGGGGATCGAGGGGACACAAAATATATCACCCAAACTAACAATACCTAGATCCAAATTGTATCCATCCGTCAACACATAACCAAGAAATCCTCGGAAATCGTGTACCTCGACCTTGAAAAACATCCGTTATACAAGTCATGGCAATACTCCCTTTTCGCCTCGATCTTTGAGCTATCGGGGTTATCTCACCAACAACTGCACAAAAGAGATTTGATGTCGGTAAAACTCGGTATTCGAAGCGCAGCGATAAAATTGTGGCGACAACACCTCGGAGCTCAACTCCGGGACACTGCCACAACCCTAAATGTCGGGAGGCACCAAGAACAATGTTCTCGTCACAAAACCATCGGAGCGATTCAAGATACCCGCGTGATCCTAAAAAAAATTTTAGTGAAATTTGAGAAGAGGAGAGTCAAAATTCTCGTCGGGATACCTCACGAGGCGGCAGAAGGGACTGGAGGAAGTAAAAAGAATCCTACTCTCCGATATATATAATCCTAAGACTCAAAACATTTTCCATTCTAGACTCAACAACATGACAAACAATCAAGTAGGGGCTCCTAAGTGGGAAGGCTCGATTACCAACATATGCGCCCCGATGCGGCTATATCTCCCGTGTCGAGCCGACTTAGAGCATAACGCATTGAAAGCAATGTCATAAGTGAGGTAATCTTCACACAACCCATGTAATACATAAGGAAAGAGATACATAGTTGGCTTCGATCGCCACTTCACACGTACATAAATAAACATCCATCATTGAGAGCACACTCAAGGTCCGACTACGGAACCAAAATAAAAGAAGATACCCCAAATGCTACAGGATCCCGAATCGTCCCAAGCTGAGGCACCACTCTGATCATCGAGGAAAAGACACATAATAACGACCACGTTCCTCGTCGAACTCCCACTTGAGCTCGGTTGAGTCACACCTTGGCATCGTCGGAACACCTGCAACTGTTTTGGAAGTATCATGAGTCACGGGGACTCAGCAATCTCACACAGCGAGATCAAGACTATTTAAGCTTATAGGAAGGACGAGTAGTAAAGTGGAGCTGCAGCAAGCGACTAGCATATATGGTGGCTACATACATAAAGAAGCGAGGAGAGAAGCAAAACACGGACGTGAAACTAGTAGCGATCAAGAAGTGATCTGAACTACTTCGTCGGACATAACTCCAACACCGTGTTCACTTCCGGACTCCACGAGAAGAGACCATCACGGTTACACCTTGATTGATGTGTATTTTATTGAGGTCAACTTGGGTTTTCTACAACGGACATTAACAAATTCCCATCTGCCTCATAACATGAGCACGGCTTTGAAAGATATTACCTGCGGGGTGTCCCAACAGCCCATTATAAGCTCTCACGGTCAGCGAAGGATATTCCTTCTACTGGGAAGACCCGATCAATCTCGGAATCCCGGACTACAAGACATTTCGACAGCAATAAAACAAGACCAGCAAAGCCGCCCGATTGTGCCGACAAATCCCGATAGGAGCTGCACATATCTCGTTCTCGAGGCACATCCGGATGAAGCGATCGTCACGGCAACGAAGATGCCCCAAGTTGCCTCGGGTGGCACCGCAAGTAGCTCTAGTTTGGACCAGCACTTCGAAGGAGCATTGGCCGGAGAGTTAAAATAAAGATGACCCTCGGGCTCGCGAAAACCGGGGAAAAGGCTTAGGTGGCAAATGGTAAAACCAAAGTTGGGCCTTCTGGGCGAGTCTTATTCAAAGCGAACTGTCAAGGGGTCCATAAATCACCCACCGTGTAAGGAGCATAAAATCAAGGAACATAACACGGTATGGCGGAAACTAGGGTGGCAAGAGTGGAACAAAACACCAGGCATAAGGCCGAGCCTTCCACCCTTTACCAAGTATATAGATGTATTAATTATAGCAGATATATATTGTGATATCCCCAACAAGTAAACATGTTCAATAAGGAACAACATCTCCATGTTCAACAAGGAACAAACTTCACTTCACACCAACTAGCAGCTATAAGAGGGCTGAGCAAAGCGGTAACATAGCCAATCAGCGGTTTGCTAGGAAAAGGATGGTTAGGGGCTGACATGGCAATATGGGTGGCATGATATAGCAAGTGGTAGGCATCGCAGCATAGGCATAGCAAAGGCGAGCAACTAGCATAGCAAAGATAGAAGTGATTTGAGGTATGGTCATCTTGCGCAATGTTCTCGAGTTGTCGAAAGCTTGATCCTCGTAGCGTTCTCAACAGGTTCCTCGTTCACGTACTCGTCTCCGACTCTACCCAAAGCAACAACACAAACAAAGGAACCACAATAAATCACGGTGCAATGCACAATCAACATGATGCAAAACATGACATGATATGCGGGATGTGATATGCAATGCGTATATGCGCTCCGGAAGGTAAATGATGAACCAGGCATCAACAGGCAAACCAAGTATGCCACTGGAAAGATGAGATGATTTGGTTGAAATCGATATAAAGATCACGGAATCGGATGCACGGTTTGCAAATGACAAGCAAAACAAGAATGGCGCAAATCTGCCATTAACAGCATGATGCCACTTAGCAAGCAACAATTAATTAAGCTACTGCACCCAAACGTATCAACAAAGCACATGGCAGTGATCTACACAAGATGCTCGACAAAAGATGAGCACTGAGCTACGGCTAGTTCACATCATAACAGGTTCAAACAAGCATGGCAAAAGTGCACAAAATATCAGGCTGGACATGGCAAAAACAGCATCAGGTTGCAATGTTCAGAGCAACAAAACTACATGCTACAGGAACTTAAAATAGCAAAACATGGCATGGCATGAATCTACTCAAAGCATAGAACAAAAGTCCCTTACTGACCATAAGCCAAAAGGATTAGAAAATATAGTAACACCCATGTCAATATTGAAAGTTTAGTTAACAGATTCAGCAACATGGCATGTCAAAACTGATAACAAGTAGGCATGTTTACAGCTCAATGCACTCACTACAGAGCCTTATATGAAAAACTAAGCATACATACATCAAGAAGACATGGCATAGAAGACATACATGGCAAGAACAATAACATAGCATACATGGATCAACCACAACAACCTAGGCAAAATTGAATAACATGTATACAATCTGCCAGGAAACATTTGATAGCAAAAGTAGAGCTCGATTGACTCAAGCTATGGCACTCCATAATTGCAAACAAAGGCATGGATGGATAGAGCAAGACATGTTTTACAAAACATCCTTACTGAAGTATCTCAAAATATGCATGGATCTCTCGGTATCATCAAGTTAACATGGCATCAAAATCAGCTAAAACAGGCTGAAAACAGCAACATCAGGACACCTACTTTGCATGCTTGTGCTAGTCACCACATAGATCACAAAAATACATGGCATACACCCCTGGAAAGATGGCATGGCATATTCAAAACACATGTAGGACTCAAATTCATAGGGTGCACACATTAATCATGGCAAAAATAACAAAAGTGCAAGTTCTGTTAAGAAACAGAAACTAACATCACATAGCACTCTTCTAACAGCATTTCGGGCATCAAGATGAGCTCAAATGAAAATGATGCAATGAGATGAAATGATCTACTCTTGAGTCGAACATTTTGACATATTATCTGGCATAAAATGGACCTCTGATGCAAAGATACACTCGGTTGAAAATGCAACAAAATTCATAGTGAAAAAGACTTAGAAGAAAATAGAGGGGAAGGAGAAGTCAGCAGGCGTTCGCGCTACGAGGCGGATCGGGCCCGGCGGATAAGGGCGACAGCGGGCCAGGCTTCAGCCGGGCAGGTGAGGAGGCAGCCAGCGGAGGCGAGCCAGCCCAGGCGGGCCAGGCCAGCCAGTCTGTGTGACAGCGGAGGCAGGCAGTGCAGCCTGGCCGAGAGCGGCGGACTCAGCCGGAGGCGGTGGCGCCAGCCGCCAGGCGGCAGGCCTTGAGGCCAGGCGGCGAGTCAGCGGAGGCAGGCAGCCCAGGCAGCAATGGCCCTTGAGCAGGTGCGTCCGGGCAGGAGGAGGGCAGCCCTGGCCCAGCGGGCAGCGATGTGAAGCGCCAGGCGGCTGGCGTGGCAGCCAGTTGGCAGCGGCGGCGTATGGCCAGACGCGTCCGGCTCGCCGGGCGTGTCGTGGCCTTGCAGAGACAAAATTGCTAGGGTTTGGGGTGGAATGATCCGGATTTTGGAGGGGTTTGCTTAAATAGGCATAGAGGAGCTAGGAGAGTCCAAATGAGGTGTAGTTTTCGCCCACATGATCGTGATCGAGCAGACGGAGAGCATGGAAGTGACTTAGATGGGTTATTGGGCTGTTTTGAAGGGGTGTTGGGCTGCAACTTAAAATAGGCCTTTGCGAGTCACGGTTAACCGTTGGAGTACCAAGCGAGCTCAAATGACCGAAACTTGACGGTGGTCTCTGGGTGGTATACCAAGGCCACTAGACAAACCTCGGTCCATTTCGAGAAGGTTTAGTACCCTTTGCGGAAAAACGTAAAAGGACGCCCGGGGAGATAGGAGTCTTGGGATTGCAAAAGCGGACAGCGGGAAAAATGCTCGGAATCATGAAGCGAACACGTATGCAAATCGATGCACATGATGACATGATAAAAATGCATGACATGGACAAAATGCAAAATGAAAAAACCAACCACGGAGGAATATCATATATCAATGCGAAAATGGCAAGAGTTGGAGTTACAAATATGGAAAGTTACTTCGGGGGTGTTACAGTAGCCCCGATGCTCGGTTTGGTGTTGGAAAGAAATAGCTGAACGAGGATCTAAAAAAGATATCTGTGAGAGTCTAACATAAGTATGTCTATATGGGAATGCAGGCTGCGTTCTTGACCTCTGCCGCATTAGCTGCGGAGGTTGATGCATTAAGCGAGCCTCGGCGGTCGAGAAACGAGCTCGGACTTGCCAAAAAGCAGCTCGAGGACAAGGAAGGTAAGTAATACCTTATGGGAGTATTTAAAAGGCGTGTTTGCAAAAATGACAGGAATAACGTGAATATTGCGGGGGCCACGAGCGAGGTGGCGACCACAGAAGGCGGTGTCAAGGCCGAAAGCAATGCTGACGCATGGGCTGCCAGTGAGAAGAAGCAGGCCTTGGTGCGGAGGTGCGGCAAGAGCTCCAGGCTCTCGTGGAAAAACCACGAGTTTGGGCGTGACTCAAAGACTTCGAGTCAGGCTCGCCTCGGCCCTTGAGCGCCAAGGCCGCTAAGGCGAAGCCCAAAAAGCCCTCCGGAGATTGAGGCGATGAAGAAGATGGCGGCGGGTAAGGCATTCTATATGCAAAGCAAGCATGTGAAAGTGAATTATCATTACTTACCCGAATCCGGAGCTCTCCGGGAGCATTCGCAGATCTGCTTGGCGGTGTGGATGATCTTGCCGCATTCTACAGTGAGGAGGAGGAGCGGCGCAAGGAGCTGCTGGCGGGCTTCATCGGATCGGACATGTAACTTGTTCTCGTGAATTCGTCAATACACAGGCATGTCTTTAGGGGACCATGCGAAAATGTCGATTCTCACGGAGGAAATCGGCAGCTTCGCCTTCTATTTGCTGTCAAGGTTTGCACCTATGACAGCGTACCTCTCCGGTGCCGGGTCCAAGGGTATCTTCTTCGTTTCTTTGGCGGCTTGGCCGAGCCCTCGACTTCCGACTCCTTGGGGTTGGGGCGATATCTCGGGCTGCTTGCCGACCATCGCCTGTGCGATCAAGCCACTTCTCATTTGCGATCACCGGGGACTCGGCTAGCCGACTGCTTTCGGCCCGCTGGCGAGACGACTTCTGTAATCGCCATTTACGGTCAGAATCCCTTGGAACTTGGCATCTTCATCTTGAGGTAGGCGTGGTGGGGGACCGCCGAACCTGGTCAAGCAGGTCGGCCAAGCGGGCGTGAATACGGACTTCGAGGTCCACCACTTGAACCAAACTGGCTCTCGGCGGAAATGATCTTTGTCCCCAAAGAGGACATCTATCGAGGATCTTGCCGATCGTGAGCAGAAAGGCCAGGTACAATGCCGTGGAACACAGTCCGGCTGCTCTGAAGCTGTCTTTGCTTGATTCCTAACTTCTCCATCGTGTCCTTGTACAGGATGTTGATGCTGCTGCCTCCGTCTATCAGCACTCGCGAGAAGCGAGTGGCCCGCCTATCCATGGCAAGGGTGGCTCCCAAGACCAGGGCGTAGGAGCCCGGATTCGGCATCACCTCTGGGTGATCAGCTCTGCTCAAGCGATAGGCTTCTCGGACGATGCATGAACTGGAGTATCGATGCTCTGCATTCACTTCTTCTTCTTGCAGCCGCTTTCTTTGTCGATGCCAGCCCCTGCCTGAACACCACATAAGCTCCATGCTCTTACAGGTACTCGTCTTGCCTTGGCATGTGGCTGACAGCCATTTGCTGGGGGCAGCCCAGTGGAGGCGGCGGTCCAGCGAGCGGAGGAGGCGAGGCCGTCTCCTTAGCGATCTGGTGAGCCGGTGACACTTCCGGTGGTGTGGTTTGGCGGCCCGGCGCGCTATGGAACTTCGAGGACCATCTAGAGTCTGCTTTCGTAAGAAGGCGGCAACCAGTTGGACTTGCCGCCTTTACATCACTTGGCGGAGGCTGCCCTCTGGCTGTTGGTCTTGGTATGCAACCTTTGCCGGCTCTGGAAGCCGGCTGTGAACTAAACGCTTGTGATCGTTATTTTTTTATGCGCCGACGGTGTCTCCATCCGGAGTTACAGGGACTGAGGAGCCACTTTGCGGTCGCCGCGACTTCAATCTCCGCCTTCATGGAGGAGTCGGCTGTAGCGTGCTTGTCTACTATGATCAGCAGCTCGTCGAGGTCTGGCTCATCGCAAAAGGAGCTTGTGCTTGAGGAGGTGCCATCTACGCACCGGCGGTGAAGTACTCGATAGCTTGCACCTCGTGCGCCCTCACGGGGAGTTCGAAGCTCACCCGGTAGCGTGAGGTAGTCGCTGAGTCGACTCGTTGGGGCCTTGCGCTGAGAAGCTGGCGAGGCTTGGGAGGTCGCTTATGCGTGCTTGTGAAGTTGCGGACGAAGGCTTGGTGAAGTCGACCCAGCTGTTAATCTTCTTTGGGCTTGAGCTGTTCAACCATGTCCGGGCGTGCCACAGGCATAAGCGGAACATATTTTCGGCAACACGCTTGTTGCGTTTGCTATATTGATGCCGTGGGTAGTCGACCAGCCGGTCTTCGGCTTCCGGAGCCGGTGTGCTTAGGTGTATCTCGGGGCGTGAACCCTGCGGAAAGGGCTCATCTCGGATCACGAGGTCAAAACAGGCGGACCTTTCGTCTTCTTCTTCGGCGCCGAGGATCGGTGGAGTCGGTCGATCCGGTGGTGGGCATCGTTTTCTCCGACTCCTCGGCGTGCCAAGGCGGTCGCCGAAAGTCGGATCTCTTCGGCGGGTGGCGTGGAGACTCGCCTTTCTTTGCGAGGAGGAGGCGGATAGTCGTCCTGCCGTTCCACTTCTCTTGGCGGCCGTCGTGGTCGCTTCGATGGAATATGAGTCGGCCTGGCTGGCGGTCGGATCCTTATTTTCTTCGCGGACACCGCCCGATCGGCGTCAAGGGCGTCGCGCCTTGATCTCAGCGGGGAGGCAGGTCGTCGTTTTGTCGTTGTGGCGCCTCTGTGCAGCAGCCGGCCTCGTTCTGCGCGGCAACCGCGTCGAGGAGCTGCTGGACTCGCTCCATCATCAGGCGGCGCTCCTCACCCTCGAAGTTGTCTAGCTCGTCGCGCCCGCTGGTAACGCGGATATCTCGCCCGGCATGGCGTGCAGGCGATTGGCCCCAAAAAGGTTGGCGATGGCCACGCTGCGCTGTTGACCGTGCCTAGGTGGCTAGGCTCGGTCGGGGCAGCGAGCGCCTGGCGCAA
This sequence comes from Aegilops longissima, assembly GCA_021605205.1. Classification (NCBI taxonomy): domain Eukaryota; kingdom Viridiplantae; phylum Streptophyta; class Magnoliopsida; order Poales; family Poaceae; genus Aegilops; species Aegilops longissima. The sequence continues at coordinate 687,493,812 of CM038680.1, read as the reverse complement.
TCCATCTCGCTGTGTAGGCTTACGACAAGCGTTTCATGCTTGCCAGCTTCCTCGCGCCTTGCGAGCTGAAGGCAGCGTGCCTCCGACATCTCGGCGTCGGCGTCTTCCGGAATAAGCGCGGTCGAGGTCTCGCGAGCAGCGTCGAGAAGGTCATGAAGCTCCCGGCGGAATGCTCACCATGACCAATAGCGAGCACTTACGTAGCGGTGCTTCGCCGCTCTCCGGCGAGGCGGCTCGTCGTCGAACCACCGTTGGTGGGGAGCAGCGTCGGCGGCAGGTGTCGAAATCGACCAGCGCCGGGTCGGTGGAGCCTCTGGACTCCAAGTCCGTGGCAGAGCTCGCCCGGCAACGTGGAGTTGGTCGAGGAGGCCCGAGAGGCTCTCGGGGCCGCCCATGCTGCGTCGGATGCAGGCTCGTCGGAAAAAGCGAATCTCGCCCGACAAGTTGGCGAGGCAGCTGGCGCTTGGAGCGATCTCAACGCCGTCTGTTGCGTCGGTGCAGAACTCCGTCTGGCGTGTCGGGCTGGCTGCGCTTCGCGAGGAGGAAAAGGTTCCGTCGAGCAGGTCTCGGACGGCGGTGCCTGCCTTACGGTGGGCGCCAAATGTCGGGGTTGGGTGCGACATATGCCAAGGATGGCTTATCATGGTCGGGCGAGTAGAGCGTTGCGGTGCACAGAAGCAGGATGGCGAAGGCATGCCGCGGCGGATCTTACCCAACCGGGGCTCTCCGTGGAGATAATACCCCTCTGCTTTGCTTTCTGCGGGGTCTCCGCATGATCACTATGGCAAAGTGGGTACAAGGTTGCTCCTTGAGCTGTTCGGGGTGAGGAAGGAGAAGGGCAAGGCTAGCTCTTCTCTTCCCTCTATCGTGTCTAAAACTACTAGCGTCCAACCTCTTGCATGGGTGCCACAGGGGTTTATATACCTACCCCGAGGGTACAATAATAATCCGGTGAGCACGGGTCCCAGCCGTCTGTCTCTCAGTCGCCGTCTTCTCCGCCCATTTTGGGGCCTGCTGACTAGTGGGCCCTTGGCCAACTTGACATAAGGAGCCGACAAGCCTTATCCGCCAGTAGTCTTGCCCACTTGCCATTCTGTAGCAGCGCCTCTAATGGCCTTCTGTGTCATGGGGTCATAGCAGCAGTGCACGCCGCTGACAGGCGATCCTTTGTTGCCATTCCTGTCTTATGCAGTTAATGGCGTGCGGAGCCCATGGGAGGGCGGCCCGACTCTTGAGGCCGACTCCCAGCAGGTCCATCTTGTGGCGCTCTCGCGCATACGCACCCGCCCGGCGGTAAAATCCCGCCAATCTCCGGGTAAATGCAGACAAGCCGTCGTGGGCTCGGCGCCCGCCCATGGGGCTGATGTCGGGGCAGCGTGGCAGCAGTCACGCGCCGGACGGAATCTCCTTGATGCAGGCGCCTTGTGGCCATGCTTGCCCGCCGTGAGCAGGGCAGGGATGGGCGTGGCGCACCCATCCGTCCGTAGTTGCCTAGGCAGGAGGTGGTTGGAGTCGCGGGCTGACTCTCCCTAGTCGGCTTCTCTGGAAGCCGCCAGTTGGGAGTCGGCTTATCTCGAAGCCGTCTCTGGGACTCGGCCGTGAGGGGCAGTCGGCGGCTGCCGCCGACTCTCGAAAATGACTCTTCGTCTTGGGGTCTTGAGGGGCGCAGCCTGCCCCGATGTCTTGAAAGGTCCGGGGGCTCGGGTTAGCCTACCCGTGGCCCATTACTCCGACACATAGTTTCTGCACAAGCCAGATGCAAGACTCTGTCACCTGTTATCGATATTTATGACCGACGTGTAGCATGGAGCCCAGCTAGGTAATGCTTATTTGTTGAATTTTGCACTTCATTTTTCCTTGCACAACAGCTATCTACCTTCGATATGGTTGAATATGATTTGTTTATTCGTGAGCTTTATTCCTCAATGTTCTGAATTACTCATACAAGGTTTGAAAGTGCAAGTGGCACTTATACTATATTTTGGTGTGATGACAATGTGGTTAGTTGAACTAATATCGGTTGCTAAAGTTTATCTCAGGATATTGGTTCTAAGTGCCCACGATGGAGATGTGCGACCCCCCCCCCCATTTCAAAAAGGGCAAAGGCGTGGTCTTTCGATGCTTCGAAGGTTTTAGTTTTGGTTTGCTTCGAGTCGAAGGAAAGACCGCACTATTAAGAGGGGTTTGTGTGGATGAAAGTTGTGTGGGAATGCCATTGCTGAGCCTTACTCTCTTATCCTTCCCACTCCGAGCACCTAAAGAACCTAGTGTGTGTGTTGTGGTACTCAGAAAGCTTGCAACAGAGATTCTTTGGGTACCCGTGAGCACGAGTCCTTTGACCCCGTCTTGCGAGTCTTCTGCGTAACTCTTGGAGTACCCGTCTTGACCCCCCGTGTGCATGGGGTACTACGTAACTCTCTGAGTACCCCATGCATGCAGGGTCTTCGGACCCGTGCTTGCAGGGGTGGTGTGATAGTCTCTGAGTACCCGTGCGCGCAGGGCTGACTTAACCCGTCTTGCAGGGGTCAGCAAGAAATCCCCACCAGCTCAAGAACACTATATATGGGCCTTCTTCCACCTCCAACCTTCAACCCTAATGTCTTGTTGGGCTCCACCATTGCTACACCCCATTTTGCTCAATACTCTCAATCCCTCCACCCAAACTTGTTGAAACTTTGGGGATTGGGAGAGCAAGACCGATCTACAACTTGACCAAACCAAATCGCGTTCCCATAACATTTCTTCCCTATTGACTTGTTACTCTTGGAGCTTGGGCTCCTAAGCGGTGAGAGGTTCCTCAGGAAGCTTCCTTGCTTGTGGTGTGCTCGGAGAAGTTTGTAAAGGTGTGGTGGTGCCTTGAAGACCAACCCGAGTAATTCGAGGCTCATCCTTTGGGTGCGAAGGAGAATCGGTGAGCCTTGGTGGCATTCCATAGCTTTGGCTCGGCACGCTCCAAGCGGAGGTAGCTCTTTCCCAAGGGAAGAGTGAACTTGAGTTAAAATCTGCGTCCTCGTCTCACTTGTGGTTAATCCTTTCCCTTTTCTTACTTTGTTGTTGTTTGCTTGTTGGCTTGCTAATTAGTGTGTTGCCTAGCATATTTATCTTGGAGCTTGCTTGTCATATAGGTTGCATTCACCTAGTTGCATATCTAGTGAACCCTTTTTCCGCTAAGCCTTAAAAATGACAAGAAAGATTAAAATTTGTAGTCTCCTATTCACCCCCCCCCCCTCTAGTCGACCGTATCGATCCTTTCAACTGGTATCAGAGCCTCGTGCTCTAATATAAGGTTTTACAACCTTAGAGGATATGGTCGATCTAGGGAATGAGGGAGGTGGCACACCCGTTGCGGAGGATGGTCAAAACCAACCCCCCCCCCCTCCGCCGCCACGGCCGAGGCACTTGGTGCTCCTGTCGTTGCTCCCGCCGCTCCTACTAACCCGAGTGTCCCCTTGACCGCGGCCGATCTTCTTTCAATGTTTCGGACCTCAAAGTCTCTATGTTTAAAGAGGTCCGGGCCTCGGTCTAGGAGGAAATTGATGCTCGCTTAAAGCCGTCAACGTCCGCATCAAACTCGTTTGATCCAAATGAGGTTCATGATGCGAATGACTCGAGGAACCTCTTGCTTCTCCGGCTCATACTCAAGTTCCCAAGTACAATGCCGTGGAACCCTTTTACTCTCCTCAACCCTTGCAACATCCCTGCATTAATCCTGTTCGGCCTCCTCCCCCTTTGAAAGCTAATGCATTTGCTAAGTGGAAGCTAGATATGGAGTCTCACATGCCCAGTGCTTCAACTCAATTGTGGTGGATTGTGGTCAATGGATTCAACCCCAAGGACCCAATGAATCTCACTCCAAGGGAAGCAGGTGACGACCAACTCAATGCTACCGCACACAACATGCTTCACACCGTTGTGACTGAAGACTATAGTGACTCCATTGCTCTTCTCAAAACCGCAAAGGAAATTTGGGATTGCCTTGAGGAGGCTCTTGAAGGAGATGAAGCAATTCAAAGATCTCGGTTGGCTTTGCTCAAGCAAGAAGTCAATCTCTTTGTGAGGAATGAGGGTGAGTCTGCAGAAGAGGTTTACCGAAGGTTGAAGTCCCTTGTGCTAAACTTGAGAACCTTTGGGTGCACTTGGGCAAATGATGATTTCATCAAGGACAAGTTCATCGATACTATGGTTCTCACGGAACATACCATGGTCATGATGGTTCATCAACGTCCGGACTATCACAAGTTGACCACGGCTCAAGTTGTTTCCACCTTCTCTACCAATGTTCTTTTGGAAACCAAGTCCAAGAAAACATTTGCAATAGCTCAAGCAACCAAGAACTCCAATCTTGCTTTGAAGGCCAAGAAAGTGATAAGCCAACCCTCAAGGGAGGAAGAAGTGAGTGAAGAGATATGTGAGGAGGATAATGACACCTCGTGCCCGGCAAATGATTTTGCAGAAGACTTGGCTCTCTTAGTCAAGAAGTACTCCGGGACCATGGAAAACAAAGGAAAAAATCTTCAAGGAAGATCTTTTGGAAGAAGGAAATGCTACAATTGTGATAGCCCAAGACACTTTGTTCATGATTTCTCGTATGAGAGGCGTGAAGACAAGTCAGAAGCTTGTGCTTAAGAAGAAAAATTTCACCAAGTTTCCAAGAGGAAGAATGACAAGGCTCTTGTTCATGAAGAATACATGTGCGGAGATGAAGATGGCGGTGATGATGATCAAGTGGGCATAGCCGCCTTTGCCATGCATGCCACTACCTACTCCTCCACCACCAGCCTCTTGACTCTCCAAATGAGGACAAACCGTTCACTCCTTCGGTGCCTCATGGCAAAAGAGGTAAAAAAGTCCAAATCAAGAAACCCGACAACTACACCCCCAATGTCTCATGTGAGATAGTGGGCGATGAGTGTGAGGAGGTGTGGATAATGATGAGGAATCCTTAATGGCTTTCATGAAAACTCTTCATGGTGAAGCTTCGTGCTCATTTGGCGATCTCCTTAAGTCACTTGCGAGCGCGATGACTTTATTGAGAGCGTTGAAAACCTCCTTATAGAGGAAAAGAGAGAGTTGATCTCCTCGAGCACGAACTTAATGAAGAGTGTCATGATAGCATCACGTGAGAAGCCTTATACGCTCATCAAATTGACTTTGTTAAAACCAAGGATGCTTTGCAACTTGCTCTTGAGAACAAAGATGATCTTAACGTTAGAGTTTAAAAGCTTCTAGTTGACCATACAAGACTTGTTGAGGAGCATGAGTTCCTTGTGATTAGTCCCAAGGTTGTCAAGGTGACCTCATTGCCCTCACGAGTCTTATGCCCAACTAAAGCTACAACCATTAAGGCTCTCACTTCCGTACCTCATATAGATTAAATGATGATGCTTATGCACGGCTAACTTTGTTCATGATTGCACCTCCTTCAAGAGGAGAATAAAAGTTGAAAGCCCAAATTGAGAAAGGGCTTGTATCATGCATCAAGGGAGAAAAACCTAAGCGATCTCTTGAGCAACCAAAAGGAGTGTGTTGCCAAGGAGGGAGTTGGGTTTAATCCGCATCTAAGAGTGGTAAGAAAAAGAAGAAAAACAACAAGAAGATCGGTCAGACTCCTTCCCTCCCAAAAGGTAGTGTTTGTGCAAGAAGGGCACAAGGAGAAGGAGAAGGAAATGAAGGGTGTTGGGAATGGAAACATCATTAGGGACAAGGCCATTCCCAAGAATTTTGCCGGCAAGAACAATCCATCATATGTTCTCATGAGAGGAGATGATGGCTATACCTTTGCAAAATTTGTTGGAACTAACTATGATGATTATGCTTGGACTATTTGGGTTCCCAAGACCCTTGTTGCTAACTCACCAGGACCCATTGCAAAATGGGTACCTATAACCAAAGCTTGATTATTGTAGGACTATGTCTCTGGTGGAACTCAATGGGTGATCGACAGTGGATGCACCAATCATATGACCGGAGAAAGGAAGATGCTTGTGGAGTTCGTTGATTCACTCAAGGCCTCTTTGAACATCTCCTTTGGTGACAATAGCAAGGGCAAGGTATTGGGATTGGGCAAGGTGGTAATCTCTAATGATTCATCACTTTCAAATGTCATGCTTGTCAATCCCTTCACTACAATTTACTTTCAACTATTCAATTGGCTCGTGCGGATAGGATTCACATTTTGGTGAATTCCATGTGACCATCTTTAAGAAGAAATCTCAAAGTGGTCTTCGTTGGGCATGTTGAAGACAACCTTTCGTGGTTGATTTCTTGAAGAAAACTCATCTTGCAACATGCCTAATGGCCAAGGCCGGCGATAGGAATTGGCTATGGCACGTAGGCTAGCCCATGTGGGCATGAAAATTTACAAGCTCTCTTAAAGGGGAGCACATTCTTGGACTAACCAATTGTAAGTGCATCTAGTGCCCTTAGTGATTTTGGTGTATTGAAGACTTATAGGTTAAGGGTCTAATGCATTTATGAGTGTACAGGTCTATCGTCTATGAGGAGTTTGATATTTATAGTGAAAGTCGACCCTAAAAATGAAGTTCTTGATTGAAGACTTTGGTATTCGAAGACTTTACGAAGACTTTGAAAGTGAAGAAATTGGTGTGACCTTGAAGACTTGGTATTCATTCAAGGAACATGAAGCGTGAAGACTTTTGTTTTGTAGTTTCGTTTTCTCTTTCTTGAGTCATAGGAAACACCGTCTTTTTAAAGGGGTCGAGGAAATACTAAGGAAAAATTTCCATGTGATGCTCAACTCAAAATCCTACACCTACAATCCCTTGAGTGAAGCCATTGGAAATCTCATACAGATTCAGTCAATTTCTTGATGTGAGCGAAGTTCTTACGGTATTTGAGAATTTATTCGGCCGAGGAGTTAGGAATTCGCCGGTCTGGATTGCCTACGATGAGAACATGATAGCCACGAGAATTTGAACCTCAAATTTCCATTTATTCTATCTTCTTGGCGCTGTCCCAAAATATCTTATCCACCTAACAGTCATATCATTGAAGGGCATTTATGTCTTATCATGTCAGGCTGCTCCCTAGGCTATAAATAGCCGCCCCTACAACCACTAGCTGGTTGGCTGCTCCGAGCCTGACACTTGTCAATTGAGAGCATCCCATCCTCAGGGACTTTGAGTGAAAATCATCAAGTGAGGAAAATCCAAAGCCAAACACCTACAAACCCAAAGTGATTGAGCATCACGAAGAGATTGATCTGCGTGGATCCGATGCTTATTACCTTTGAAGATTGTGCTTCTTCCAGACGGTTAGGCGTCATGGTCTAGAGCATCCAAGAGGAATTGTGGATCGCTGGTGACCGAGTTTGTGAAGGTTTGGAAGTAAACGAAGACTTCACAGTGATTGGAAGAGTCATGTGACCTTAGTTCAAGGAGAATCTGGTGAGGACTTGGTGTCTGAGCTGCATGCTTATTTGGATGTCGGGACTGTGTGTCCTCGAGTTTAAATACTCGGCCGCTCCAACCAGATGTACAAGCGAGGGCAGCAGTTGGAACTGGTCTACAAATCATTGTCTTCACCAACCTTATTGGTTCTATTTCCTGAACTCTTTCATTTCCTCATTCTTTGTGTTGAGTGCTTCATCATATCTGTGTTTGAAGACTTTGGTGAAGACTTTCTCAATTTCCTCAGTTCAATTTCTTGATCTGTTTGTCTTCATCTGTGTTATCCTGTGATTCGCTTTACATACTCTGTGCTTGTCTTCATTTCATCATGATGACCATGCACGTATACTGTATGCTTACTTACGAGTACTTATTCCGCTGCAAGTAGTTCTTAGTTAAGGAATTTCCTCACGCAAATTCCTCGGTGAAGAATTCATAAAATAAGCCTATTCACCCCCCTCTAGTCGATATAGCATTTTCAATTGGTATCGAGCAAGGTACTCCCTTGTTACGTGTGATTTTAGTTTAACCACAGGTTTTAGTTAGACCGAGTATGATCAAGGTCTCTGCTGGCTGTCCTACCTTGATGGGACGGACTACCCCTCTTGGAAAAATAAGATGTGAATGCATCTTGAGGCAATTGATAACGATCTACGGTATGTTGTGGAAAATGGTGTTCCCTCTGTCTCACCCTCCTTTGAGCGCTACCGATGTGAAGAGATTCAAGCAACTCGATTCTCAAGCGAAGAATATCATATGTGGCCATCGAGCAAAGGGCGGTATGGAAGAGTGAGTGCTTTGGAAGCTGCTAAGCTTATACAGGATAAGCTGTCCAAAGTAAATGAAGGAGTCTCAACTCAACGTGACTCTCGAGTTGATGTTCTTCAATCTCTTCAACGCTTCAAAAGACTCGACAATGAAAATGTTCAACAGACCTTTGATCGCCTCGCGACATCTCAAATGAGCTTCAAGCGCTTGGTGCCTTGAGCGTCACCGACCATAAGGTGGTGAAGAAATTATTGAGATAAACGCTTGATTACTCATTTGATACTCTGGCATTGATGATAAAAGAGCGTGCTGATTACAAGTCACTTGATCCGCTGATATCCTCGAGGCTAAATACTCATGAGTTCGACATCTTTGAAAAGAGATCTCTATGGTTCGAGATATGGCGAATCCGTGCCACGAAGGCCAAGGCGTTGTGCGAATCGAATGTGAAGATTACGGTAGCAGCCTTGGTGATCTGAAAAATTGAGCGAGGAGCTAGCACTTTCGTGAAGAAGTTCGAAAATTCTCAAGGCGTGGCGCTTTGGAAAATCCTCAAGGAGCGATGATTCCTCATCCGGTGACTACAAGAGAGGCTATGCAACAAATGCAAGAAACCTGGTCACTATATTCAAGATTGTCCTCAGTGGGAAAAGGAATTAAAGAAGAAGAAATACAAGGAATACAGTTCTGATGACGCTAAGAAGAAGAAGAAATCGTCAAAATCTTCATCATCAAAATCCTCAAAGTCTTCATCTCACAAGAAGAGCAGCTCCAAGAAGGCTCGGGCATTCATTGGCAAGGAAATGGACTCTGAGGCTGAATTGAGGAACACGAGGAAGAGGAGGCATCTGAGGAGTCCGAGTCTGGTGTGGCGAGCCTGGCTCTCGCTACTGCATTCGTCAGCAAATCTATCTTCAACTCTGAAGAAAATGACCTCACCAACAAGGCTGATGAAGACAATGATGACTACGCTCCCACCTATTACTTCATGGCAAAGGGTGCCAAGGTACTCAAATATCCCTCCTCTGAATCTAGTGAGAATGAATCGATGAAAACCTCAAGCCCAGCTACTCTAAACTTGCTAAGATTGTTGTGAAACAACAAAGGGCTTTGAAAAGGTTCAAAACATGCTAGACAAAAGTGATGATATGTTGGGTGAAGAAATGGATCGCACTAAAGCCTTGGTGAAAATCTTGAAGACTTGAGTCTAGGTTTGACAACCTTCAAGGTCATCATAGCACTCTCTTATCGATCATGAGAAGTTTTCTTATGAATTTCTTCAAAAGAAGCAAGATCTTGAGAAGCTAAGAGTGAGTTATGAAGATCTTGAGAAGGGCGCGATTCATTACTTGCTCAACAAATCAGCGCTTCTCGAGAAAAATTTGTTCCTCCATGCTTAAAGTGCATTGAACGTGAATCTGCTAATTCTTCACCTGAATGTTCAAATGCTTCAAGTGTTACAAATTCTGAACCTGCCTCTGCTATTACTAATTCCTCATCTGAGGACATTGCTAGTATCACTGACGATGTAGAGCTGAAGGAATTGTACATGAAAGGCATGTACAAAAGCCTCAAAGGGCATCAGACTCTTTGTGATGTGCTTAAAAAGCAGATCCTCAGCGAAACCCTAGGAAGAGGTATTGCCTTTGAGAGGAAAATCAATGCTGATGGTACATCTTTGGAAGCTTTGAAAGTACCCCAAAACCTCATGGGTTGCTGCAAAGGGACCACCAGTTGATCCATCTAACTTATCTGGTTGTACATGTGAATCTCCTCATTCTTCTGATGAGTCATTTGACTCCAACTATAAACTGTTCAAAAATCAGAATGGTGAAGTATTTGCTAGATATGTTGGCACTAACTGCAGGAACGGTTCCCCTATGAAGAAAACCTGGGTTCCCAAAAGGTGCCTTGAAAGTCTTCAGGTGAATGTCCTCATGACACCACCTGTGAAGAATAGGAATCCCAGATCAAACTCTTCATATGGATCCAAGTCCTCATACGGACAAAATTCCTCACATGGATCAAAAACCTCAAAAGGATCAAAGTCCTCACATGATTATCATCATGCTAACAACTCTGTTTCGCAGGGTAGAGCTAAGGGCTATGAATATGTGCATTATTCTTCAAACCATTATGTTCATAAGTCCTCGAAGAATTTATCTGCCTATTCATATGCTTACCCTAACCCCTTTTATGTGAAGCGAAATGGTTTGGCTTCTCTGCCACCATTCTCATATGGAGCTTCATGAGTGATGAACTCTTTGCCACCCTTGGATGTGGGTGGTGAAGAAAAAGAACTAATCTCTTCTGCGGGGTCAGGTCTCGGGCGTGCTTTAACGTCTGAAGAAGAATTTCTTGGGGGCACGCGAAAATGCACGAAAGGGCCTTGAGGCTAATCATGATGAAATGAACTTTCATTTCACCGTCCTTATCTTGCTATATCTGTTTCTTTGCTTGATGAAATTCATCGATGAATTTGATATCATATTCTTCAGCGATGAAGTATATGAGTTTGTAAGCTACACTAATTCATCTGCGGGATGATCAACCCAAAGCCAATGAGTGGGTCCTCGATAGTGGATGTACAAATCACATGATTGGTGACAAGAATCTATTGATTGATGCTCCTTATCACCATCGCATCGAAGCATATCATCTTGACGACAAGGCAAAAAGTCAGGTATTGGGTCTAGGTAAGGTTGCGATCACAAAGGATCGACACGTGGACAAAGTCATGCTTGTTGAGTCCTTAGGATACAACCTTATATACGTATCAATGCTTTGTGATCTTGATATGGTTGTTTTCTTTGGCAAATATCGTTGTGTTGTGGTTATGGGCTGACAATTCCAAAGTCTTGAAGGCTTTAGGAGAGGAGATTTGTATATTGTTGATTTCTCTGAGGCGCAACCAGCCGTGTGCCTACTTGCAAAAGCTTGGAAGGATGGCTATGGCATCGGCGATTAGTCACACAGGCATGAGGAATTTACTGCGCTTGCAAAGAAGAAGCATGTCATTGGCATTGAGAATGTCAAATTCCTCGGGGATCACTTGTGTGGAGCACATGAAGCTGGAAAAATGACCAAGGCCAAGCATCCAGCAAAGACTATCATGACCACTACTCGACCATTCGAATTGCTTCACATGGACCTCTTTGGTCCTAATCATTATAGCAGTCACTAATGATGCATCTCTATATGGCTTTGTTATTGTTGATGATTACTCTCGTTACACATGGGTACACATTGTTGCCTACAAACATGAAGTGCGGGAAGTCTTCAAGCGATTTTCCTCGAGGGCTTCAACCAACTTTGGTGTGAAGATCAAGCACATCGGGAGTGACAATGGAACTGAGTTCAAGAATTCTGGTCTTGATGACTATCTTGATGAACTTGGTATTACTCATGAGTTATCTGCTCCTTATACTCCTCAGCAAAATGGCGTCGTGGAGCCCAAGGACAGAACTCTTGTTGAGATGGCTCGCCTTTGCTTGATGAATACAAAGCATACAAATCGTTTTGGATTGATGCAATTGATACTGCGTGCCACATCATTAACAGGTATATCTTCACAAATTCTTCAAGAAGAATGCCTATGAACTCCTCACTAACAAGAAACCCAATCTGAGTTATTTCAAAGTCTTGATTGCTAAATGTTGGATTAGAGATCCTCATCACAATGCTAAATTTGCACCAAAGCACATGAAGGTTTATGGTTGGTTACGGAAAGGACTCACACACCTCTGAGTCTTCAACAATGTTCTTCACAAGATTGTTGAAACTGTAGATGTCTTGATTCGATGAAACTAATGGCTGCAAAGAGAGCACCTACCTTCTGTGATAGATGAACCAGCACACTGAGGATTCTATCAAGTTCAAAGCGTTGAGGATGTCATTCCTCTTGAAGAATCTGCTGAAGAATTCATTCCAAAAAGGTGAAGAGCGTCGGTGATGCACACAGAAGATAATCTTGATGAAAATCTTGATCAAATTCCTCAACGACAACCAGCTCATCCTCGCGTTGCAAAAGAAGTGCAAGTTGACAAGATCATCGATGACATTGAAGCACGGGTCCTCTCACACGCTCAAAAGCTTCACATTTATCTAACTTTTGTGGGCACTATGCTTTTGTCTCTATCACAGAGCCCACTAAGGTAGATGAAGCATTTACGGAGCTGAGTGGATTCAGGCCATGCAAGAAGAATTACATCGATTTGAGCTCAACAACGTGCAGGAACTGGTCAAGCGTCCAGATCCTCATAAGCATAATATCATTGGCACAAAGTGGATCTATCGCAACAAGCAAGATGAAAATGGCCTTGTGGTGAGGAATAAAGGCCGACTTGTAGCTCAAGGCTACACACGAGTTGAAGGAATTGATTTGATGAAACTTTTGCACTGTTGCTAGACTTGAGGCTATTATATATTACTTGCTTATGCTAACCATCATGATATCACTTTATATCAAATGGATGTGAAAGTGCATTCCTCAATGGTAAGCTTGAGGAAGAAGTATATGATGCTCAACCCCAGGTTTTGAAGATCCAAGAATCGACAAAGTCTTGAGACTCAACAAGGCCCTCTATGGCCTCAAGCAGGCCCTCGGGCATGGTATGATACTTTGAAGGAATTCCTCATGAAGAATGGCTTCACACCGATTCACTCGACCCTACTCTCTTTACTAAATCTTATGATGGTGAACTATTTGTGTGCCAAATATCGTTGATGATATTATCTTTGGCTGTCTTGACCAACATTATAGTGATGAATTTGCCTATATGATGAGTGAAGAATATCAAATGTCTATGATGGGAGAGTTGAAATTCTTCTTAGGTCTTCAAATTAGTCAGCGAGCAATGGCATATTCATATCTCGGAGAAATACCTCAAGGATGTTACGAGGAAATTGACGGCATGCAATATTGCAAAGCGTCAAAATTCCTGTGACCACAAATGGCCATCTATGCCTTTGATGAAAATGGTATTGACTTGGTCACAAGGTATACCGCTCCATGATTGGTTCTTTATTGTACTTATGTGCATCTAGGCGGATATAATGCTTAGTGTTTGCATGTGTGCCCGATTTCAAGCTACACGAAGGAATCACACCATAAAAATTTGTGAAGCATATTCTTGATATCTAGCTCACACACCAACACTAGGGTTATGGTTCCCCAAGGGCTCTGCTTTTGATCTCATTGGATATTACGACTACGACTATGTGTGGCGACCAGGACCGAATGGATCAAGTCTACGTGCTCGATGTCATCCTGGATCGATAATCTTGACACCACACAGTGCTTGAAGGATTTATAGCAGTATCAATCACACACTTATTACATCGTTGTCCACAAGGGAACTTATTACAATAATATGGCTTAAGGCCATCTAATAATAACAATGGAAGGCTTGGAAGATAAGCGAGTCCATCAACTCCAACGACATCACTTGAGTATAGAACCACGACCTAACACCTTACTAAATAAATGCGAAAAGTGCATAGCGTGAAAAGTTGCAGCCAGCAATTCACACATGGAATATCTGGCAATGTAACACATAAGGAGCAATGAAGAATAAGCCTATACTACATGCATATATGGCTGGTGGTAAGGCTCTCTGATTTACATTTTTGCATAAAGCTGATTTTCCCTACATCAAGGAATAATTTTATTTAACTATCATGGTGGTTGTTAAACATTGAGAATGGTTGACAGCATCCTCAATCCCAATTAAAAGTACTCATCAAAACCCAATAACTTTTATTTAGAAGTAACATGTTGAGATTCACATGATATTCAATTACTGGGATACTCAAATTGTCCATAACGGGGACACGGCTAATCATGATTAGTTTATACACTCTGCAGAGGTTTGCACTTTTCCCCACAAGACTCGATCGCCTCCGCTTGGTTCTCGCACTACATGGTGTTTGAAAGCGGATGGCCGAGACATAGTCTTTCGAAGCGCTAGCACCTTACATGTGGGTGAACCGTACCAACCTACATCCCCTACATCAGCTAGCCTACCCGTGAGTTACATGCGACTTAGTCAACTCATGAGCCCATAATTGGCTTGTGGCTGCACGGAAGTTTCAGTTTGAATAATCTTATGATCCCTTAGAGCACAGGTGGCGGTCCGAGAAGAAATCTGAGCAAGTCTGATGGAAACCAGGTGCCTCAATCCACCCGGATGTGTGTTTAGGTTGCCACCTTAGATAAACCATTAATTAACAATCTCACATCATCATGGATATTCACTCACCCAATCCACGTCTACTAGCATAGCATGGCATGAACAAGCAAGCGTGAAGTAACTCCCAAGGTTTCATAAGTAAAAGCAGGTAATAGGTACTACCTCAATCTACTTCCCATCCCACAATTTAATTAGATCCTAACCATGCAAGTGTTTGAGGAATAGATCTAATGCATAAAACTGGGTAGTAGAAAAGGTATGATCAAAGTGTTACTTGCCTTCTTGATGATCCATGAGACCTAGAGATTGAAGTAACAAGCGGCGCACTCAGGGTGATCTAGCAGGACAAACAACAAGCATACAATAAGTACTCATCTAATGCAGAAATCTCGAATAAAAGATCTAACGAAAGTTCAACTTAAGAACCCTGGTTGCAAAAGAATCGAATCAAAATAAACTCGAAAGTCGAAACTCGAGAAGAACGACTCGGTTTAGCAATCTGAAATTAGGTCAAAATTTCACAGTAGCAAAACTCTGTGAAAGTAGGTTAGTCGGACGGCGGTTTAATTCTGAAACTCAGGTAGCTTGAATCACTGATTCCGATAAGCGGCGAAATAAAACAGTTTTGAAAATCGGATCGAAATCGAATCGAGAAAATAGCGGATTAAATCCGATTAAAAGAAAAGCGAGAGCGGTTTAAATAGCGGACGTTAGTTAGCAGAGCGAATCCAACGAACATGTTCATTAAAGCGAGCAGTTCGGTGAGCGTTCGTTAAATAAGAAAACCGAAAAAATAAAACCAATCTAGGTTTTTTTAAAACCGAACATCCTTTTTAAAAAAAAACCGGATCGGTTTATTAGGGAAAACGGATCGGTAGCGCTACCTCGGTGGCTCTCGCCCGGCCGAGTCGGCCGTGTCGAGGCTCGGCGGGGCTCGAAAGCGGCGGCGGGGTTCGGCGTCGTGGCCGTCGTCCTTGGCGTGGCCTCAGGCCAGGCGGCGAGGTGGCTCGTGAGGTGAGAGAGAGGCGGCTATTTAAAGGGGGAAGGGCGGGGTGGCTTGGGAGGGGGCAAGGGAGGCGGGGGTCAGGTGGGACTCAGGCGTGAGGCGATGGCGTCTTGTGTGAGGAGTCCTTCGGTGCTGTGTGTGGAGAGGAGGGAGGGGGGGCGGGGCACAGGGGCACAGGTGTGGGGGCAGTGGGCCTCGGCCCAGCAATGAATTTTTTAAATAAAATTAAACCAAAACAAATTAAAAAAATACCAAAGAATTCAATTTAAATAAAACAAATTTTCCCGACTCCTAAAAATGAGTGAACAAAATGAACTTTAAAAGCAGCAAACATGCATAAAATTTTAAAATGCTCATTTTGCCTAAGCAAAATAAATCTTCAAAACCAAATTTGATTTATTTATAAAATCTTCATTTTCCTAATTGTTGGGAAAGTCATATTATTCCCTCTCAAAATATTTTTATAGGAAAAACTTTATGAAGATAATTAAATAAATCAAATGATCCTATTTTCAAAATTTGAGAAATCCCAAATATGAAAATTATGAAACTTCCAACTCTCTCAGGGTCCTTGAGTTGCGTGAAATTTCTAGGATCGGAAAAATCGAGAAAATATGATATGCATGATGACCTAATGTATAACATTCCAAATTGAAAATTTGGGATGTTACAAACCTATAAGATGAATCTAGCCCTCGAGATTGGGTTAACTAGAAAATAGGTGAGGTGGTCCTTAAGCAAAACTTCCTCTCTTTCCCGGTGGCTTCATCCTCGGTGTGGTGGCTCCTTGAACTTTGCAAAACTTGATAACCTTCTGCGGGTAACTCTGCTGGCATAATCGAGAATCTTAACGGTTTTCCTCATATGTCAAGTCATCCTTCAATTGAATTGCTTCGGTGTACTTGTGTCTCTTAATGGTACCTCTGCTATCTCGGGTGACATTTCTTCAAGCTGAAAACATGGAATACATCATGAACTCCTGACAGTCCTTACGGCAATTCCAACTTATCATAACTTCTCCCATGCGTTGCAAAATCTTATATGGTCCAACAAAGCGGGGTGCTAACTTTCCTTTAACTCCAAAGCGCTTAACTCCTCGAGCGGGGATACTCTGAGATATACTCTGTCTCCAACTTCATACTCAATCGCTGCGCTTTGAATCGGCATAGCTCTTACATGCAGGTTGGGCTACCTTGAGCACATCTCGAATCAACAACTTTATTGTTCAGACTCCTTAATCAAATCTGGTCCAAACAATGGCGATCTCGGTTTAGTCCCATGACAACGGTGTCCTGCACCTTCTTCCATCTGAGCCTCAAAGGTGCCATCTTCAAGCTGGTTTGGTAGCTGTTGTTGTAGGAAAATTCTGCATCTGACAAATTATCATCCCAACTAGATCCATAATCTAGTGCACAAGCTCTCGACATGTCCTCCAAAATCTGATTGACTCTCTCGGTCATCCATCGATGCATGGGTGGAAAGCTGTCTTGAATTCAATCGGGTTCCCAATGTTTAGTGTTAGCTGGTTCCAAAATTTTGAGGTAAATTGGGTTCCTCTATCCGATCTGATGCTCCTCGGAACTCCGTGTAAGCACACAATTCTGGTCATGTATATCTTTGCCAACTTAGCACTTGCTATAGGTAGTCTTATTTGGAATGAAATGAGCTACCTTGGTCAAGCGATCGACTATGACCCAAATCGAGTCATATCTGAGCGGGTCTTTGGCAAACCTGTGATGAAATCCATGCCTAGTTTATCCCACTTCCATTCGAGTATCGGCAGCGGTTGTAACAATCCTGCTGGCCACGATGTTACTGCCTTTACTTTCGACATACGTGCAAATTGCTACATACTCCATAATATCCTTCTTCATTCGGTCCACGGAAAATATTCTTCAAATCCAAATACATCTTGGTATTTCTGGGTGAATCGAATAGGGTGAATCATGGGCTTCTTGTAAAATCAACTTCACGATCTACGGGTCATTGGGCACATAAACACGGTCTTCAAACCATAGGGTATCGTGCTCATCCTCCACGAAATCCTTTAGCTTTTCCTTTGCTCATTTCTCCTTTATAGAGCCAACTTCCTTATCGCCTTTTGGGCTTCTCTGATTTTGTCCATTAGTGTCATTGAATCTCAATGCTGCTACATAGCCTCTGGAACTATTTCCAAACATAGCTCTCGAAGGTCCTCGGCTAACTCATTGGGTATTCCTCCCATCATTAGGGTATTGGCGTGGCTCTTACGGCTCAATCGTCTGCTACAACATTAGCCTTTCGGGGTGATAATGCAATCTCATATCATAATCCTTGATTAGCTCTAACCATCTCCTTTATGCGAGATTCAATTCATACGTGTGAAGATGTACTTCAAACTCTTGTGATCCGTATATACTTCACAATGATTTCCAATGAGAAAATGTCTCCACGTCTTCAAGGCATACTGGCAGCTGCTAACTCCAAATCATGAGTGGCATAATTCAACTCATGGGGCTTAAGTTGTAAGTGAAGCATCTGAAACAACTCTTCCTTCCTGCATAAGCACTGCTCCAAGTCCTCGGCGTGAGCGTCATAATACACCTCATAATCCTTAGTTTGATCGGCAATATCAAAACTGGTGAGGTAACCAATCTTTTCTTCAACTCCGAAAACTTGCCTCACAGTCCTCAGTCCATATGAATTTGTTTTCCTTCTTCAACAATTCAGTCATAGGCTTTGCAATCCTTGAGAAATTCTCAATGAATCTTGGTAGTATCCTGCGAGTCAAGGAAACTCGAATCTCTCAACTGTCGTTGGTGCTTCCCATTTAGTTCTGGTCTCAACCTTTGTGGGGTCAACTGCTATCCCTTCTCCGGATATAACATGTCAGAAATCCAACTTCCTTTAGCCAAAACTCACATTTCTTGAACTTGGCATACAAGCTGGTGTTCCCTCGGTTTCTCCAAAACCAATCTAAAATGTTCCTTGTGTTCCTCTTCATTCTTGAGAAAATCAAAATGTCATCAATGAACACCACGACGAACTTGTCCAAAAATTCCATAAACACTTTGTTCATCGGGTTCATGAAATAGGCTGGTGCGTTAGTCGGTCCAAATGACATAACGGTATACTCATCAGATCCATATCTAGTGGTAAATGATGTCTTGGGTATATCTTGCTCCCGAATCTTCAATGATGGTACCACGATGCATAAGTCGATCTTAGAAAACACTTTGGCTCCTTGCAAGCGATCAAACAGATCATTTATCATAGGTAGTGGGTACTTGTTCTTGATTGTTACTTCATTCAATCCACGGTAATCAACAACCATTCTCAAAGATCCATCCTTCTTCTCCACTAACAAAGCGGGTGATCCCCAAGGTGAAGAACTTGGCGAATAAAGCCTTTATCAATAGTTCCTTAATCTGCTTCTTGATTTCCGCCAAATCCTTTGCGGGCATCACATATGGTAAACCCGATATCGGGCTGTTCACGGCAGCAGCTCGATCAAAAACTCAATGTCTCTATCCGGTGGCATTCACAGCAACTCTTAGGAAATACATCGGGATAATCCTTTACCATTGGTACTTCTTCTGTACCACTCGATAAACAATTAACTTGTGCTCTCCTCGGCTCGTGCCGTGATACATACTAAATCCTTCTTCCTTACGGTGTGGTGAGCAAAATTGACCTTGTGGTACAATCTATGTTTCCTCCATACTTTGATAACCAATCCATTCCTAATATCATCAATCCTTGGGATTCCAGAACTATTAGATGCGGGGAAAACATAGTGTCCAATCCTTAGTGGCGATCGATCACACCATTTACTAGCCATGTACTCTGCTCGGGTGAGGTTACTAGCATGGGTGACCTAAGGGCTTGGGTTGGTAACTTGCTTATCCACAAATCCCTTGATATGTATGAATCGATGCACCGTATCGAAAAGAACAAGCTGCGATAAATGACTTAACCAAAAACTTACGATTCTTGCATCGGGCTGATCTTCAACCTCCTCCACATCAATGTGGTTCACTTGTCCCTGTTGAAAGGTTGGGCTTCTTTCGAGCTTCCATTGCCATTTCCATTACGCCTACGGGCGATCATTTGCATAGTGCCCGATCTTGCGGCACTTAAAGCAAATAATGTGACTCAGGTCTACCTTGGATGGTGTTGGCGGGTTGGTGCGATTCTGTCCGTTGCTTCCTCCATTCCGTTCCCATTCTTGGTGCCATTATGGTTATCTGAATTACCTCCTCCATGGGTATCTTGAAACTGAATTCTGATTTAGGGGTATACTTGAAACCTGCTTTGGGATCGAGTTATACTTCCCTTGTCCATACTTCCGCTTGCAGTTCTCAATTCTTTGTTGCTTCCTTCAATCATGAGAGCTCGGTCTACTAACTCCTGGTAGTTGTTGAAACTTGCTACCATCAACGGCATCTTGAACTCATCATTCAGTCCTTCTAGAAACTTCTCTGTTTAGCTGCATCATGTTAGCGTCATCAGGGCATAACGTGCTAATTTGCTAAAGTCATCCACATCTTGTAACAGTCCTTCCTCCTTGGCGTAAGTTGCAAAACTCACGCTTCTTCATAGCCATGGCTCCTGCTGAAACATGGGCGGTCTGGCTTCTTGGCTGGTCCCATGTGGCGGTGTCTCTGGGGTAAGTGGCTGTGAAATTCTCCCACCATCTTCTGCGGGTCCTTCAAGCTGATGTGCTGCAAACTTCACTCTTTCACCATCATGCATCCTGCGTGGTCAGCTCCTTCCTATCTTGCGGGCCGGTCATACTGCTACAATCGGCTCGGTGCTCTTGGAATACACGGCGAGTTCGGTCTAAGAAGCGAGTCGGATGATCCGCGGTGGTGGTGGTGGCGGTGGGTTGTTGTTGTTGTTGTTGTTGTTGTTGTTGTTGTTGTTACGCAAATGTTTGAATCGGGGTATTACTCTTTTTGGATCAATTGGGTGATCTCTGGCGGGAAAAGCGAATCCGGGGTTGCGTCTCGGAGGCATCGATGGGTTTAGAAAAGGAGAAATGTAGAATAGAATGAGGTCTAAGGAATCACTACCCAAATGCACATGAGCAAAAACACACAAAATCACTTCATTCAATCAAACAAGGGCTTGCGATCTAACTATCGCAAAGTGTGTGTACTATAATGTTTACATGGAGGAATACTACTAATATGTGGGGACTTCTACTAATTTGAACGGTGGAAGACTCCATGATGTACTGCTCGACCGTCTTCAAAGTCGGGTTCACTTGGATCCGAATCGTGTAAATCGATGTTGATGTAGTCGATTGGGTATTCGACATCTTGGTCTTCATTCTGGCGCCAACTTCTTCTTGAGTTCTTGATCTAGTACTTAAGATCGTTATTGTGTCTTGCTAGAGCTACGATCTCGTCCATGTAGTCCTTAGCGTAGTCTTTAGTTCTTCTTCGATTCGATGATCCTTCCCTTTGTCTTACGCAACTCCAACATGTCATTGCACATTTGGTTCTCTGGCGTCGAATGTGCTAATTTAACTCTGGATGAAAGCTGCAATGGATCTATCCTTCTTGGTGTTGTGACGTCCCGTTGTCATCTCGGCGTCCTAAATCTGGTAGATGGTATCCTTGAGGTCTTCTTGATAAACTTCTCCAATCGTCCCATGGTGATGTGAGCTGCCATGCTCTTTCCGGACTCAAGTTGGTGCCTTGAAAACACTATCTATAGGCTTGGTGATTGGGGCGAATGTCCTTCTGGAGCGTGAGCATGAATCTTCAGCGCTCCTCTTGAGCGAGTGGCGTTGAAAGTCCGGTGAAGCTTGGTAATCAATGTTTAGGTACTTAGTAACTTCCTTCAAGTGAAATCCAAAGGTGTGCCTTCATCCGGTTGGGTGTACTTGATCTTAGCGTCAAATCATCCTAAAGAGAGTAGAAAAGATGAGGAGTTAGAAAATGGGAAGAGTAGTGATCTATGGCTTTAACTTAGTGGTGGTGTCCCTCGATCGGCGTGTGCTCGATACCATTCTCTGTGGCGACCAGACCGAATGGATCAAGTCTCGTGCTCGATGTCATCCTGGATCGATAATCTTGACACCACAGATGCTTGAAGGATTTATAGCGAGTAGCAATCACACACTTATTACATCGTTGTCCACAAGGGAACTTATTACAATAATATGGCTTAAGGCCATCTAATAATAACAGCGGAAGGCTTGGAAGATAAGCGAGTCCATCAACTCCAGCGGCATCACTTGAGTATAGAACCACGACCTAACACCTTACTAAATGCGTCTTAAAAATGCATAGCGTGAAAGTTGCAGCCAACAATTGACACATGGAATATCTTTGGCAATGTAACACATAAGGAGCAATGAAGGAATAAGCCTATACTACATGCATATATGGCTGGTGGTAAGGCTCTCTGATTTGATTTTTGCAAAAGCTGATTTTCCCTACTTTAAAGGAATAAATTTATTTAACTATCATGGTGGTTGTTAAACATTGAGAATGGTTGACACATCCTCAATCCCAATTAAAAGTACTCATCAAAACCCAATAACTTTTATTTAGAAGTAACATGTTGAGATTCACATGATATTCAATTACAGGATACTCAAATTGTCCATAACAGGGACACGGCTAATCATGATTAGTTTATACACTCTGCAGAGGTTTGCACTTTTCCCCACAAGACTCGATCGCCTCCGCTTGGTTCTACTTTACATGGTGTTTGAGAAGCGGATGGCCGAGACATAGTCTTTGAAGCGCTAGCACCTTACATGTGGGTGACCGTACCAACCTACATCCCCTACATCAGCTAGCCTACCCGTAAGAGTTACATGCGACTTAGTCAACTCATGAGCCCATAATTGGCTTGTGGCTGCACGGAAGTTTCGGTTTGAATAATCTTATGATCCCTTAGAGCACAGGTGGCGGTCCGAAGAAATCAGGCAAGTCTGATGGAAACAGGTGCCTCAATCCACCCGGATGTGTGTTTAGGTTGCCACCTTAGATAAACCATTAATTAAAATCTCACATCTGTCATGGATATTCACTCACCCAATCCACGTCTACTAGCATAGCATGGCATGAACAAGCAAGCGTAGAAGTAACTCCCAAGGTTTCATAAGTAAAACAGGTAATAGGTACTACCTCAATCTACTTCCCATCCCACAATTTAATTAGATCCTAACCATGCAAGTGTTTGAGGAATAGATCTAATGCATAAAACTGGGTAGTAGAAAGGTATGATCAAAGTGTTACTTGCCTTCGATGATCCATGAGACCTAGGATTGAAGTAACAAGCGGCGCACTCAAGGGTGATCTAGCGAGACAAACAACAAGCATACAATAAGTACTCATCTAATGCACGGAAATCTCGAATAAAAGATCTAACCAGAAAGTTCAACTTAAGAACCCTGGTTGCAAAGAATCGAATCAAAATAAACTCGAAAGTCGAAACTCGAGAGAAACGACTCGGTTTAGCAATCTGAAATTAGGTCAAAATTTCACAGTAGCAAAACTCTGTGAAAGTAGGTTAGTCGGAGCGGCGGTTTCGTTCTGAAACTCGGTAGCGAATCACTGATTCCGATAAGCGGCGAAATAAAACAGTTTTGAAAATCGGATCTGAAATCGAATCGGAAAAATAGCGGATTAAATCCGATTAAAAGAAAAGCGACGAGCGGTTTAAATAGCGGACGTTCGTTAACGAAACGAATCAACGAGCGTGTTCATTAAAGCGAGCAGTTCGGTGAGCGATCGTTAAATAAGAAAACCGAAAAAATAAAACCAATCTAGGTTTTTTTAAAACCGAACATCCTTTTAAAAAAAACAGATCGGTTTATTAGGGAAAACCGGATCGAGGCGCGAGGCTACCTCGGTGGCTCTACTGGCGAGTCCCGTGAGGTCGAGGCTCGGCGGGGCTCGGGGCGGCGGCGAGAGGTTCGGCGTCGGCGGCGTCGTCGTCCTTAGGCGGCGCTCGGCAGGAGGCGGGCGGCTGACTCGGCTCGGCGTGAAGAGGGGCGGCTATTTAAAGGGAAGGGCCGGGTGGCTTGGGAGGGCAAGGGAGGCGGCCGGTCGGAGTGGGACTCGGGCGTGAAGCGATGGCGTCTGTGTGAGAGTCCTTCGGTGGCCTTGTGTGAGGAGGAGAGGTGGTGGGCGGTATGGGCTGAGGCTGGTGGCTTGGGCAGTGGGCCCTCGGCCCGAGTAGTGCAATTTTTTAAATAAATTAAACCAAAACAAATTAAAAAAATACCAAATGAATTCAGATTTAAATAAAACAAATTTTCCCGACTCCTAAAATGAGTCGAACAAAATGAACTTTAAAAGCAGCAAACATGCATAAAATTTTAAAATGCTCATTTTGCCTAAGCAAAATAAATCTTCAAAACCAAATTTGATTTATTTATAAAATCTTCATTTTCCTAATTGTTGGGAAAGTCATATTATTCCCTCTCAAAATATTTTTATAGGAAAAACTTTATGAAGATAATTAAATAAATCCAAATGATCCCATTTTCAAAATTTGAAAATCCCAAATATGAAAATTATGAAACTTCAACTCTCTCGAGGGTCCTTGAGTTGCGTGAATTTCTAGGATCGGAAAATCACGAGAAAAATATGATATGCATGATGACCTAATGTATAACATTCCAAATTGAAAATTTGGGATGTTACACTATCTTGGTGATCGTGTGGACCCATAAATCAACATCTGGTACTTGTCATTTCCTTGGGCGATCTTTGAGTGCATTGGTCCTCGAAGAAAGCAGAACTGTATCCTTTCTCTCTGCGGAAGCTGAGTACATTGCTGTTGGTTCTTGATGTGCTCAATTTACGTGGATGAAGCAAACTCTCAAGGACTACGGCATCAGCGTGAAGAATGTGCCTCTCTACTATGACATTGAGAGTGCCATCAAGATTGCTCTAGCCAGTTCAGCACTTTCGAAGACAAAGCACATTCAGATTCATCATCATTTTCTTCGTGATCATGTGTTGAAGGCGACATCTCCATCGAGCGCGTGAAGGCGAAGAACAACTAGCGATATCTTCACAAAGCCCTTGGATGAGAAGAGATTTAGCAAGTTGCGGTGTGAGCTAAATATCTTAGAGTCTTGAATGTTCTTTGAAAAGTACAATCATCCTAACACTTATGCAAAATTGATGACTTAGATGTGCAACACATGAAGAAAGCGTTTTCTTCAATCAATGAAGAATAACACTCAAAGTGTGAAGAAATTAATGAAGAATTTAATTCTCAGAACCCTCGACAATTATGCAGCGGTGTCGAAATCATCATTCTTATCTGATTGGGTCACATACCACAAAAGTTAAATTCTTCAATTTGAGTTTTCCTCAGTTTTGAAATTCTTCAGTTTTAAAATTCTTCAACTTTGCAAAATCTTCACTGTTTCCGTCGTTTTCTTCATTGGCTATATATATATATATATATATATATATATATATATATATATATATATATATATATATATATATATATATATATATATATATATATATATATATATATATATATATATATATATAGTGATGCTATTCATCACCAGGGTGCAGAATAACTTATTCTTCACCGAGGTAATCTTCTGATCATTTCATAATTAAATTACGTTTGGAATTCAAATAGTTACATTCCTATTCATTTACTCGTAATATTTGACATAAAAAATAAAAATATAGGTCATAAGACAAGAAAATTTGCAGTTTATGTGTATTTTACACTATGTTTTCGTTTGTAATTTTACATAACATAAAATATTTTTACTGACGATTATATATTTTCTTACCGTCTCTTTTATGTAGAAAATAAGACAAAACTTACGAAATGTAAAATTACGGTGTATTGATGGTAAAATAGAGGGTGAAGAATAACTATTCCTCACCCAGGGTAGTGAATAGACAATCCCTATATATATATATATATATATATATATATATATATATATATATATATATATATATATATATATATATATATATATATATATATATATATATATATATATATATATCCTCTACAGCATTCACTTATGGCTATTTCTTCAAGTTGCGTTTTCTGCTAAGTGAATGTGATCGGACCCTTGCCCCTCTATGTTATACTCAACCCAATCTATTCACAAATTCTTCATGTGCGTTCTATTTTGAAACTCGTTCAAAATCTTCACTGTGTCCTTGTCAGCTGAAGAAAATCGGAACTTTAAAACTAATCTTATCCAAATTTTCGGCTTTGCCGCTCAAACCGTTCCGCATCCCACGATGGACTTATCTATTCATCCGTGATCTAACACGATCTCCACTGTTCAGTACGTGGGTGACACATGTCATGCGAATGAGAAGGGTCAAGGGCACGTTCATCCTAAATATTCAGGCGAACAGTTTTTCACTGGGACTATAAATACCCCCTCACGCCTTCCTCACTTCCTTTACTCTGCTCGACCTCTCTCTCCCGCTCGAGTTTCTCAAACCCTAGCGCCGCCGCTACTCCATCGTGGCCGGTGAGGAAGAGCTTCACTGCCTCAACCTCGTCGCCCGTCATTACTCGCGCGGCCCGCGAGGTCTTCACTCCGCCGCCGCCGTAGCAGTCTTCCTCCGCCGAGTTAGGGCGTGGAAGATCTGAACTGATGAGCTTCAAATCTACACTTCTCTGTTCGTCGTGTTCTTCATCCAAGGTAATTAAAAGTTACTTTTACTGCCCTCTTTGATTCAAATGATTTCTACAAAATCCTTAAAGGTGTTTTATTCTTCAAATCCTCACACACTAAACACCTCACATGTCATCTGTTCTTGATTCATTTCTCTAAGCATCATTTTTCTTCAAGATTCCTCAATTGTGTGGATCTTGATCTATACAACTCTGGAACCTAAGACAAAAAGCGCTTAGTGAAATTCTTCAAGACTCATCTGAGTCAAATTCCTCAAACTTGTTCTTTTTGAAAAACCTTACGAGCATATGACCTCCCCAAATTCCTCGCAAACTATACTCACATTCCACGGTACTCATATCTGCTTCTTTGAATCACTAGGTTCTCATCAACTTGACTCATTTTCAGCGTTCCTCAAAGAAAAGTTGCATACTTCTTGGAGAATTCGATTGTTCAAACTCCTCATCGAAGAATATGGCAGATGGTAAGAAAAGCTGCGAGAAAGGAGGAAAGGGCACGAGGTCATGGCGCCTTTGAGATCCACGAGGACATTTACAAAGACTCACACTTTTGATGAGGCCAAGTTCGGAAGGAGAACAAAAATCAGCGCAAGGTGCGCTATCTGAGAAGATTGAAAGGAGATGGGCAAGAGAATGGAGGAATGCAGGTATGTTACTCCAAAGTACATGAAGAAATTAGCATAATCCTCCATGCCTAAGAGCTCCATTGGCACACAGCCAGGCGACCCCACCTGACATCAAGCGTGGTGAGGATTTTCTGAAGAATGGGCCAAGCGCCAAACCAAGTTGGCTAGACAAGCCAAAAGAAGCGATGAGGAAATTCAATGAAGACTCTGCTGCTGCTGCTGCCACTGAGGCCTCTGTCAAGCCTAGGAAATCAATGGCGAAGAAGCCCGCGCACAAGCCAAGTGCTTCACCAACAGTGCCCTCACGGCCAAGTTCCTCAGCAATGCCCTCACGGCCAGAATCTTCAAAGCCCTCACGGCCAATTCCTCATGCTGCTCCTGCTCCTCCAAAGTCCTCAGCTGCTCCGGCAAAGTCCTCAGCACCTGTGCATCTGGCCACGTGCCAAAGGACTGCAGGCATCTCTATTGCCTCTGGTGTCTCGTGAGTTCTCGGCTGCACCAAATTCTTCATCAGGCCCTCTCTGCTGAAGACAAAGGCATTTGGGCGAGATCCTCGGCCAAGTCCTAGAAAAACAGGTTGCCTTCAAGTGCCATCGGCGATGAAGGCGATGATGATGAACTTGAAATCATCGAGAGCAGGACAAGAAAGGGCGCTAGAGCCAAAGGCACACACATGCCCTGCTATTGGATCAAAAGCTGATCCTCGATTACATTGATCTACGCACAAGGACCCAAACATGCCTATGCCTGATTTCAATTTGACTCTGGCCAAAGTCACATCTTGACCCATTTCATCTTTGAAGAAAATGGAAATATGAGAAGGCGAGGCGGATCAAGAAGGCTCGATCTGGGAAAGAAGTTCACGAGGAAAAGCGTTATCTCTTTGATGGTGATGAGTTTACAAAGATCGATCTGAAATCAAAGCCCTTAGCGATGACTTGATGCTTATTATCTTTGATTGGCAAGGAGCCAAAGTCAGGTTTGTTAAACTGGTGAGAAGTTCACCAATGTTGCAGCTCCATCGCAATAAAGTTCCTCGGGTTGTAGCCTCTACTCAATAGTGAAGAACATGCAGCCTGTTGATGACTTCAGGCTCTTGAAGAAAATGTTAGTTCGAGGCTGATGATTCCATACCAGCCGCTAAAAAAGTGCGGGGCATCCACTAGTGGTGTGCACGAAGAAAATGAAGAAGTCAGAACAAGCTGCATTAGTTGCGCTGAGAAATCAATCGATTCCTCGGCTCCTCCTGCGCCCACCAACTCTGTCCTTCCATCGCATCGGATGTGAAGAAGACCAAGGTTGCGAGCAAGCTGCTATGAAGAGAAGGAAAGCATCAGCTGCTTGAGACTCTTCAGCTCCGAAGAAAATGAAGCCTATGACCAGCTCGTTTGAAAATCCCATTGATGTTGTTCCAATCTCCTCCATGCCATCAAAGGACCTTGTTCCTTTTGGTGAAGAATATGTGATCGGATCTGATGAAGAAAATCATTCTGCTGCCCGTCGAGCAGATTGATGAAAAATTGAAATGGATCGATCCCTTCAACACGGTTGTTTCCTCGCCAATGCCTCGGTTCACAGTGAAGAGGTGGCATTGAAGAAATGAAGATGAAGACATGGATATTGGGTGTACTACTCCAGTGATGAATGATGACTTTTGGGAAAGTCAGCACCCCAATTCTCCACTCTTCACCCCACTACAACAAATACCTCAGTCCCCTGTGCGAACCGTTCAAATGGGCTCTAAATAAACTCACCCCACATCGACTGTGCATGAAGAAAATTCCAGCCACTAGTGCTGAAGAACCTACTGCTGCTGATCACATGACAACGCAGACTGCCACTGAAGAGGAACCAGAAATTCCTCAGCCTGATGAACCCGAGATTGCGATTCCTGAGGTCGTGATGCAACTCACTGACACTCCACTTCCAAAGCCAAAGGATCCATTCTCCATAAGCAAAGTTCAAGGCTGAAGATTTCTTTAGCGACATGTATTCTTCACTGACTACAACCCATATAACTCTGCTCGCATAAGGAAGAGACAGTTCGGGACTGCTAGTCAAGCCAATTTCTATTCCTCTGTGCTTTTCAACAAAGACAAGTTCATCGATCATGCACACATTCCTCATGTGGACATGGAATCTCTGCCGGGCTTCAAGCCAGTCCTCAGTGTTCTTCACGGCTGGATTGTTAAACTTCGCAGCGACATATGTGATTGGAATGAAGAACTCATTCTTGAGTTCTATCTGACGCTGCACATCACGGGAGATTACGAAGATGTGAACTCATGGGTGCTGGGACTGGATGTGAGAAAATACTCACTACAAGGCACCGACAACTGAATTGCCCGTGCCCTCCCTCGGTCCTCCCTTGATGGTGCTCGTTGCGTCTCTGGTGAACCTGAGCTTACAAATCATTACATGCAAGTCTTGATGAAGCCTTTGAAGCGAGGCAGGCCCACAAACCAAATTCCTCGTCAAGAAATTACTGTATGTGCCTCGGACTGTCTATCGCATTCTGTCGAAGACAATGAGTCCTATCAAAGGCCACGACTCAAATGATGAAGAAGTCGTTGGCATCATGAAGACTATGCTTTTCAATATCATTCATGGCGTTCCCGTCAACTTCCATGATTTCTTCATGAGGACTTTGGCAAATCACTACTAGAGATTAGGCTAATAACGACCGACAACTAAATGTCTTGGTTGTTATAAGTACGATGGGCTAGTCCCACGTTCAAACTAACCACGCGAAACTTCCCCAATGACGATGGATATCCCGGTAGTTAGTTTGGTGGTCGTTGTTGATTAAGTAATCCATATATTTGATATTTTTAGAGAGTAATTAGCATCCTTATCTGATGAATGGAGGGATAAGAAGGAATATAAATAACAAACACATCTAAGTATTCCTAATTTCCTGGCGCGTCCCCTCTCAGATCGAGTCACTCCCCTCGGGATGTTGCCGCCACCGCCATGATCGCCACCGCATGCCCAGTCTGCGCAATCTGCTAGGAGCCGGTAGCGAGGAGGCAAGAAGGGCATGTTCCCCATCTGCAAGCAGGCGCGACCAGCGTCTTCAAGTCCACCGACAAGTGCCCCATCTTTGGCGTCCCTCCCACCTCGTCGCGGGACCTCGGCCCGGATGCCCTCCTTTGTCGAGGTCATCCGAGTGGGCGAAGGCTTCATCCCTTGGTGGTGCTCGATGAGCAGCGCAATCGGATCTGAATAGAGGCTCCACGCCGAGGTTAATTTTACTACCTCATCGGCGGATCTAGGTCGTTGATGAGGTCGATGCTACTACCGCATCGGCCGTATCTGTCGGGACCCGATTCCAAGTCACATCGATCTAGCGGTAACACCTCATATCACTTTGCGGCCTCACGCATGGTATTCCCAGGTGTCGCCTTACCATGGCCGGGACCGTTTGCGTCTTTTGGCTCACGTATATGATAGTGTCGCTAGCATCCATATGATGAAGAACCGGGCCGACATGGCTAATCGTGAACCAAAGCGGCACTAACCCATGGGGACAGGCATACATGAATCGCATCGAGCATATCGGTCATCAGCGTGTGAATCCGGGTTGTAACTGGGCTATGAGGACTCCGGTATCCCGGGCTGTAGCAGCTAGGCAGGACTCGAATATCACGCGTGACATTTCCCGAAGGAACAGACATAAGGCAAGTGAAACACATGCCGGCCAGTCAAGTGTCCAGCGGTAGTCTTTGGGCTAGCAGGACTCCGGTGAACCGGGCTGTAGCGGACTACTATCGCTCGGAAGCACTAGACTACATTTCCCCATATGAGAGGCTGCCAAGGATAAACAACTAGATTGTCGGATCCCACACAAACAAGCATTTCAAACATACACACAATATGCTCAATATGTGTAAATACAACATGGCATCACAACATAACTCTCGACTCAAATATTTATTCATTAGGCTCAGGAGCGAGATATTACAAACATGGGTCTCATGACCCAACACTCGAAACATACAAGTCAAAGCACAAGCGGAAGCTTAACATGTGCGAGTCTGAGACATCTACAAATGAAAAAGGCTGAGAAGCCCGACTATCTACCGAGATCTGCCGAGGCACAAGATCGTGGCTGAGGTAACAAGCTAAGCGTCGAAGTCCACAGCGGAACTACTAAGCGAGACCGAAGTCTCTGCAAAAACATAAAATAGGCAAACATGAGTACAAATGTACTCAGCAAAGGTGACATCGAGAACTAACTACATATGCATCATTATCAAAAGGGGGTGGTGGAGTTTAACTTCAGCAAGCCAGCTTTGACTCGGTGGCTATCTGAACTCATTTGCAAGTAACTCTTTTGAGGTGGCGCTACGAGTCCACATATTCACCATATCAATACACCACTATGGATCCGCTCCCGTCTACCTCTGAAGCGCCATCCATAGCACTCACGCTTATCTTGTGAGTTTTAGGTATCCACTTTCACTTGTCTATGAACTGATATAGGTAACCCAAAGTCCTTTTCATGGACACGGCTATTCAAATAGATCATATTAACCCTGCGGGGTGTACTTCTTCACCTGCGCTCTCGCCACTTACCGCCATGTACACTTCGTGTATCTCGGCAACCTTCAAGCGGAAGCTTTGGCGAGGGAGTCGGCCCGACGACTAACCACACAAGTCTCTAGTCGGGTTTATCGCCTATTGGGTTCCATCCGCAAGGAGATCCGGCGAGGTGTCGCTCACGGCCCCAAGCGATGTGTGCAGGGTTCCCAAGTCCACCATCCGGGTGCCACTTGGTACACAGACCCTTGTGCCTAATCATCCCAAGCCCACATTGCAGGTGCCACTTGGTAGACTACTAACACTACCTACAAACACGAAACTAGTTGTAACTCACAGGCCGAGAGATCAAGTTGATTAATAAGTCGAGAGCTTGGGCGCCGGAGCCCAATGTGTGGTAATGCTGTTCATGGATCACAAACACAGAACTCAGTTCTAGGGCGGCTGCAATGAGACAACCCACCATGTACTCCTACATGGCCTCTCACGCTACCTTTACCAAATCGTGTTCACACACTTAGCTCTCACACAATAGGACATGTTCACACACCATTCAATTCATTCCCGATGAATCAGACTGACTCAACTCTAAGCGTAGCAGGCATGACAAACAAGCATGAATCGGTAGGCACAGCAGGGGCTCAAACAACGCCTACTCATGCTAGTGGGTTTCATATAATTCTTGTGGAATGACAGGTCATCACGAGAGGATAAAGGGTTCAGCCACATGACAAGTAACACATGAGTCGTTGTTGTCCTAATGCAGTAAAATAGAGCAGGAGCGAGAGAGTGGGATTATATCGGAATGAACAAGGGGGTTTTGCTTGCCTGGCACTTCTGAAGATAATATAGTTCTTCATCGGTGTCATCGAACAATCGTCGGAATGTCGTCTACTGAGAGGGGACAAACACCGGCAACTGAGAAAGAACACAATCAATGCAATGCACATTCACATGAATGACATGTCATGTTAATGAACTGAATTGACCTAATGCAGTAGTAAGCCAAGTTAATTGAAGTGGAATTCAAACAGGTTAAACTCAACTCCAAATACTAGTTCATAAATTACCTAATCATGATTCATCCTATTCAGTGAGGTTAACTTGTTCAGTCATGCATGATCATGGCATAAACAGATTCTTCATATTTTTCTGATCATTTTTCATATATAACTTATTTCCATTGGACTTACGGTTGAATTTATATGAATTTTAGAAGTTTTGGATATATTCTGAATTTCCTGAATTAAATTAAATCCAGAAAAGAACTAATTGCGTCAGCACTACGTCACTATGACGTCAGCGGTCAACAGGCGTCGACCAGGTCAAACCTGTGGCGCGGGACCCACGGTTTAGAGTCATTAGACTAACTAATTTTAGTTAGTCCTAATCCTATATTTAATTAGCAGGGCGGGCCCACACGTCAGTGACTCTGGGGAAGTCAAACTAGGGTCAAACCCGGGTCAAACTCGCCGGAGTTGACCCGAGGCTCGTCGCCGGCAAGGCCAGGGACGGCGGAGAGCGTCGGGACTCGCGCCTGAGTCGACCAAATCGACCAGGTTTCATCCTATGCATAGCTAGGGCGCGTTTGTTAGGCTAAGAGGTAGGAGCTGGGGTGGGCGAGCTCGCGGTCGAGCTCGTGGCGGCCGCGAGTCCAGGCGTCGGCGGAAGCAGCCCTTCTGCGAGCAGCGGGAGGCGGTGGTTGGGGTTTGGGCTTTTGGCATCCACAGCTGAGCACGGTGGTATGCTCGAGCCCGACAGGCGTGAGCTCTAGCCACAGCGGCGACACTGGCGGCGGCAGGTTCTCAGGATCGCCCGGCAGCAGCTCTGTGATGAAATCGAGCAGGGGAGAGAGGGGGCGTAGGAGCTCACGGTGGAGAGGAAGAGGTGGTCGGCGGGCTCGGGCGTCCGGAGTTCGATGAATCAGGCGGCAGCGACCAGCGGGTCAAGGAGGAAAAGCGTCAGGCGGCGCCGGGGCTTCTCCGGTCCGTGAGCCGACGGAAGGCGAGGAGCGCTGCGGAGCTTAGGGCGTCGGAGAGGAGAGGGTGGCGGTGGCGTGGCGAGCAGCGTCGGTGGCGACAGTGGTGCTCGGGCTGCAGCGTGGGAGAAAGCAGAGGAGGGAGGAGGAGGCGAGAGGGAGAGGAGGCGGTGCGGGGGTTGGGCGTCACCGAGTGAGCAGCTGGACTCATGGCGCTGCCCGGCCTGAAGCGAGAGGTGGAGGCCTCCCGGTAGCGTCTTGCCCTCCTCCTCTGCCTCTTGGCGAGAGGAAGGCAGACGGCGAGGGTAAGTGGGCTCTTTGGGCTGGGCTCTTTGGGCTGGCTCAGTGGGCCGCAGGAGTAAATCAGGTGAGCTCTTTCTCTCTCTTTCTATTTTTGTTTACATTTTCTATTTTTATTACTCTGTTTTGAATTAGTAAAATACTAACTCATTTTATAAAATCTGACAAAATTGTGGGCACTATTTGGATTATTTCCAATAGCCCTAAGTACTTTCAGGATTATTTGGACATTTAAAAATATTATAAAATTTAAATGTCCAAATTCAAATACTATGAATTAATTCAAAAATCCCGAATAGCCTCCAAAATATGAAACCTTTTTGGCGGAGGGTTTAGCCGAGGACCAAAGATGGTGAACATTTATGAAGGGCATTTTGGGTTCATTGAGAATATTTTTATTTGAACCTAGTTGATTTGGTTTGGTGCTAGGGTTTGTCATCCCATTTCAATTTTCATAAAATTTAAACATGATGCATGGATGCCAAAGCAAAAACAAGCAAAGGCGTGAGCTGGGGATGTGACAACTCACCCCACTAAACAAGAATCTAGCCCGAGATTCAAGGCGTGAGTAAGAGGAAAGGGAGTCACAAAACTATCACAATCTTCATGATCCATTTGCCCTTCTCGAAGATGTTGATTCATTCCATCATCTTGGTCTTGACGTCTTTGCTTACGAGATCTTCACTCGACACGATAGCGAAAGAGGAAACCCTACAGGTTTAATCTTCTTGAAGATCGAGCAACTCAAGATCAGTTCATGGGTGAGGCGTAAGAACATCTCTTGAGTTGAGACACCAAACACACATAGGAAGGATGGAAAAGAAATGGATGACGAAGGTTCAAATTGGTAGGCAACCATTCCACGCTTAGAAAGATGGTGGATGGTGTCAGATGGGGAGGAAATAATTGCCACGATCCCGTAATGGGGCACTTTGGAAAAGGTGACTCAAAGAACTGCTCCCTTAAGTGGCAAGAAGAATTACTTTTGATCCATAGATCATTGACACTCTTCGTATCAGCTTAAGGCAATTTACAATTGATCATTGAAAGAGTTCGAAGGAATGGCATACCCGGACTAGGATGGATGATGTGGACTACCTTGTTGAAGACAACGCAATGGATGACTTTTGCTTATCACCGGAAATGGATGGGACCCATGGTAGGACCACTGTTGAGGGCGATCCTGACCAGATATTACCGAGAAGGGTAGCCCATGGTTGGATGACACAATGGCGGTGCAAGCTAGGGACAAGGTGCTAATGCTGGGAATGTTCCAACCATCATATCTGCCTGAGATTCAGATCTGGTTGGTAACAGGACATTTCAGACAACATGTCTGAAAAGGAAAAGTTGCAACACAAATCGACGAGATGATGTTGCGAGATTCTCGGGGGATGGACTATGGTAGTAAGCTCCAAAACATGAGCGGGTTCTGCTAAACACATGTGAACATGCTGTCTCAGACAAGCATGACCACATGGTAGTCTTATGATAAAACACTACCAAGTTCAGGTGGGGAAATCATCATCGAGGATATCGAAGTCTTTCCATAAGTCCGGATTAGCTCTTATGAAGGGACTCCTTCTCCTTGAGCAAATCGATCGGTGGCTTGTGTGCTAGGAACACATATGGAGTGGAGGGCCAACCTATCAAACCATAGGAACTTTGCGTGCATGACTAACTTGGGGCGATTCGGAGGAAACAAAACAAGCTTTCTCGAATTCACGGCAGCAACTTGCATCGGATGCACATGAATTAGAGGAAGTCACTACTTTCATCAAACATATGCTTCATGAGCGAAACACGAAGAAATGCTTACAAATTTCCAACACTAGGTTGATGTTCAACATGACTCATGGGGAGACAAAATGCTGTGATGGGCTCAACAACAACTCATCGAATTTCCATATCCTTTGGACTTCCACCATCATGTGAACACGGTGATAGCATTGGTCAGACCAAAAGATATAATGGTGTATGCCGAGGATCAACCACGAGTAAGACAACATTACGAGCATCGTTGGTACTGATTTGATTTGACGATAGCCCACACTCAAATCAAAGGATTGATAAGACAATAGGTCCAGCAACTGATCACAGGGACCAATCGATGAAGATATCATCTTTCTTCAACACACACTACACAAGAATATCCCTTTGGAACGAACCAAGTTAGACAAGCTTTTATCTTCCAACTCTCCAAGTTGTTGTCTAGCTTAATCAACTAGCTCAGGGATATCCAACACAGATTCTTGGAGAAAGGGTGGTTCACAAGAAACCAACTTGATCACGAGCTCAACATAACAGTCAGGAAACAACCCAGTAACACTTCCAAGAAGATATTTGGAAAGTCACGAACCACCGGTATGTTACTAAGCTCGAGAACAATCTTGTTTTACAGGGCAAGATGATATGATCAAAATAGTGAGGGATTGACACAATCCTAACTCACTGATCGAGGGGTGCACCAGGAAGATGGACTAGGTAGCACGATCAATCTTAGGATGATGATTCAATAACCAACACGCTAAGAATGAAATTGTTGTCCATTTACTACCAAGCATCGAGGATGCTAGGAGTATCGATTTCACACATCACAATTCACTTGTCGGCATTCCGGTTGCATCAACACGGGACCGAGGAATGAATAATGATAGCGAGAAGTATCACTGCGTCAAGAATCCATAATAGAAGGTGCAATTCTCATGACGTTCCTGGCATAAAGTGGGTGATACTTCAGGGTAGAACAGAACAAAAGCTGAATTGGCATTTCGATCTGCGGAATACAACTGCTTTGACCCAATCCTGGATATGGATGAGGTACTGGAGTTTGTTTCTCCTAGTCATTCCGGAATAGAATGGCTTGACGGACCACATGAGTAATAGGCATTGATAAACACGATCGCACACATACTCTTGGTTATAAACTGATGGAGGAGAGTCAGAATACAACTAAAGAGGGACAACTCAAGGAACATATAACTTTTCGAGTTGTGGAGGCATGGATTAGTATATCGAGCAAAGCTCAACATTTCTCCCGGATAATCCATGCAGAGAAGGTAGAACTGGCAGAGTCGCAATATAGAATGGAGTACTCCTCAAGAGTACTATGATTGTGATCCTTCGGCTCAAAAGAACTTCTGCCATAAGCAGTTCATGGTATTTGGAAGAAGGAAATACCACGGACCTCGAGGACTATTGCAAGGTTACTAATATCCTAAAGGAACTAGCAACACTATCAACATGAGGTAAGTAGGGTGAATTTTGGGCTCAAAACCCAGGAGTAGAATACCTACTACTATATGGCATCACAGGATGCTTTCGAGAATGACGGCCAGAATCATCACACTGGGAACACAGAACATGGCTAGATTACTAGATGACTCCCTGAAATACCTAGGGTCATAGTACTAACTCCAACATATATGTCGAGGCAATAGGGTACCTCAACTCACCGATTAGTGTGTAATCTGGCCCAAAGGACATCGAGGAGCAGGAGGAAGGATTTGCAAATGCATCAGATAGTTTAGAAACCTGGGATGACTCGGACAGCATAACGGCTGTAAATGCTCAAAATGATTTGAGACATCATGCAGAAATGGTGGCGTAACCACTCAACAACATCATAACAAGATTCTGAGATCAACAGTTAACATACAGAAATAGTAGAAACTGAACTGGGGCTTAAATCCAACAATCCTATAAGTCTATGGATTAGTAACACGTCATCCTAATAGATAGATGAAAGCCTAGTTCTTAATCCCCATAGAAGAAGAGATGACTTCGGATCGAGGAAGGCCATGAGGTATAAAGAGTAAAAAAGAGCCTTACGTTCCTTCACAATCAATTCCCTTATATAACTAAAGCATTTCTAGACTCAACTTGACCATTTTGGCTTGGTAATCCTCTGAGCGAGTCGGGCTCACGATACCAGCGCTGTCGGGACCCGATTCCAAGTCACATCGATCTGGCGGTAACACCTCATATCACTTTGCGGCCTCACGCACGGTATTCCCACAGGTGTCGCCTTACCATGGCCGGGACCGTTTGCGTCTTTTGGCTCACGTATATGATAGTGTCGCTAGCATCCATATAATGAAGAACCGGGCCGACATGGCTGTCGTGAACCAAGCGGCACTAACCCATGGGGACGAGGCATACATGAATCACATCGAGCATGTCGGTCATCAGCGTGTGAATCCGGGCTGTAGCTTTGGGATATGAGGACTCAGTATCCCGGGCTGTAGCAGGCTAAGCGGGACTACGAATATCACAGCGTGACATTTCCCGAAGGAACGGACATAAGGCGAAGTGAAACACATACCGGCCATCAAGTGTCCAAAGCAGTAGTCTTTGGGCTAGCGAGGACTCCGGTGAACGAAGGCTGGCGGACTACTATAGCTCGGAAGCACTAGACTACATTTCCCCATATGAGAGGCTGCCAAGGATAAACAACTAGATTGTGGGATCCCACAAACCAAGCATTTCAAACATACACACAATATGCTCAATATGTGTAAATACAACATGGCATCACAACATAACTCTCGACTCAAATATTTATTCATTAGGCTCAGGGCGAGATATTACAAACATGGGTCTCATGACCCAACACTCGAAACATACAAGTCAAAGCACAAGCGGAAGCTTAACATGTGCAGTCAGACATCTACAAATGAAAAAGGCTGAGAAGCCCGACTATCTACCAGATCTGCAGGGCACAAGATGCGTAGCTGAGGTAACAAGCTAAGCGTCGAAGTCCACAGCGGAACTACTAAGCGAGACCGAAGTCTCTGCAAAAACATAAAATAGGCAAACATGAGTACAAATGTACTCAGCAAGACTTATCAGAACTAACTACATATGCATCGGTTATCAAAAGGGGTGGTGGAGTTTAAGCGCAGCAAGCCAGCTTTGACTCGGTGGCTATCTGAACTCATTGCAAGTAACTCTTTTGAGGTGGCGCACACGAGTCCACATATTCACCATATCAATACACCACTATGGATCCGCTCCCGTCTACCTCTGAGAATGCCATCCATAGCACTCACGCTATCTTGCGAGTTTTAGGTATCCACTTTCACTTGTCTATGAACTGATATAGGTAACCCAAAAGTCCTTTTCATGGACACGGCTATTGAATAGATCATATTAACCCTGCGGGTGTACTTCTTCACCGCTCTACCCACTTACGCCATGTACACTTGTGTATCTCGGCAACCTTCAGCGGAAGCTTTGGCGAGGGTCGGCCGACGACTAACCACACAAGTCTCTAGTCGGGTTTATACGCCTATTCGGGTTCCATCCATAGGAGATCCGGCGAGGTGTCGCTCACGGCCCCAAGCGATGTGTGCAGGGTTCCCAAGTCCACCATCGGGGTGCCACTTGGTACCAGACCCACTTGTGCCTAGTCTGTCCCAAGCCCACCTGCAGGTGCCACTTGGTAGACTACTAACACTACCTACAAACACGAAAACTAGTTGCAACTCTGGGCCAGAGATCAAGTTGATTAATAAGTCGAGAGAGCTTGGGCGCCGGAGCCCAATGTGTGGTAATGCTGTTCATGGATCACAAACACAGAACTCGGTTCCTAAGGGCGGCTGCAATGAGACAACCCACCATGTACTCCTACATGGCCTCTCACCTACCTTTACCAAATCGTGTTCACACTTAGCTCTCACACAATAGGACATGTTCACACACCATTCAATTCATTCCCGATGAATCAGACCTGACTCAACTCTAAGCGTGTGAGGCATGACAAACAAGCATGAATCGGTAGGCACAGCGAGGCTCAAACAACTCCTACTCATGCTAGTGGGTTTCATCTAATTCTTGTGGAATGACAGGTCATCACGAGAGGATAAAGGGGTTCAGCTACATGACAAGTAACACATGAGTCGTTGTTGTCCTAATGCAGTAAAATAGAGCAGGAGCGAGAGAGTGGGATTATATCGGAATGAACAAGGGGTTTTGCTTGCACAGCACTACGAAGATAATATAGTTCTTCATCGGTGTCATCGAACAATCGTCGAACGTCGTCTCTTGAGAGGGACAAACACGGCAAGCGAGAAAGAACACAATCAATGCAATGCACATTCACAGAATGACATGTCATGTTAAGGAACTGAATTGACCTAATGCAGCGATAAGCCAAGTTAATTGAAGTGGAATTCAAACAAGGTTAAACTCAACTCCAAATACTAGTTCATAAATTACCTAATCATGATTCATCCTATTCAGTGAGGTTAACTTGTTCAATCATGCATGATAATGGCATAAACAGATTTTTCATATTTTTCTGATCATTTTTCATATATAACTTATTTCCATTGGACTTACGGGTAAATTTATATGAATTTTAGAAGTTTTGGATATATTCTGGAATTTCCTGAATTAAATTAAATCCAGAAAATAACTAATTGCGCCCGACACTCGTCACTATGGCGTCGTGGTCAACAACGTCGACCAGGTCAAACACATGGCGCGGGACCCTGATTGAGTCATTAGACTAACTAATTTTAGTTAGTCCTAATCCTAGATTTAATTAGCAGGGCGGGCCCACACGTCAGTGACTCTGGGGAAGTCAAACTAGGGTCAAACCGGGTCAAACTCGCCGGAGTTGACCCGAGGCTCGTTGCCGGCAAGGCCAGGGACGGCGGAGAGCGTCGGGACTCGCCCACGGTCGACCAAATCGACCAAGTCGAGCTCGTGGCGGCGGCCGGAATTCGGGCGTCGGCGGAAGCAGCCTTCTGAGACAGCGGGAGGCGGTGGTTGGGGAGTTTTGGTCTTTTGGCATCACGCTGAGCACGGTGGTATGCTCGAGACCAGCAGGCGTGAGCTCTAGCCATGGCGGCGACACAGCCCGGCGGCGGAGTTCTCGGGATCGCCCGGAGCGGCAGCTCTGTGATGAAATCGAGCAGGGAGAGAGAGGGGCGTGGAGCTCACAGAGAGAAGAGGTGGTCGGCGGGCTCAGGCGTCCGGAGTTCGACGAATCAGGCGGCGACAGCGGATCGAGGAGAAAAGCGTCGGCGGCGCTTGGACTTCTCCGTCGCGTGGCCGAGCGGAAGGGCGAGGAAACTTCTGGAGCTCGGGGCGCGTCGGAGAGGAGAGGGGTGGCGGTGGCAGCGAAGCAGCGTCGGTGGCGGCAGTGGGGCTCGGGCTCTGCGTAGAAAGCGAGGAGGAGGGAGGGCGGCGAGAGGAGAGGAGGCGGTGCGGGGGGTTAGGCGTCACCCGAGGCGAGCAGCTGGACTCATGAGGCCTGCCCGTGAAGCGAGGAGGTGGAGGCCTCCAGTGTAGCGTCTTGCTCGCCTCGCCTCTTGGCGAGAGGAAGGCAACAGGCGAGGGGTAAGTGGGCTCTTTGGGGTGGGCTCTTGGGCTGGCTCACAGTGGGCCGCCTGGTAAATCAGGTGAGCTCTTTCTCTCTCTTTCTATTTTTGTTTCTGTTTTCTATTTTTATTACTCTGTTTTGAATTAGTAAAAATACTAACTCATTTTATAAAATCCTGACAAAAATTGTGGGCACTATTTGAATTATTTCCAATAGCCCCCAAGTACTTTCAGGATTATTTGGACATTTAAAAAATATTATAAAATTTAAATGTCCAAATTCAAATACTTATGAATTAATTCAAAAATCCCGAATAGCCTTCAAAAATATGAAACCATTTTTGGCAGAGGGTTTAGCCAGGACCAAAGATGGTGAACATTTATGAAGGGCATTTTGGGTTCATTGAGAATATTTTTATTTGAACCTAGTGGATTTGGTTTGGTGCTAGGGTTTGTCATCCCCATTTCAATTTTCATAAAATTTAAACATGATGCATGGATGCCAAAGCAAAAACAAGCAAGGCCTGAACTGGGGATGTGACAGTATCTCATAGTGGGCTATTGATTTTTTGAGTCGTTAGATGGTTCTTGGTTCAAGTCGTTAAATGGGGGGGGAAGGGGTGGTGGATATGATGCTAGAGTTGTCTAGGAAGGAGAAACAGTGCAGTTGTTGCTCAATGAGAAAACAGAGGTTGAATTCTGGTTGTAGCCTCTCGCATGCCATGAACAGGACAGATATTGGGGACGAGCATTGCCGGGGCTTACAAAGGCTGCCGTGTAGCAGATAATAGCTAACTGAATTCTTCACTCGGCCATTCTTGTTTGAGATTTTTCAATTTGAAAGTGAAGATGCAAACATGTCTGTGGGTTTGTGGAGGTGATAGCGCCAGATCTTATGGCAGTAATCTAGAATGCGTTCGTACACTTTTCAGGACAAAATTGGCATTTTTTTACTTATGCGATTGAAAGTGAGGACAATGTGTGCGACTATTGATTATTTAACTTGTACATGTTTGATAATTTTGGCTTGTGTGAACTGAAAAGAAGAGTTAACGAGTTTGATTTCAGAATGACCTCGTCCATGGATGGCCTATTGAATCCTACATATGGAGGTGTGTCGATGTAAATTGCCTAATTATTGAGCAGTAATGTCGAAAATATATCATGTGCAATATATTGTCATATATCGTAGTTGTATAAAAAATCTCTCTGATTTAATTTGGCGAGAATCCGAAGAAGCAGATTGCCATTGTAGATGCTCGATTACATGGTCCATCATGCAGTTCCCATGCTCGAGGCCAAAGGTAATTGTAAGTTTTTCTTGTAAGCTTATCGTCTCAAAATCAATATCTCCTTCCATGCTCTGTTTTCAGTATGCTCACGGTTAGAAGCCCTATTAGCCTCCCGGGTGACAAAGAAAAGCCAAGAGGCTGTTTTGAGGTGTGTATATCACTTATTCTTGAGCTGAATGGTAGTTTTTTCAAGCAGAGGAGAATAATGTTCAGTGTTAATTTGTTGGGTATACGTATTAAAAGAATTAGTTGGTTATATAACAACAACCAAAAAAGCTCAATTTGTTTTGTTGAGAAATAAAACAACTCAAATTTTGCTCGAATTAGACAAGAAATATTCCAAGTAATCTTTTGAAGAAATAGTTTGTCTTTGTTGCATATGGACTATAGAAGATTTCAAGTGCAAATTTGTTTCTTTATGCTATTATCTTTTGTGCTAGTTCTTTTATCTGTACTGACCTATAAATCATTTATGTTTTTCGTAGAACAGATGGTCCACCGTTAAAGAAACATCACGAGGCATTGTAGTCATTTGTAGAGGATGATAAGGACTTGTGATCGTGTCTCATGAGTGAAGAGAAAATATTTACTGGTTGTTACTTGATTTTTTTGGTACAAATGAAATAGCACTGGTTGTTCTAGACATTGTTTTTGGTTAACAATTTCCCAATGGTATTTATCTCCAGATGTGTATGTGGGGAGTTAGAGCAAGAGATTTGCGAGGATCATCATTAAGTATGGCTGAATTGGTTTCTAAACTACAATCTTTAGAGCAAGCGAGGCAAGTGCTCAAAGAAAAGTTTGCAGGAAGTGTCAGAAATTAAGCGTCTTGGATCTGCTAGATAGTAAGTGAT
The DNA here is from genome assembly GCA_021605205.1 of Aegilops longissima. NCBI lineage: Eukaryota > Viridiplantae > Streptophyta > Magnoliopsida > Poales > Poaceae > Aegilops > Aegilops longissima. The sequence continues at coordinate 687,450,864 of CM038680.1, read as the reverse complement.
AGTTCTCGTGGAAGCCAACCTGATCAAGTAAGCTATTCTCATACATTGATGTTATATGTATACTTTGTGGCAATTTATTTACATGGACTGACTTTCATAAACTACTCAACATTTTGTAGGACTGATGGTCCACCATAATATTATAGAAGCATCAGGAGGCATTGTAATCGCTGATGAAAAATGATATCCATTCAAAATAATGATGGTGTACCTTGATTGAAGATTAATAGATATTATCTTTAGTTGTCTTGTTTTGTAAAAGATGCGATGAAGTACATTGGGCATATAAGGAGTGCTTTTGACTCAAATTTCTTAAGGATATTTAATTTCAGAATTGTTTGTCGAGAATATTGGTATTTCTATTAATAAAAGAGGCTATGATCCTTTCAATTCATTTTATTTTGTTTCTACATTATTGAAATGTTGGATCTTTGTATAAAGTGATTGCTGAGCGGAATGTTATACTAAATATAAGTGGCTCGAGGATATCAAAGCGTGAAAGGCGATGGTCGGCAATGATAATTTGGTCGACATGATACCGGTGTTAGCGACAAAAGTGGTAGTTATTTTCATGGGATTGTGACGACACACCATCCGTCGTTACAAGAATAACGACCATAAAAGGTATGTGGTCGTTATACTTTTAATGGCCAGACCTACTACGACCAGCAGATTGTGATGTGTTAATGACCTTCTTGACCACAATCTTACCTTCAACGACCACATATATAAATCGTTAAAACCATTTTCCTAGTAGTGAATATTGCTATGTAGTCATTTGAGCTGAATCCTTATGCACCACGGATTATGAGATTCATCGGGACAAGGTCTTCACTCAATTACAAAGGCGACACTCTGAACCACTGCAGCTACTTGCCTCAATTGAAGTCCTCAAGCGGACATTTTCCTCGGCCGATGACAAAGGCAAGGCAACTTGAAAGTGCAACTATCCTAGGTGTTTTGGTAATTCATAACAACATATAGCTCATTGAGCTAATGCTATTCAAGACAAATATTTCAGGAAAGCTCAATGAATGGCATGGCATGGATGATGAAAGTGGATCCCTCAAAATATTAAGGACAAAGGATTGGCTCAAGCTCAAAAGCTCAAGACTCTACATTTTACATTTTAGTGATCCAAGATCACATTGAGTCTATAGGAAAAGCCAATACTATCAAGGAGGGATAAGGTGTTGCTTAATGAGCCTCTTGCTTCATGTGCTTAGTGATATGCTCCAAAACCCTCAACTACTTTCTCACATCCACATATGACCTAAACCTAAAGTCAAACTCGGCCCTACCGATTCTTTCTATCCGGCACCACCGAGTTCAAATGTCATAGCCACTGCCACAAACCCTAGGCAAATCGGTCTCACCGATAGGGATCTCGGTCTCACCGAGATGGGATTGGAATCTCTCTGTTTCCCTTTGTAACGTTTCGATCTAACCGAAGTGAGCGATCGGTCCCACCGAGATTGCAATGTAAACTCTCTGTTTCCCTTCGTAACATTTCGGTCTCACGAAAAAAGCGAATCGGTCCCACCGAGTTTACGACCAACTCTCTGGTTAGCTAATTACAAAATTGGTCTCACCGAGTTTGTATGTCGGCCTCACCGATATTACGTTATGCCTAACCCTAACCATATCGGTCCTACCGAGTTGCATGTCAGTCCACGAAAACCCTAACGGTCACTAAGTTTACTAAATCGATCGACCGAGTTTTATGATTCGGTCCCACCGAGTTTGGTAAATTGTGTGTAACAGTTAGATTTTTTGTGGAGGCTATATATACCCCTCCACCTCCTATTCATTCGTGGAGAGAGCTATCAGAACAAACCTACACTTCCAACTTACCAGTTTTGAGAGAGAACCACCTACTCATGTGTTGAGGCCAAGATATCCCATTCCAACCATATGAATCTTGATCTCTAGCCTTCTCCAAGTTGCTTTCCACTCAAATCTTCTTTCCACCAAATCCAAATCATGTGAGAGATAGTTGAGTGTTGGGGAGACTATCATTTGAAGCACAAGAGCAAGGAGTTCATCATCAACACACCATTTGTTACTTCTTGGAGAGTGGTGTCTCCGAGATTGGCTAGGTGTCACTTGGGAGCCTCCGACAAGATTGTGGAGTTGAACCAAGGAGTTTGTAAGGGCAAGGAGATCGCCTACTTCGTGAAGATCTACCGCTAGTGAGACAAGTCCTTAGTGGGCGATGGCCATGGTGGGATAGACAAGTTGCTTCTTCGTGGACCCTTAGTGGGTGGAGCCCTCCGTGGACTCGCAACCGTTACCCTCGTGGGTTGAAGTCTCCATCAGCGTGGATGTACGATAGCACCACCTATCGGAACCACGACGAAAACATCCGTGTTCCAACTGCGTTTGAATCCTCCAAACCCTTCCCTTTACATTCTTGCAAGTTGCATGCTTTATTTTCCGCTGCCTATATACTCTTTGCATGCTTGCTTGAATTGCGTGATGATTGCTTGAATTGTTCAAAGTTAGCTAAAATCTGCCAAAGTCTAAAATTGGGAAAAGGTTAAGTTTTTAATTGGTCAAGTAGTCTAATCACCCCCCCCCCTCAAGACATACTTCAAGGTCCTACAAGTGGTATCAGAGCTTTGGTCTCCATTTTCTTTGATTTCCATAGCTTTTGGTGGTCATAGCCTTGGTTTCACAACCTAGGAGAGTATGGCGTCTAGCGAGGGAAATTATCACCGTAGAGATCCTTACTTTGATGGAACTAATTTTGCTTGCGATATAGCAGGGCCGTGGTGGAACATCCCCTTCTCATCGACGACTTCTTTCATGATGATCGTCGCAATGTCGCTTTGGATGCGAAAGAAGTCATGTCTAAGTTTATAATCCGCTTCTCCATGAGATTCTAGCCACTTGTGGATATGATCATCATTTGTGCTTCTCATGCGAACCTTTTGGTGATCCGTGTTGAACTGAATCATGAGATGGACGATGTAGAATCCATCCTTGTTTCTTGGTTTTGGGACATGGATGCGGGAGAGAGTTAGTTTTATCTTGTGAAACCCATCTTCTTGTTCCTTTGTTTCTGATCGCACGCGTGGCCACCTCTAAAGCTGAAGCCTTGGAGCATCATCTAGAATATTCATTATGTGGGTGTAGTCTTTTTTTCTCGTAGTCTCGGAAGGGTCAAAATACGGCGTGGGAGACTTGCGGGTAAGAAACGATAAGACGGTAGCGCTTGTTGCTGCAGGAAAAAGACACCTCAAATTATTCCCCATATGAGAGAAGAATGATTGAAATGTCGAAAGGGTTGTCGGGAACTGACTTACTTTGGATGATAAGGCACGAGGACAATTTCCGGTCCTTATTCTGTACCATGAAGTTTTGGAGGTACTCCTAGCAGTTTCACGCTCAAAGTCGCGAGACTCAAGAAAGACTTCGTGCATGTAGTATGGATCTGCCACACAGATTTGTGAGACTTGTTCCTCTTCATGGCGGAGCTCATATGTAGCGCAAAAAGCGGACGATTGTAAAATCGAGCCGCCTTGTCAAACTATCTCAAAGATATGGTCAAACCGCAGGAAGAACACCTCCGGGCCGTGTCTCGGCGTAGCACTTCCCTCGAGCACGTGCGTGTATATCGAATATCTGGATCCTTTGAGGCTAGTAGGCTTTTCTCGGTCGGCGGCACATGGCGTGCAGATCTCCACGAGATCCCGATAGTGCCTCCGCGGTTTCGGCGGTAGCATCGGCTCGCCGTGAGATGTAACATGACCGCACCTTTCATGGGTACACGCTCTTGAGAATGCATCGTGTGGCTGTTATGTGCTCTGGCTTGTTTGGAGGCAGCTATCTTCCCCGATCTCTTCCTCTCCTTTTCTTGGGCACACCTTCGGACCCTTCCTTAACCCCTGCCCAGTATTCCCGGGCTAAGTCTTGTCACGACCCTCGCGCCCGGCTAGTTGAGCTTGTGTTGGCGGCATCTTGAGCGTGTCTGTGAGGATTTCATGAAGAGACTTTTTTGCAATCCTACTTTCGACCCTGCCGGGCATATCATCCATATCCTCATTAGCAAGTTGATAGCCCGATTAGTCATATGGTTGACTCATCATATCTATGTCATAGTCATACAGCGTTTGTATTGAGGAAATCCATAGGGTCGACCTCTGTCTCATCATCCATTCTCTGTTCTCTGGGACAAATTACATCAGCCGATACTATTGCACCCCTTCATCATGTCATCCTCGCTCTCACCCGGCACTACGAGGCTGGTAATTGCGTGCGGGGTGGTGGTCTCCGCACATGCTTGTTGATGTGTGGTTATTGGTGTGCTCTCGGCGGCTCGAGACGAATAAGATTCTTCGTCCATAGCAGCACCCAACCCTTGCAGCTTCGATCATGGCGGGGTCTCGTCGTCGCTCCCACATGCTATCTTTGGAGGAGGCAAATCCTCGTGCCCGATTTCACATTGGTCAAGCTAACCTGAAGTGCCCAGCGAGATCGGCTGGTTGTGGAACATGGGTTGCGAGGTCCATTATCATCCCTTTCCCGTCCACCTTACGGCCTTTGATCAAGTAGAGTATGGTGCAGGGGTTTCTTTTACGCCTGCAAACACATATGTATGTGGCGTAAAACAACGAAAAGCAACAAAATGAAATATTATATATATATATATATATATATATATATATATATATATATATATATATATATATATATATATTGGTGTGACATGTAATTACCATGGCGTCGAGCTCAGCCAAAGCGAAGGCCTACCTAGCGCCTTGAGGCCGAGGGCGAGCTGCTATGAGCGAGGAGAGGCTGCGAGAGGAGGCCGGTTGCGTGAGCAAGTGATGGTGCGATGGTGTTGTTGTTCATGGAGTTGCTCCCGGCGAAGCTGGGCAGCGAAATCATGTACCATCTTGTGCAGATTTTCGCCGTCGATTGATGATAGCTGGAACCAAGTTAATGTAAAATCATTTACTGCGGCGATTCTGACTGCATTGACTGCTGCTGTAGCAACTCATATTGTCCTCGGCTGCTTTTTAGCATCCTCGGCTGCTTTTTCTCGACATAAGCTTCACCTTGGCGTCGATGTCCGCTGACTAAACTTCTTTTTCTGCTTCTTGGCCTCCGGGCCCTCGTTGTAAACACCTTCCACGTGGCGCCGTCTCGACACCGTGCACGACCATATTGCGGCCGCTGGCCCAAAGGAGTCCCTTAAGTTCGTTCAAGGCCGGTTGAGAGGGTGTCCCACTTGGGCCTCATCGAGAAATGAGGGATTTGGCTGCAAGCTGGTGTTGCTTCTCGATAGTCTAATCAATTTCCTCGTGATCTTGTCCGTGTAAAAACCTTTTCTCCTTGTCCCACTTGTGGCGGGCCACGATGAAGTCACGCTCCAAGGGGTTGGTGAACTTTGCGAAGGGGTCTGGGAGACCCGCGGCTTCACATTCCGCGTCCTCCTTATCCCATATGGGCCTTTGAAAGTGCAACTATCCCTAGGTGGTTTTGGTAATTCTTAACAACATATAGCTCATTGAGCTAATGCTATTCCAAGACTATTATTTCAGGAAAGCTCAATGAATGGCATGGCATGGATGATGAAAGTGGATCCCTCAAAATACTAAGGACAAAGGATTGGCTCAAGCTCAAAAGCGCAAGACTCTTCATTTTACATTTTAGTGATCCAAGATCACATTGAGTCTATAGGAAAAGCCAATACTATCAAGGAGGAATGAGGTGTTGTAATGAGCCTCTTGCTTCATGTGCTTAGTGATATGCTCCAAAACCCTCAACCACTTTCCCACATCCACATATGACCTAAACCTAAAGCCAAAATCGGTCCACCGATTCTTTCTATCAGCGCCACGATTCCAAAGTCATAGCCACTGCCACAAACCCTAAGCAAATCGGTCTTCACGATAGGGATCTCGGTCTCACCGAGATGGGGTTACAATCTCTCTGTTTCCCTTAATAACGTTTGGTCTAACGAAGTGAGCGTCGGTCCACGAGATTGCAATGTAAACTCTCTGTTTCCTTTTGTAACATTTCGGTCTCACGAAAAGAGCCATCGGTCCCACAGTTTACGACCAACTCTCGGAAAGCTTATTACCAAATCGGTCTCACCGATTTTATATATCGGTCTCACCGAGATACGTTATGCCTAACCCTAACGAATCGGCCTCACCGAGATGCATGTCGATCCACGAAAATCACTAACGGTCACAAGGTTTCTTGAATCGGTCCGACCGAGTTTAACGATTGGTCAGCGGTTAGATTTTGTGTGGTGGCTATATACCCCTCCACCTCCTCTTCATTAGTTAAGAGAGCCATCGAAAAACCTACACTTCCAACTTACCATTTAGAGAGAACCACCTACTCATGTGTTGAGGCCAAGATATTCCATTCCTACCATATGAATCTTGATCTCTAGCCTTCCCCAAGTTGCTTTCCACTCAAACCCTCTTTCCACCAGATCCAAAACCTATGAGAGAGAGTTGAGTGTTGGGGAGACTATCATTTGAAGCACAAGAGCAAGGAGTTCATCATCAACACACCATTTGTTACTTCTTGGAAGTGGTGTCTCCTAGATTGGCTAGGTGTCACTTGGGAGCCTCAGACAAGATTGTGGAGTTGAACCAAGGAGTTTGTAAGGGCAAGGAGGCCTACTTAGTGAAGATCTACCGCTAGTGAGGCAAGTCCTTCGTGGGCGGCGGCCATGGTGGGATAGACAAGGTTGCTTCTTCGTGGACCCTTCGTGGGTGGAGCCCTCCGTGGACTCGCGCCGCCGTTACCCTTCGTGGGTTGAAGTCTCCATCAGCGTGGATGTGCGATAGCACCACCTATCGGAACCACGACAAAAACATCCGTGTCTCCAATTGCGTTTGAATCCTCCAAACCCTTCCCTTACTTTCTTGCAAGTTTCATGCTTTATTTTCCGCTGCCTATACACTCTTTGCATGCTTGCTTGAATTGTGTGATGATTGTGACTTGTCCTAAAATAGCTAAAATCTGCCAAACTATAAAATTGGGAAAAGGTTAAGTTTTTATTGGTCAAGTAGTCTAATCACCCCCCTCTAGACATACTTCAAGGTCCTACAAGTGGTATCGAGCTTTGGTCTCCATTTGCTTTGATTTCCATAGCTTTTAGTGGTCATAGCCTTGGTTTCACAACCTAGGAGAGTATGGCGTCTAGCGAGGAAATTATCACCGTAGAGGTCCTTACTTTGATGGTACTAATTTTGCTAGTTGGAAGCATAAGATGAAAATGCATATTCTCGGACATAACCCGCCGTTTGGGCTATTGTGTGTATTGGTTTGCAAGGTGAATTCTTTGATGGGAAGAACCGAAACATGAAGCTAGTGCGGAAGAGTTGAAGATGTTGCAATACAACGCTCAAGCTTGTGATATCCTCTTCAATGGCTTGTGCGAAGAATTCAACAAAATCAGCCGTCTTGAGAATGCAAAGGAAATTTGGGATACTTTGATTGATATGCATGAAGGTACCGACTCCGTCAAGGAATCCAAGTTGGATGTGCTCCAAAGTCAACTTGACAAGTTCAAAATGAAGGATGGTGAAGGTGTAAGCTGAAATGTACTCTAGGCTTGCTCTTATCACAAATGAGATTGCGGCTTAGGAAGTGAAGAAATGACCGACAGATTCATCATCAAGAAGATCCTAAGAGCATTGGATGGAAAATATGATACCGTGTGCACATTGATCCAAATGATGCCAAATTACAAAGATCTCAAGCCAGCGGAAGTCATTGGAAGAATTGTTGCTCATGAGATGTCACTCAAGGATAAGGAGGAACTTCACAACAAGTCAAGTGGTGCTCACAAAGCCTCATGTGAAGCCCCACATCATCAAGTGAAAACAAACCTTCAATGAAGAATTGAGCTTAATGGTGAAAAACTTCAACAAATTCTACAAGAGTAGAAGCAAATAAAGAAGCTCCAAGTCAAGGTCCTACAATGACAAAAGATCTTCTAGTCGAGGCGTAATTGCTACAATTGTGGGAGACCGGACACTATTCAATGAGTGTCGACACCCTACAAAGAAGAAGATTCTCCCAAGAGAAGAAGTAGAAGAAGAATCACCACCAAGAGAGAGGAGTAGAGATGATCGTTATGAGCGAAATCCTCACGGAGAAGCAAGGATTCGGAAAGGAAGGACAAGTCATCAAAGAGCTACACAAAGCGAAGACATCAAGCTCATGTTGGTGAATGGGTATCGGCTCAGACTCAAACAATCACTCAGAGAGAAGCTATCACTCCGACTCGAATACACTCAAGATGAAGGTGTTGCGGTTTAGAACTTGTGTCAACCAACTCCTATGACATATTTGAATCACCAAATGAAGGAATTGGAAGATGCTTCATGGCCAAAGGTCCTAAGGTAACACACCCAGTATGTTGATTTTAATAGTGATGAAGATGACTTGCTAGGTGATGATGATTTACTTATTGACAACTCTAGTGATGAATACTATGATGAAACGTCAATTAATCATGCTAATCAAGATGAAGCGAATGACAATGATAAGAAGAAGATTGAGCGTCTAACTAAAGAACTAAACACTCTTAAGTTAGCTCATGAAACTATCTTCGAAGATCATCGAGAACTTTTAAGGGCTCATGAAAAGTTACGCTTTGAAAAGCTCAATCTTGAGCAAGAGCATGAGTTCCTAAAAGCGATCAATGATGATCTCCGTGAAAAGTTCTTCTTATATTGCCAAGTGTTTACTCTTATCTACTTACATGCCTCAAGTCAAGTCTAGCAACAAGAACAAGAAAGATTCTTCTTCTAGTAGTAACAATAACAATGCTAAATCCAATATTGTTGCTTCTAGTAGTTCTCTTGATTCCACTAATGATTCTCTTAGCCAAGTTACACTTGAGCAAGAAAACAACTTATTGAAGGAATTATAGAAAGGTGTATACAAGAGCCTTGCGGGAGTAAGCAATTTGAGGAAATTATGCATAAGCAAGGAAGGCACGGAAGAATCAAGGTGTTGGTTTTGAGCGAAAGTTCAATGCCAATGGAGTTGAGTGGGAAGAAGATCAATACCCCAAGGCGAAGTTTGTTCCTCAACAAGAGAAGTATGATCCTACTTCCTTCAAGGAACACAAGCACAAGATGATCTTCCACCACAAGACCACAAGAACAAAGGCAAGGACAAGCTTCAAGAGGAGATTGATGCATTTGAAGAAGCACCTAAGGCTTGGTCAAGTGGTTTCCCAAGACTAAGTCAAGTTCTACTTCATCAAGCACAACTACTACACCAAGGATTCCCATCAAGATGATGTGGATCGAAGAAGAAGAACTAGAGAGTTCTTGAGGGTGACTCATAACATTTTCACTCATATCATTATGGCAAAGACAAGTGCAATCAACTTCCATATCTTGCACTAGTTCAAGGAGTCACAAACCCTCATGTTGGTAAGGCAAGGGACAAGGTAACCTAAAGTTTTCATGGACATCATTTTGTGTGTGCATCACTCTATGTCTATGGATATTCTTGTTTGTTCCTTGTGGGACTAACCCATGTAGGTATTGAAAGTGCAACTCACTCCAAAGGATTGCTCCAAAAGATCTACATCAACATTGAGCATCCACATCTTCAACACCTACATGAAGTCATCATCGACAAAACCCAAGGTTAGTTTATCCCTCTAAGGGGGGGGGGTCTCACATCTAGGGGGAGCTAAACTCTAAGAATTGAGTCAAAGCAACTCTAATTGTGGGACCAACCCATGTAGGTATTGAAAGTGCAACTCACTCCAAGGATTGCTCCAAAGATCTACATCAACATTGAGCATCCACATCTTCAACACCTACATGAAGTCATCATCGACAAAACCCAAGGTTAGTTTATCCCTCTAAGGGGGGGGGGTCTCACATCTAGGGGGAGCTAAACTCTAAGAATTGAGTCAAAGCAACTCTAATGATGTGAACACATAAATGCTTTATGTAAAAGTGGTAACCCCACTTGAGCTTAAACGATGAGTATGACCTATGATCAAATGTTCTCATTTAACTCCTAAGTCAATTTACTCATATATAGATGACCTAGTCATTGCCAATTGTTTGATAGATGCTAGAATTGGTTGTGCATGCTTTTCTCGTCTCAAACTCTATTCATGATACATCACAAAATTTGATCAAGTCAGATTCGAACCACTCTGTGTGAGGAGTACTCGGAGTCCCCGATTAGTCATAGACTTAAACTTCCAAAACTTCTTTGTGATTTTCGGTCTAACCGATTCCTCCATTTCGGTCATACCGAGATCACTAAGTCGATCTAGGTTTTCAATCTCGGTGCAATCGATTTTAACTTTTCGGTCACACCGAGTTGCTGTAACTGTTAACAGTTATGCATCTCGGTGCCACCGAGTTGTTCAACTCGATCACACCAACAGTGCCGGGCTATATATTCACAAGGGAAAATTTTGGAAAACTTTCTCCAAAACTCCTCGCCCGCGCATAGCTCGCTCTGCCTACTAGGTCTACGGATCGTCGACTTAAATGCATGACCGCCTCCGACCGTTGGTCTTCGCCGCCATCAGCGAATTCTCCTCCGCTGTTGCCTTTATGGCGAGTTCACCGCGAACTAGGGTATGAACTTCGATCACAGTGCTATCCTCGTCGATTCTCGGCACATTGTGTTCATAATGCATCTTGCCATGATTGAAACACTTCTATCCAGTCAAAACAATCCTTAGAATAGTTGTGATTCGAAAATTTAGGGTTAGGTTTCATGAAACCATCTCGGACCCACCGAGTTGAAAAACTTCGGTCCCACCGACAGCTAATGGCATTGCACTAGTAAGTCTCGATGCGACCGAGAATTACAAATCGGTGTGAACGATTTTAGGACTTTGTGAAACCCTAGCAGACTCGGTGCCACAGAGCTGTGACTCGATCCGACCGAGTTCACTAGTTTAGGTTCCAAAATTGCTTGGTATCACGAGTTTGAAAATCGGTAGATCCGAAATGCTTTATGTGGAAAACTAAAACTAAGTTTTTTGGATCATTCTTTTGCAAAAATCTCTGCATTTTGTGATGCTCATCCACTCTACCTCATCTATAACCATTCACAGGGTCAGCACTCAGTGGGTGCAGCATGTCAGACCAAAGTGACAGCCAGAATAGGTCAGAAGAGCAGATTCACATGAGTGAGGGCACTAGTCCCTCAAGCAGCTCAGATGAGGGGAGTAGAAGCACTCCCGGTAATTTGCCCAAGGCTGCCACAAGGACAAGGAAGAAGAAGACCTCAGAGCCTGAGGATGAAGATTATGTGGCAGTTGAGGATGAGGCCAGTTCAAAGAAGAAAGTGCTCATGAAGGAGTACAGCTCAATAGCGATTAAGCTGGAATGAAGATCAAAAGGCCAGTGGGAAGACAACCAATGTCCAAAGCGAGTCTCCTCAAGCTTCTTTGGAATCCCAACCCAAAGAGCTGCTGCTGCTGAAGGAAAGAAAAGGAAAGAAAGGGTCAAAGACCATGGCCAAAGTGATTGGGAAGCCTTCTATGATGGAGGAAGAGGAAGAAGAAGAGGTTCTTGAGCCAGCACCCAAGGCACAAAAGTTGATGGGTGATGCCATAAAATCGGGGCTGCAACTTCAAAGCCCAAAGCTGCCCATAAGCCCAAGAGTGCACCAAAGAGGAATACGAGGAGTATACGGCAGCTAAGAAGAACAAGGCTCCAATGCACGAAGTTGATCTTGAGGAAGATGAAGAAGGGCAGGTCTAAGGAAGCTCAAGCCCAAGATTCCAGACCACAATGATGCTCATCCTGTGGCTGAGAACATGAAGATCAGGAGAGATCAAGGGTTGAGGCTATGGAGAGAGCAGATCCATATGCCACGGGAGAAGGACTGCTGTAGATTACAGGTTCCACACCAAGAACAGCAGGACTTCTATGAGACCATCTTATTGGATAAAAAGCCCATAGTTTGTGATATGAGGTGGGTCATTGGACCTACATTCGGAGAACACGAAACACTATCTGGAGTATATGACAGCTTGGTGCGTGTGGAGTTGCAGATTTTGTTGGGCGAAGCTCACAAAGCTGGAATGATGAGCTCATTATGCAATTCTACTCCACGACACATTTCTATCCAGATGGCGGGATAGTTTGGATGTCGAAGGAGCGAGATATCGATCAACCATAGAGGAATGGGCAAGTCGATCAATGCCCCAAGGAAAGTGAAGATGACTTGAACATTTATGCCAAGAAGAAGATGGGTCACAACTCAATGTCACAGATGTACAAGAAGATCCCAGATGATGCACTTGAGACTTTCAAGTTTGGATCAGTTCATTATCTTCTGTCAGGGCTGCCTATGATCAACTGGATCCTAAGGCACACTCTGTTACCCAAATCAGGTGACCACAACATGATTAGAGGGCATGCAATCAATTTGCTTCACATATTTGATGTGCCTCAGAAATTCAAAGTCATGAGCCTCATAGTTGAAACTATCAAGAGGACAGCAGCAGACCAGAAGAGGAGCTCTGGATATGCCCCACAGATTCATGAGTTGATAAACTCAAAGATGGGCACAGGAAGTATCATTGGATAAGGAACACATGGTTCTCTATCCTGACTTTGAGGACAATCAAGTTGTCATGACCGAGAATGAACCATCATCGATTGCAAGCGCAAGAGAAGAAGGAGAAGGCAAGGCAAGAGAGGCTGCCAAGATGCCAACTCAAGCGGAGGCATCTGATTACTTTCGAAGAACAAGCAGGAGCAGCTTGGTTACTTGATAGCATCAACTCTGCGGATTGAGAAGGGTTGGCCACCTAACTCAAAACCAGGAGAGCACTGGAAAGAATCATGGAAAAAAATTCTATGATCTTGATGTCAAAATGGCGAGATTGATCAGTTGTGGAGCAGCTACAGAGATGACATCTCGAGGAGAGGAAGGGCGAAACTCAGTGATGCATTTGCGAGTGCCACGAGCTCGGAGATCGGCTGCGGGGCCATCACGAGTCACTTCATCAGCTCGGCTATAGCTCCAGTACGCAACCAGCTCCAGCACCAACTCCTTCAGCTCCTTCCACATCTCTGATGCCTTCGTCCTTGGAGTCCTATCTACACCACCACCGAAGACCAAGGCTGAGAGCGATATAGTCCTATGCTTTTCTAGGAACTTTTGGTAACTTGTTGCCAAGGGGGAAAAAAATGTATAGATCATAGGCTTGAGAGAGAGAGATTTGCTTTTGTTCTCTCTTGTCTTCTTGGTTGAACTTCGTTTGCTTTGATTGCTTGAGATACTATGCTTTTACATGAGACATTGATGATCATGTGTTTGATCATAAGCTACACTTATGCTTGTTATGATATTATCTTACTTATTCTTATATGATCATTCACTGTGCTTGGTGATGAGTGCATGTATTCAATCTTTATTATTTTGAACGCTCCACCAAGATGTATGTGACATGGAAGAGTAACCCATGAGCCTAATTCCTTGTGCATTTGCAGTCCAAAGCAAACCTTAAAATATGCACAAATTTAGGGGGAGCTCTTGCTTATCACATACTTCTCAAAGCGACGATGTTTTTTTTCAATTTTATTATCATTTTTCGAAGCTTTGATCTATATGTTGTCATCAATTACCAAAGGGGAGATTGAAAGTGCAACTATCCTAGGTGGTTTTGGTAATTCATAACAACATATAGCTCATTGAGCTAATGCTATTCCAAGACAAATATTTCAGGAAAGCTCAATGAATGGCATGGCATGGATGATGAAAGTGGATCCCTCAAAATATTAAGGACAAAGGATTGGCTCAAGCTCAAAAGCTCAAGACTCTACATTTTACATTTTAGTGATCCAAGATCACATTGAGTCTATAGGAAAAGCCAATACTATCAAGGAGGGATGAGGTGTTGCTTAATGAGCCTCTTGCTTCATGTGCTTAGTGATATGCTCCAAAACCCTCAACAACTTTCTCACATCCACATATGACCTAAACCTAAAGTCAAACTCGGCCCTACCGATTCTTTCTGCGCGGCGCCACCGAGTTCAAATGTCATAGCCACTGCCACAAACCCTAGGCAAATCGGTCTCGCCGATAGGGATCTCGGTCTCACCGAGATGGGATTGGAATCTCTCTGTTTCCCTTTGTAACGTTTCGGTCTAACTGAAGTGAGCGATCGGTCCCACCGAGATTGCAATGTAAACTCTCTGTTTCCCTTTCGTACCATTTCGGTCTCACCGAAAAGAGCGAATCGGTCCCACCGAGTTTACCTGACCAACTCTCTGGTTAGCTAATTACCAAAATCTGTCTCACCGAGTTTGTGTAATCAGTCTCACGGAGATTACGTTATTCCCTAACCCTAACCATATCGGTCCTACCGAGTTGCATGTCAGTCCAACCGAAAACCCTAACGGTCACTAGGTTTACTAAATCGGTCGACCGAGTTTTATGATTCGTTCCCACGAGTTTGGTAAATTGTGTGTAATGGTTAGATTTTGTGTGGAGGCTATATATACCCTCCACCTCCTCTTCATTCGTGGAAGAGCCATCGAACAAACCTACACTTCCAACTTACCAGTTAGAGAGAGACCACCTACTCATGTGTTGAGGCCAAGATATCCCATTCCAACCATATGAATCTTGATCTCTAGCCTTCCCCAAGTTGCTTTCCACTCAAATCTTCTTTCCACCAAATCCAAATCCTGTGAGAGAGAGTTGAGTGTTGGGAGACTATCATTTGAAGCACAAGAGCAAGGAGTTCATCATCAACACACCATTTGTTACTTCTTGGAGAGTGGTGTCTCCGAGATTGGCTAGGTGTCACTTGGGAGCCTCCGACAAGATTGTGGAGTTGAACCAAGGAGTTTGTAAGGGCAAGGAGATCGCCTACTTCATGAAGATCTACCGCTAGTGAGGCAAGTCCTTCGTGGGCGACGGCCATGGTGGGATAGACAAGGTTGCTTCTTCGTGGACCCTTCGTGGCTGGAGCCCTCCACGGACTCGCGCAACCATTACCCTACGTGGGTTGAAGTCTCCATCAACGTGGATGTACGATAGCACCACCTATCGGAACCACGACAAAAACATCAGTGTCTCCAACTGCGTTTGAATCCTCCAAACCCTTCCCTTTACATTCTTGCAAGTTGCATGCTTTATTTTCCGCCTATATACTCTTTGCATGCTTGCTTGAATTGCGTGATGATTGCTTGAATTGTTCAAAGTTAGCTAAAATCTGCCAAAGTCTAAAATTGGGAAAAGGTTAAATTTTTAATTGGTCAAGTAGTCTAATCACCCCCCTCTAGACATACTTCAAGGTCCTACACAACTGTTGTGATAGATGAAGGCATTCGTCCATTGGATGGTCAATTTCGCAAGGCTGCATCCTACTCCACCAATGATGACTCTGCCACTCATGACTCTGCCGCCAACACTGCCAAGCAAAATCCTCAAGCTACAGCACCCAGGGTGATGACTGATCGTGAGCTTCTCCTCAGTCTTCAGCAGAAGGTTGATCGCAATCATATATGGGTCAAGCGTCAGTTTGGTTCAATTCTTCACAACATGACCTCCACCCATAATGCAGTGAAGAAAAACCAGTACTACCTCCATGAAAGATTCAACAGTACCTAGGTTGTTCTGTCTCATGTCTACAACGAAGAAGATCTGAAGAATGGGTCTCAAGGAAGAATTTGACTGGTCTACACCTCCTCCGAAGAAATACAAGAAGGTCAAGGTTCCTTCCTTGGTGGCTAGCTCCTATTCTTCATCGCGCGACACTGAGGAAAATGAAGACTTGGACGACACTGCGGCAGGCCCTACTTCGACAAACGACCCCGACAACACTGGCGCTCCTTCATCAACTTGATATTCTTCAGGGGCGTTAGTCCTCAGTTTCGATCCTTTTGGTCATTCAATGACAAAGGGGGAGAAATTTGAGTTAGTCTTCAAGCAGGTCTATTATATGGGCGTTTTTTTGCTAAGTTACAACTCTCGCTCTTCTGAAACTTTATTGGTTCGAGTTGTAATCTTAAACCCGATGGTGCTCTGATACTTTTGATGTGTTCTTCTGCAAGCTTATTCCTCGTTATATGTTATTATACGCATGCTGAATTACATCAGTCACCATATTTCATCATGCATTTCAAATTCTTCATATTATATGTCAAATGCGTGTATGAATTACAAGATATAGGGGAGATCTCCATGATTCAACTCTTCAAGTGTGCATTGCCTCAAAAGCAAATTCCTCACTATGCACATCTTGGGGAGTTCTTCCATATCTTGCAATCAAATTCCTCAATATCAGTATTTACACTTCATATGTTTATCCCCGTTGAAAACTTAACCTATATTGTCATCAGTCACAAAAAGGGGGAGATTGTAAGTGCATCTAGTGCCCCTTAGTGATTTTGGTGTATTGAAGACTTATAGGTTAAGGGTCTAATGCGTTTTTGAGTGTACACAGGTCTATAAGTCTATGAGGAGTTTGATATTTATAGTGAAAGTCGGCCCCTAAAAATGAAGTTCTTCGACTGAAGACTTTGGTATTCTGAAGACTTTCTAAAGAGTTTGAAAGTGAAGAAATTGGTGTGACCTTGAAGACTTGGTATTCATTCGACGAACATGAAGCGTAAAGACTTTTGTTTTCGTAGTTTCGTTTTCTCTTCCTTGAGTCATAGGAAACACCGTACTATTAAAGGGGGTCGAGGATATACTAAGGAAAAATTTCCATGTGATGCTCAACTCAAAATCCCACACCTACCAATCCCTTCGAGTGAAGCCATTGGAAATCAAATACAGTTCAGTCAATTTCTGTTGGGATCTCTGGTGAGGAATTCGATTGCAAATTAAAAATTCCTACGCCGCGAACGTCCAGAACATACTACGGAGATGGATCACAGTTCGTTACCACTAGGCAGCGCGATGCCGTGCAGCGGAAGAAGAGTTGGGGCAGCGCGTCGCGTGGATCGTCTCCTCCTCGTCCGATCTCCTTGAACAGCCGGTCGTCCGATCCCATCTGAGTTCGCGGGAGCGGTGCAAGTGCACCGCCTCTAATGGTATTCGCGCGTGCAGGAGGAACACCATGCGGCGGACTGCTAGGTCCGATCACACAGTCAGCGGCAAGTGGAGGTGGCTATTCGCAACACATGCAAACCCTAGTCGTAGCCGAAGCAATCAACCGCATGAGTGTGCCGCACCTCCACTTTATATAGGAATCCATCGCGGGCTCAATACTTGGGCCTCACACTGACCCTAAAGCCCAAAGTCTACTCGGTCACATTCTTAGTCCAATTCGGATCACATCCGACCATTGTCCTATGAACCGACCTCGTAGGTTCCTTCCCTTAAGCGCGCGACCCCTTAGGTTCAAGTCGGCTTGGTCACAGTTCGGATCACCTCTGACCTGCACGGTTGGTAGCGGCCTCTAGCAAGGCGTGCCGACCACGAAGCAGACTATGAAGCTGGTTAGGCGAACATGTACAACGTGTCACACTTCTGTTCCCTTTGCCGCACGATATATGTTTTCGGGCTCAAGGCGAGACTGTCATCCTTGTGCTAACCCGACCTCTTTCTCGTTCCGGTGATACCGACCACTATCCGGATTATCTCATAATCCTTGTCACATGGCCATGTTGTTCCTGGTCGGATCACACGAGGGGCCCAGAGTATATCTCTCCCGATCGGAGGGGCAATCCCATCTTGCTCGACCATGTCTGCAGCATGGGACTGGACAAACCGAAACCTACCTTTGTAACTACCCGATCCGGGAGTAGCGTTTGGTCGGCCCAAAGCAAGTCTGTCACCATCTCGAGTACATGCGTCAGCTCAGGTCTTAGGACATAGAACGTATGTTGTACTAGAGACTCACAGATAACATATCGCTGCGTCTCATAGTTGGGTCTGTCCGACTCGGACCTTATCTCGACTCGGATCCGACTACGTCGAATCCGACCAGACCTTTCCAAGTCCATATTATCCGGTTAGCATCCAATGCTTCATGGCTAGTGAGACTAAGCCATCGACCGTTTCATATGCCAGTCTAGTCGGTTGCGCGTCCACACAGCCTCGTCATACATGATTGCCTCTAGGGCATATCTCCAACAGTCTCCCACTTGCACTAGATTCAATCAAATAGACATCGAATGCCCATAGCTCTAACGTGCCCCTCATGCTTGGGTTGTGGAAGCGGCTTACTCAACGGATCTGCAACATTTGCATCCGTGTGAATCTTGCATAACTCTACATCACCATTCTTTACGATCTTTCATATCAGGTGATATTTACGATCTATGTGTCTGACCTTGTGGTGATTCCTCAGCTCCTTGGCTTGTGCGATGGCACCAGAATTATCACAATAAAGGTCCAACGGTTTCACCGAGGCTGGGAAAATACCAAGATCATCCAGAAAATGCCGGATCCAAACACCTTCCTTTGCAGCTTCACAAGCCGCAATGTATTAAACTTCGTGGTAGAATCGACCACCGTATCCTGCTTGGAACTCATCCATTACTACTCCTCCATTCAGGGCGTATACGAATCCGGACTGTGATCGACAATTATCTCTGTCGGTTTGGAAACTAGCATCGACGTAACCCCTTACGACGAGCTCTTCCTCACCTCCATAAACTAGGAACATCTCTTTAGTCCTTTTCAGGTACTTCAAAATAGTTTTTACCGCTGCCCAGTGACTCTCACCTGGGTTGGCCTGGTATCTACTTGTTAGGCTTATTGCAAAAGCACATCAGGCCTTGTACATATCATGGCATACATGATGGATCCGATTGCCGGGGCATACGGAATCCTACTCATCCTGCTTCGCTCATCAGATGTCGAAGGACTCTGAGTCTCGCTTAGCCTTATACCATGTGAGAGCGGCAAGAACCCTTTCTTCGCCTCACTCATGTTGAACCGCTTCAACACTTTATCTATGTACGTGCTCTAACTTAAGCCGAGCAGCCTCCTCGATCTATCTCTATAGATCTTAATGCCTAAAATATATACTGCCTCACCAAGGTCCTTCATCGAAAACTTGCCATTCAATGATCCCTTGACCGAATTTAACATCGAAACATAATTTCCGATTAGTAGTATGTCGTCCACATACAAGATCAAAAACACTATCGAGATCCCACTTAACTTCTTGTATAAACAAGAGTCCTCTTCGCTTTTGATGAAACCGAGACCGGTGGCGACCTCATCAAAACGAATGTTCCAACTCCGAGATGCTTGCTTCAACCCATAAATGGATCTCTTGGGCTTGCATACCTTACTAGTGCTAGTCGGATCGACAAAACCCTCGGGCTGTATCATATACACGTCCTCGGTTAAATTTCCGTGAAGGAAAGCCGTTTTGACATCCATCTGCCATATCTCGTAATCGAAATATGCAGCTATAGCTAGTATGATCCTCACCGACTTCAGCATCGCTACCAGCGAGTAAGTCTCGTCGTAGTCAATTCCTTGAACTTGTCCATAACCTTTAGCGACAAGCCGAGCTTTGTGGATCTGAACATTTCCGTCCACATCGGTTTCCTTCTTAAAGAATCCATTTGCAACCAATGGCAGTTACGCCAGGTGGCGGATCAACCAAGTCTCAGACTTGATTCTCATCCATGGACTTTAACTCGGATCTCATGGCCTCCAGCCATGTCTCGGAATCTGGGCTCACCATCGCTTCCACATATGTGGCCGGCTCGTCGCTTTCTAGCAACAATACATCGCGCACTCTGTGCAATCTTTCCGACCTGCGTGGTTCCGGTGCCGCTTCCACTCTGAGTTCCCGACCGACTCGGTATGATCTCATCACCAGCCGAGCCGTCCCCGAGTGGTCCTCGAATTTCTTCGAGTCGAACCGTCCTCCCACTGGCCTCCTGACTAAGAAACTCTTTCTCAAGGAAAACCCCGTTCTGAGCAACAAACACTTTGTTCTCCTCACGGTTGTAGAAGCTATATCCCAAGGTTTCCCTCGGATATCTCACGAATATGCATTTATCCGACTTAGGTGTAAGCTTGTCTGACATAAGTCGCTTGACAAATGCTTCACAACCCCAAATCTTTAGAAAAGACAAACGGGACTCTTCCCGTCCACATCTCATGTGGTGTCTTGTCTATGGATTTTGATGGTACCCTATTAAGTGTAAGCTGCGGTTTCTAGGCGTATCCCCAAAATGACAAGGGTAAATCCGATTTGATCATCATAGACGGACCATGTCCAACAAGGTCCTATTCCTCCGTTCGACACGCCCGTTTCTCGTGGCGTGCACTGGAGGTGTGAGCCGACGTACTATACCTCGACTTTTCAGATGATCATCAAACTCCTGGCTCATGTACTCACCTCCACGATTAGATCGCAGAAGCTTTATAGTCTTGCCGAGCTGATTCTCAACCTCGTTCTGAAACTCTCTGAACTTTTCAAAAGTCTTCGACTTGTGCCTCATCAAATAGATATATCCATATCTACTCAAGTCATCGGTTAAAGTCACGAAGTTCTGATAGCCACCTCTGGCGGTTGTGCTCATTGGACCACACACATCACTATGTATAAGTTCCAATAGCTCGGACGCCCTCTCGCAACTCTTTGCGAAAGGAGACTTAGTCATCTTGCCGAGCAAGCATGATTCACATGTCTCGAACGACCCGAAGTCGGACGAAGTTAGGAGCCCGTCATCATGGAGCTTCTTCATGTGTTTCAGACTAATGTGTCCAAGCTGGCAATGCCAGAAGTATATCGGATTTATCTCATTAGGCTTATGCATCTTGACATTCATGTTATAGAACGGTTCCTGTTCTAGATTCAATATAAATAGCCCATCAACAATGGGTGCATAGCCGTGGAACATACCATTCAAAAATATCGAACAACCATTGTCCTTTAAATTGACTTCATAACCCTGACTCATCAAACATGAGGCAGAAATAATGTTCCGATTAAGTGCAGGAATGTAATAACAATTATTCAATTCCATTATGAATCCGGAAGGAAGCTGGAGCTGCATCATGCCGACCTCCAACGCAGCAACTCTTGCTTTGTTGCTGACCCTGATGTCAATCTCCCCTTGTGCCACACGCCTAGTTCTTACCAGCCCCTGCATCGAGTTGCAAATATGAACAACCGATCCGGCATCAAATACCCAAGAGCTACTAGGTATGTCAGCAAGGTAAATGTCTATAACATATGCAACAAGTGTACCTTTGCCTGAAGAAGCATTTCCGGCCTTCTTGCCATGCTCTGCAAGCCACTTGCTACAGTGACCGGTCTCCCTGCAGTGATAGCGAATGGTCTTCGAGTCCGGTCCAGACTTCTGCGCAGCGGCAGAGGTTACCGTCTCCATGCCCTTTGCCTTAGCCTTTTTCTTGGACCAACTCTTCTTGAACTTAGCCGATTTCTGCACCATCAACACTTGATGCGTGCCTTTCTTAATGTCCTGCTCTGCCACCTTGAGCATCCCATGCAATTCAGTGAGCTTCTTATCCATGCCATGCATATGATAGTTCGAGATGAACGTCCCATAGCTGGGCGGAAGAGAACCCAGAACAGCATCGAGAGCCAGCTCAACCAAGAGCGGAAGCCCAAACGATCCAAAGCTTGCACATATCCGATCATCTTGATCACATGTGGGCTCGATGGATCACCTTCCTTCAGCTTGCAATCCATCAAGGATCGCCAGACGTTGAACCTTTCGGTCCTAGCACGTATGCGAAACATGCTCTTGAGACTCTCGATCATATCGTAAGCCTCAACATTTTCGAAATGTTGTTGCAAATCAGGCTCCATACAAGCCAAAGATCGACACTGATCTCCGTTGATTCATCAACGAGTTTCGTAGGCATTTTTAGCTGTGGCACTAGCATTATCAGCAGGTTCCTCCGAAGTGGATCCTCTAGAACATGTTCCTTTTATCGTGCTTGAGAACAATTTCAGATTTCTATACCAGGTGGTAAAGTTTGTTCCATTCAGTTTATCCTTTTCCGAATTGATTTCAATGCAAAGTTGGGTTGAGCAAGTGGTGCCATTGATCTACAACAGAAAATATGCAATCACTAAGCAATGTGTTTATGTAGAGTAATTCTAGCCTAAGCGAAATACTCCCATCAAGTCAAGATCCTCCGCAAACTCTCGGTGATTCAGATCCGACTAGCGCATGCGACTAGTGAGCTTTAGCATCACTGCTAGCCAACATACCTATCCGGTAAGCAACTACTTGCTAATCGTATCTCTATACGACTCCTGTCGGTCAGGAAGGTATCTCATACCCCGGCTCGCAACCTTCTTTGCCACAAGGCCCAAAACCGTTTTGATAGCCTTGTCAAGTTAACCTGATGCAGTGCATGTCGGTGTCTGAAACGAACCCTTCAGTTCAAGGACACCCAGTAGCACCCCAATTTTATGAGCCCACTACTAGACGTACTTGACGTGCGAAGGTGCAACATCGGGAATGGCAATTCGCTTGATATTCATGAGGGATCATTCTAACATGCATAGAAACAAAGAAGCATAACAATCACAAATATAACACATATTGTGAAATAGTATGGCTCCTTTATGGACGTTCTTCCAGGTCAGTTCCAACTCCGATGACCACCTACGAACTCCATCTTGTTTGTCATGCTGGGACGCCAAGCCACCAACCTGATCTCTATTATCCAACTACTACAACTAGTAGTGAATTTTACATAAGAGTCACAAGTCGACACGCAGGTCGTTATACAATATAATGACAGCACTTTGGCTCCTGCCGGCTGACAAACATGACACGCAGGCCACGTATAAATTACACACATGCATCACATACACATGAGCCACACTATTCACATCAAACCTGCAAAACAAAGTTATGCATAGAATCGCATTCTACCGGTTTGTGTGTCGGGTACGAAATACACGTTTTCGGATATCACAGATCACATCTGAACTCCGTTCACGCCGAATTTTCTGATCTGACCGATCTTATCGATCATCGCGAATCCGATTCGGATTTACGTTTCACTGTTAACCCCGATGGCAGATAACCGACCGGTAGGGGTAGATCGTGTCACGACCTCATAGATCCCAATTTATAGAAAACATAGCCTCACTGATCCCCATGTGCAGTTGATCACATCAACCGTGCAAATAGCCGATCTCATCAAGGACAACAGATCTCATATGCCGCCTCCGCATATCTAATATGCATACGATCTGAAACCAAATCCTATAGCAGAGGCTCTGATACCACTGTTGAGATCTACGGTAGGGTGTGTCGACTGCAAATTAAAAATTCCTACGCGCAGAACGTCCAGGAACATGCTACGGGAGATGGATCACAGTTCGTTACCACTAGACGCGCAGTGCCATGCAGCGGAAGAAGAGTTGGGGCAGCGCGTCCGCGTGGATCGTCTCCTCCTCGTCTGATCTCCCTCGAATAGCCGGTCGTCTGATCCCACGTACGAGTTCGCCGGAGCGGCGCAAGTGCACCGCCTCTAACGGTATCCGCGCGTGCAGGAGGAACACCATGCGGCGGACTGCTAGGTCTGATCACACAGTCAGCGGCAAGTGGAGGTGGCTATTCGCAACACATGCAAACCCTAGTCGCAGTCGAAGCAATCAACTGGATGAGTGTGCCGCACCTCCACTTTATATAGGCGTCCATCGCGGGCTCAACACTTGGGCCTCGCATGGACCCTAAAGCCCAAAGTCTACTCGGTCACGTTCCTAGTCCAATTCGGATCACATCCGACCAGTGTCCTATGAACCGACCTCGTAGGTTCCTTCCCTTAAGCGTGCGACCCCTTAGGTTCAAGTCGGCTTGGTCACAGTTCGGATCACCTCCGACCTGCACGGTTGGTAGCGGCCTCTAGCAAGGTGTGCCGACCACCAAGCAGACTATGAAGCTGGTTAGGCGAACTCGCATAACGTGTCACACTTCATTCCCTTTGCCGCATGATATATGTTGTCGGGCTCAAGGAGAGACTGTCATCCTTGTGCTAACCCGACCTCTTTCTCATTCCAAAGATATCGACCACTATCCGGATTATCTCATAATCCTTGTCGCATGGCCATGTTGTTCCCGGTCGGATCACACGAGTGGCCCAGAGTATATCTCTCCGATCGGAGGGCAATCCCATCTTGCTCGACCATGTCTCGCAACATGGGACCGGACAAACCCAAACCTACCTTTGTAACTACCTACCACGGAGTAGCGCTTGGTCGGCCCAAAGCAAGTCTGTCACCATCTCGAGTACATGCGCCACTCAGGTCTTAGGACATAGAACGATATGTTGTACTAGAGACTCACAGATGACATATCGCTGCGTCTCATAGTTGGTTCTGTCCGACTCGGACCTTATCTCGACTGGATCCGACTACGTCCGAATCCGACCAGACCTTTCCAAGTCCATATTATCCGTTAGCATCCAATGCTTCATGGCTAGTGAGACCGCCATCGACCGTGTCATATGCCAGTCTAGTCGGCTCAGGCGTCCACACAGCCCTTTCGACTAGGGACCTTTTAGGATAGTCATCATACAATGCATAGTCCCACAAACAAGTCACGTGCTTGCGATACACATCATTGATAAGGTCCAAGGACTATCTTTATTCATAAACACATAGGAAATATCATCATACATGATTGCCTCTAGGGCATATCTCCAACAATTTCTTCAAAGGATGATACGAAGTTCTTCCGTCACGAGGAATTTGTTCGACCGAGGAGTTAGGAATTCGCCAAAGGCGGATAGCCTACACAAGTGAGGAACATGATAGCCACGAGGAATTTGAAGCTCAAATTTCCGACCGTTCTTTGTGTTCTTGGCCACCTGTCCCAAAATATCTTATCCACCTAACGGTCATATCATTGAAGGGCATTTATGTCTTATCATGTCGGGCTGCTCCCTAGGCTATAAATAGCTGCCCCCTACAACCACTAGCTGGTTGGCTGCTCCGAGAGAAACTGACACTTGTCAATTGAGAGCATCCCATCCTCCGAGGACTTTGAGTGAAAATCATCAAGTGAGGAAAATCCAAACCCAAACACCTACAAACCCAAAGTGATTGAGCATTACTGAAGAGATTGATCCTGCGTGGATCCGACGCTTGTTACCTTTGAAGATTGTGCTTCTTCCAGACGGTTAGGCGTCATGGTCTAGAGCATCCAAGAGGAATTGTGGATCGCCAGTGACCGAGTTTGTGAAGGTTTGGAAGTCGCCTGAAGACTTACCACGAGTGATTGGACGAGGTCTGTGTGACCTTAGTTCAAGGAGAATATGGTGAGGACTTGGTGTCCTGAGCTGCGTGCTCAGCGACTAGGTGTCCGAGACTGTGTGTCCTTGAGTTTAAATACTCAGCCGCTCCAACCAGATGTACAACTGAGACAGCAGTTGGAACTGGTCTACCAAATCATTGTCTTCACCAACCTTACTGGTTCTATTTCCTAAACTCTTTCATTTCCTCATTACTGTGTTGAGTGCTTCATCATATCTGTGTTTGAAGACTTTGACTGAAGACTTTCTCAATTTCCTCAGTTCAATTTCTTCAGTCTGTTTGTCTTCATCCTGTGTTATCCTGTGATTACGCTTTCCGTACTCTGTGCTTGTCTTCATTTCATCATGATGAACATGCTTGTATTCTGTTATGCTTACTTCTGAGTACTTATTCCGCTGCAAGTAGTTCTTCGCTAAGGAATTTCCTCACCGGCAAATTCCTCAGTGAAGAATTCATAAAAATCGCTTATTCACCCCCCCTCTAGTCGATATAACGCACTTTCACCAATGTGCCTTTTGCCAAAGATCGTCCTTGTAGTGCTTGTATTGCCGGAAAGCTTCATGAAAAAGCTCATAAAGTGAAGACTATCATCACCACCCTGAGGCCCCTTGAGCTTATTCATTTGGATCTATTTGGGCCTCCAACATATGATATTTTGGGAGGGAGGAGGTATTGCCTTGTCATTGTTGATGACTTCACAAGATATACTTGGGTGTTCTTTCTCAAGACTAAAGATGAAACTCAAGAAACCGTCATCAACTTTGCCAAAGAATCTCAAAGTCAACATAACTGTGAGATCAAGGCAATCCGAAGTGACAATGGCACCGAGTTCAAAAACTATACAATGGATGAATTCTTGAGTGAAGAGGGGATAAAGCACCAATATGTCGCACCATATAGTCCCCAACAAAATATTGTTGCGGAGAGGAAGAATCGGACTCTTATTGAGATGGCTAGGACCATGCTTGATGAGTACAAATCACCATACAAGCTTTGGGCAGAAGCCATCAACACCGCGTGCCATGCTTCAAACCGGCTTTATCTTCGCAAGCTCAAGAACAAGACCCCTTATGAGCTCCTAATCGGGAGAAAGCCCAACGTCAAATACTTTCGGGTATTCGGTTGTAAGTGTTTCATTTTAAACAAAAAATCCCGGTTAGCTAAATTTGAGTCTAGAACTTATGAGGGCATATTTGTTGGATATGCATCAAACTCTCATGCTTACCGAGTTCTCAATAAATCCACCGTGTGCATTGAGGAAACGGTAAATGTGGAGTTTGATGAAGATAACGTCTCCCGTATGGAGCAAATTGTTCCTAGTGTTGTAGGTGATGAGGCTCCTTCACAAGCTATAAGGACAATGGGGATAGGTCACATTCTTCCACAAGAAACACCCCATGTCCAAGTAGAAGAAGAAGGAGTAAGAGCCCCTCTTGAGGATTTTCCACAAGGGAAGTCATCACCGACACCACTTGTACAAGATGCTTCGGGAAATAATGAACCTATCCAAGAACAAGATCAAGTCCCTCATATTCCTGAGCAAGATCAAGAGCAAACTCTTCCAAATAATGAAGAACCAATCGTTGAGGCTCAAGATCAAGCTCAAGGTCATGATCAAGATCAAGATCAACCCCAACCACAAGTGTCTTCATCGTCATCACTTCCTACTGAGCAAGAACTTGTGATTACAAAGAGAAGAGTGTCTCCAAGGCTAAAACGATCCCAAGGGCAAGCTTCTTCATCAAGTCCAAA
Organism: Aegilops longissima; assembly: GCA_021605205.1. Taxonomy (NCBI): domain Eukaryota; kingdom Viridiplantae; phylum Streptophyta; class Magnoliopsida; order Poales; family Poaceae; genus Aegilops; species Aegilops longissima. The sequence continues at coordinate 687,423,896 of CM038680.1, read as the reverse complement.
ACCAAGTGAAGAAGAGCTTGACGCAAAGAGCAAAAAGTGGCCGCCAAGCTAAAACATCTTCAACACCTCACCGTGAACATCTACGGAAGCATCAAAAAGGGGGTAACTACTCGTAGACGTTTGGCAAACTTTTGTGAACATCACTCGTTTGTCTCTTGTGTTGAGCCCCTTAAGGTGGAAGATGCACTTTACGATCCGGATTGGATAGATGCCATGCATGAAGAACTCAATAACTTCACCCGCAACAAAGTGTGGACCCTTGTAGAAAGACCCAAGGAATTTCATAATGTCATTGGAACAAAGTGGATTTTCAAGAACAAACAAGATGAACATGGACAAGTAATAAGGAACAAGGCAAGGTTAGTGGCACAAGGTTTCACCCAAGTTGAAGGTTTGGACTTTGGTGAATCTTTTGCCCACGTTGCCCGTCTCGAATCCATTCGCATCTTGCTTGCTTATGCCTCTCATCATGGTTTCAGATTATATCAAATGGATGTTAAGAGCGCATTTCTTAATGGTCGTCTTAAGGAGTTGGTGTATGCCAAGCAACCTCCCGGTTTTGAAGACCCCGATCATCCCTCTCACGTTTATGAACTCCATAAGGCACTCTATGGACTCAAATAAGCACCTCGTGCTTGGTATGATCACCTTACGGCGTTCCTAAGCGAGAAGGGGTTCCAGATTGGGGTAATAGATTCCACTCTCTTTACGAAGAGGGTAAAAGGAGAGTTGTTTGTCTGCCAAATATATGTTAATGATATTATCTTTGGGTCCACTAACCATGCTATTAATGTTGAGTTTGAGAATCTTATGACTAAGGAATTTGCGATGAGAATGATGGGAGAGTTGAAGTTCTTCCTCAGTTTTCAAGTGAAGCAATTGAGAGGCGGAACCTTCATCAATCAATCTCGTTATATCCAAGACATGCTCAAGAGATTCAAAATGCAAGATGTCAAGCCAATGAAGACACCCATGCCCACAAATGGTCAACTTCATCTTGATCCAAATGGTAAAGAAGTGGATCAAAAGGTATATCGCTCTATGATCGGTTCCTTGCTTTACCTTTGTGCATCTAGGCCAGATATTATGTTGAGTGTGTGTATGTGTGCAAGATTTCAATCCGCTCCTAAGGAGAGCCACTATTCGGCAGTGAAAAGGATCCTTCGATATTTGGTTCATACCCCAAACTTGGGCCTTTGGTATCCCAAGGGATCATCATTTGAGTTAATGGGTTACTCAGATTCGGATTGGGCCGGAGACAAGGTTGATCGCAAGTCCACTTCTGGTTCATGTCAATTCCTAGGGAGGTCGTTGGTAAGTTGGTCTTCAAAGAAGCAAAATTGTATATCTCTCTCCACAGACGAAGTCGAGTACATTGCTGCCGGAAGTTGTTGTGCTCACTTATTATGGATGAGGCAAACTTTGATGGATTATGGTGTCAAATGTGACAAAGTGCCTCTTTGGTGTGACAACGAAAGTTCCATCAAGATCGCCGAGAATCCGGTTCAACATAGCAAGACCAAGCATATTGAGATTCGCCATCATTTCATTAGAGATCATGTGGCCAAGGGAAACATTGAGTTACTCCATGTCAACACCGAGAATCAACTAGCCAACATATTCACCAAGCCCCTTGAAGAAGCAAAATTCCGCGAGTTAAGGCATGAGCTAAATATCGTGGATATTAGTAACTTGGGATGAAATTCTTTCTCATACACACATACTCATGTATTATCTTGCTTAGATGTAGGCACATGTCTAGGGGGAGCTAGCTCAACTCATGAGCTATCTTATCCTAGAAGTGCATAAAACAAACACAATCTTTCACATAAGCCACTTTAGGTGGTACTTGTGCTTCAAAGATGAGTATTGGTCTTGGGCCCAAGGTTCATATCTTCGCGGTGCCATACCAAGTAAACTCAAACATGGTGGCCTCAGCCACCGCCCTCTCTTGAGGGTTGTGTCCATGTTTGTTTCGCGTGTGTGGTGTGTTGTTTTTCGTGTCTTTTCTCTCTTTTTCTTGGTGGGTTTTTCTCGCTTCTCTTTTGGTACAAGTGCTCCTCATATGCCCTTCTCGTAGTGATAGGACTTTCCTCGCGGCGTATTCAGAAATATAGACCGAGTGTTTTGTGAAGTAGGGGTAAGAGTCTACACTTAGCCCTGTATTCAAAAAATTCACTCATGTCAAAGTTCCTGAATACCACAGCCCACGGAGCTCAGACTGCGTCTTGCACGGGCTCACTTAGCCCGTGCGCACGGGGTCTGTGGTTTCTGGCCCTAAAGAGGTGGGGCGTGGGGGGGCTCGGATGGGGGGGGCTCAGATTCATTCCCACCCATTCGCCCCCTCCACTCCCAGAAACCTCCCTTGCCAGCCGTTGCCTCCTTCACGGAGCTCCTCCGGCTTGCCGGGCTTCTTCCTCCGTGGATCTGCATCAGATGGGTTCCTCTTCCAGTTGGTCCTGTCCTCTTGTTTTCTCTCCATTAGTTCCTATCTAGTTTATAGCTTTAGGGTTTCCTCCATAGTTTCGTTTGGCCTAGACTTTTGTTTAGACAGAATTCGATGTGCATAGGTCCTTTGGTCTCTCTGCTCCACCCACTCCTGGATTTTGATCTGGAAGTGGCTGCCGCTGGGAGACCCCCGTGTCCACAGGGTGTTTGACCCCCGTGCGCACGGGGCCCCGTGTCCACGATCATGTACCGTGCGCACGGGACCCCCGTGCCCACGGGGTCTAAACCCCCATGCGCACGGGCTATCCAGGAACTTTTTGCCTGGATTCTGTCTAACTCCTTGCCATCCATCTTGCACTTGTACTCATTTGTGTTCGTGCTTTGTGTTGTTGGGTGTTTGTGTGTGTTTCAGACTCCACTGACAAGAGGTCTGAGCTTCGTCGCAAGCGTGCAAAAGGAGGATCAAAGGACTACACCATTGCTCGTCGTCAGCCGTCTGAAGGCATGGGTCAGGGGTCTGGGTCAGGTCAGGGCCGTGTTCGTCGTGCTGCCTCAAAGCGGCCCGTTGTTGAGACCTCCGATAATTCTGAGGAAGATTATGACTCGCAAGATGATGCTTACTATGACAACCCCAATGTTGATGATGAGATAAAAGAAGAGGATGATCGTGTTGAGGAAGATGAAGAAGAGGAAGAGGTGTCTAGTCCCGAGCAAGCCATTCCGGGTGGGCGTGACCTCCGGAATATGCCTCTTGCCAAGTGGACCAAGCCAGAGATCTGGGCTGAGAGACAGAGCCATCCTTATGCAGCTGCCACTGGTATGGGAGTGGATCCTCGCTTCAAGAACGAGTTTCAGCAAAGGGTCTATCATGAGCTTCTTATGACCAAGTCAAAGAAGTTTGCTCCTCACAAGCAAGTCAACACTGAGAGTTTGCGCGACAATGATCATCTGTATCCCGGTGTGTACTTTGCTCTTGGCAGATTGGGTCTTATTCCGCTTGTCACCTTCAACCATCCCTATAATGAAGATCTAGTGATGCGGTTCTTTGCCACTCTGTTTTTCTCCAATGACTCTGCTCGCACCCTCACTTGTATGTCTGGAACGCATCGGTGCTCGGCTCCTATGGCAAAGTTCTCTAAGATCATTCCCTACCCATTTATGGCTGCAGAGGTTGTTTCTGATGAGTTTGGCATTGTTCGGGAAAGTGGGCAGCGCACTAAGGATGAGATTGCCTTTGCTTTCAAACAAGATAAGTCGTTTGTCACTGGGTCAATCAAAGATCTCTTGCCCCTCTATGACACCATGCGCCATATCCTGAGGTATACCCTCACTCCAAAGGCCAGGGATTCCCATAACATTCGGAGCTCCATGCTAGATGTCTTTGTGTATCTTCATCAGAAGAAGAAAGTGGATGTTCTGGATTTCATGTACTATGAGCTTCGTCAGTGTGTGCAAGAGAACAAGTCCTTGATCTATGCTCCATTCATACAGGCTTTGATTGAGATCGTCTGTCCTGCAAAGTACATTGCCTCTTTCAAGACCTCTGTTCCTAAGCGCAACTCCAACTGGACCCCGGCTGCTCCTGCTCCTTATGTGCCTATCAAGAAGGGGCGCAACCCTAGGCCTGAGGATCGTGCCACTTATACTCCAGGCATGTCCTCTACTGCACGGATCCCTCGTGGTAAGGCCAAGTCTGTTGGTTCTGAGGCCATCTTTCCCAAGGGAGAGAAGAAGTCTCTGTTCAAGACCTTGAGCAACATGTTCAAGATGTGCCAGTCGATTCAGCGTCGTCAGATCAAGGAAATCAACAAGGAGAAGCTTGTTCATGTGGAGCGAAGGCAGCAAGGGCTGCTGCTTTGGAGGAGGTCGGTCCAGTTCGTGAGGATCGACGACAAGGAGGCCACTGCTCGATCTTTCCCGATGGTCGAGTGGCGTTTTGATGATGATGATGATGCCTCAAGTGCTCCTCCTCTTGTCTAGTGGGTCTGGGTGACGCCATTTGTCTCCTTTTTGTTGTCTTGATGACAAAGGGGGAGAAGTGGTGTGGTCGTGGGTGTGTTGTGTGCGTTGAGATCTCAAGCCTCGTGTTTCTCACTGTTGGTTGGTTTTAGTTGGCTTGAGATACTCTTATTTACTTTCCGTCTGTGTGGTTGTGAGACTCTAGCTTTATCATTGGACCTTGCAATTATCTCCTTATGCTTATTGGGTCTCACATTATTTGCTCACCACACTTTGTCATGAGATCTAGGCACCGTTATAGGTTTATTATGATATATCTCGTGACTTGACAATTGTGACCTTGGTAGAGCCTCCTATGTGTGTACTAGATGCATTCTTGTTTTCGGGCACACATATAGGGGGAGCTATCATCATCATTATATGTTCCATGGCTTTCTATCTGTCTATCCTCTATGCCATGCTCTAACCATGTTTTCATCAATGCACCAAAAAGGGGGAGATTGAAAGTGCAAGTGGCACTTATACTATATTTTGGTGTGATGAAAATGTGGTTAGTTGAACTAATATCGGTTGCTAAAGTTTATCTCAGGATATTGGTTCTAAGTGCCCACGATGGAGATGTGCGACCCCCCCCCCCCATTTCAAAAAGGGCAAAGGCGTGGTCTTTCGACGCTTCGAAGGTTTTAGTTTTGCTTTGCTTCGAGTCGTAGGAAAGACCGCACTATTAAGAGGGGTTTGTGTGGATGAAAGTCATGCAGGAATGCCATTGCCGAGCCTTACTCTCTTATCCTTCCCACTCCGACCACCTAAAGAACCTAGTGTGTGTGCCGTGGTACTCAGAAAGCTTGCAACAGAAAGTTACTGGGTACCCCGTGCGCACGGGTCCTGACCCCGTGCGGCGCACGGGTATCTGTCAACTCTTCTGAGTACCCTGCAAGCACGGGTCTTTGACCCCGTGTGCACGGGGTATTGCGTAACTCTCTGAGTACCCCATGCGCACGGGGTCTTCTGACCCCCGTGCGCACGGGGTGGTGTGATAGTCTCTGAGTACCCCGTGCGCACGGGGCTGACTTAGCCTGTGCGCACGGGGTCCAACGGGCAGAAATCCCCACCAGCTCAAGAACACTATATATAGGGCCTTCTTCCACCTCCAACCTTAAACCCTAATGTCTTGTTGAGCTCCACCATTGCTACACCCCATTTTTCTCAATACTCTCAATCCCTCCACCCAAACTTGTTGAAACTTTGGGGATTGGGAGAGCAAGACCCGATCTACAACTTGACCAAACCAAATCGCATTCCCCGCAACATTTCTTCCCCATTGACTTGTTACTCTCGGAGCTTGGGCTCCTAGGTGGTTAGAGGTTCCTTCGGAAGCTTCCTTGCTTGTGGTGTGCTCCGGAGAAGTTTGTAAAGGTGTGATGGTCGCCTTCAAGACCAACCCCGAGTGATTCGAGGCTCATCCGTTGGGGGTGACTCGAAGGAGAATACGGTGAGCCTTCGGTGGCGTTCCGCAAGCTTTGGCTCCGGCACCGCTCCAAACGGAGAGTAGCTCTTCCCAAGGAAAGAGTGAACTTCGGGTTAAAATCCGCATCCTCGTCTCACTTGTGGTTAATCCTTTCCCGCACCTTACTTTGTTGTTGTTTGCTTGTTGGCTTACTAATTAGTGTGTTGCCTAGCATATTTATCTTGGAGCTTACTTGTCATATAGGTTGCATTCACCTAGTTGCATATCTAGTGAACCCTTTTTTCCGCTAAGCCTTAAAAACAACAAGAAAGAACAAAGGTTGTAGTCTCCTATTCACCCCCCCCCCCTCTAGTTGACTATATCGATCCTTTCAAGGTTCCTTTTTTCTATATCTCCTAATAGTGTCTCAACTCTCAATGCAGCACAGAAGATGATTGAAATGCGCATCTCTTATATGATGTTATGCTTCCTCTACAATAGCCAAATAGGTTCATACATGACAATTAATTCGTGAAATGTTATTAAATTGGTTAGCTGATAGTATGATAAGATTCAGTTACATGGATATGGAATTTCTAAATTTCCTGTTGCACCAAGATATCAACTAATTCTTTGAGTTTTAGAAAATATTTTTGTTTCATCCACTACACAAGTTACTACTTGAGCAACAACAGAATTTGCTCTTACTAATCCACTCAGATTTGAAAGTAACTACACATGATATGAATTTTGGGTATGCGGAATGTTCTGTTTTTTATAAAAAAATGCGGATGCTCCATTTTTATTTTGTGGGTCCATATGTTGAATATGAAACGTCTTGCTCTTCCTGCCACTAATCTGATATCTGGATCACAATTGTCATGTCAATATGGTTTTTCAGTATTGTTTTCTTGCAACATTGGAATCAAGGAAACTAATTTTTTTTATAGTACTTATTCCTTTAGGTACCCTCTTAGGCTATAATAAAATTAAGCCGACACAATTAACTCGGAGGAAAAAAACATTTTACCTTTATTTATGATTTGCTGTCATGCTTTACTCCTCATCTCTAGATTATATATTTCGTGTTTTGCTAATTCAATTTTAGCCACATGGGAAGTTCACTATACGGCATGGAGAGTTGATTTGTTCATTTCCGATAAAATGCACACAGTGCCCGTAGTTCTTAGTTCATCTCACACATTCCATCTCTCGAAGTGTCGTTCCAAGAACCCTAACCTAAATCAATCCATCTTCAAAGTTCCTAGACCAGACCATCCCTGATTCATGCCAACCGGCATTTTCTCCATAGCGAAGCATTGGCGTTGTGGTAGGAATAACTCGTGGAAGGCGTCCCTCGCACCCTACTTGATGAGATTAGATTTTTTGAGTTCTAAACATTCTATTGTCTTGGCGCGGTTCAATTACAGGTGCTGATTGATCTCATCACCTTGTGATTGATCATGTTCAGACGCGTTATGATCTGGTGAACACCATGGCCACTGTTGGTGAGCGTGAAAGGTAAGAGAAGCGGTGACAAAGGTGGGGTGCGGTACTGAAATAGAGGGAGTGGACCTATGCAAGTGTGGAAGGAGCTGAGGAGGAGGTCTTGAGTCATACATATTGTATTTCGGGTAGAGATGTTTTTTTCACCCGTTGCAACACACGGATATGTTTGCTAGTTTATACTAAATTATCTCACGAGTTCTTGTTGAGTTTTGTGTGGATAATTTTTTTTAGATTTAGGGAAACCGTGAGGAATTAAGGAGACACAAAAGCCCAAGCTTGGGGATGCCCAAGGCATCCCAAGATAATATTCCAAGAAGTCTCAAGCACCTAATCTTGGGGATGCCCCGGTAGGCATCCCACCTTTCTTCATGAACAATTATTGATTAGTATCAGTTGAAGCTAAGTTTTTGCTTCTTCGCATGATGTGTGCTATTCTTGGAGTGTCATTTTATTTTGTTTTGCTTGCTGTTTTAATAAAATACTTATATCTTAAACTTTTTAAATAAGAGAGAGTCGTTAATTAGCTGCCCATTTACTTAACTACTCGCTTGAATTTCACTTATATCTTTCTGAAGTAGCTTGTCATTTACTCTTGTGCTTCATTTATATCCTATGAGTAAATTGTTGAATGAATTGAATATCATAAATTTGAAATTATATGTGCTTCACATGCTTGTATTATACCTAGTAGTAGCTTCACATTGGGTTTAGAAAGTGAAATCTTTTGAAGCTTGACAATCACAATATTGGTCTACAAGCAATTCATGAATAAATAGTATAAGGAAGAGAACTTTCACATACAAATATATTATCTTAGACATCTTCTATGATTGTGAATACCCATTAATTATTTTCAAACTGGAGCAAATTAGTTGAAGTTGGACAAGGAAGACAACGTAATGAGTTATGGTTGTGTATATTTGCATAGAAGTTATATTGTTATGGATCCTCCAACATGTGGTGTCTGCCTAGGATCTTTTGCTAGCCAAAAATTCGTACTAAGTAGAGATACTACTTGTGCATCCAAAAACCCTTAAACCAAGTTTCTTGCTATGAGTGTCCACCATACCTACCTATGGATTGAATAAGATCCTTCAAGTAAGTTGTCATCGGTGCATAAAGCAATAAAAATTGCTCCTAAATATATTTGATCTTTTCTTGTAAGGGAAAATAAGCGTTGTACAAACTGTTGGGGAACGTTGCAGAAAATTAAAAAAAATTCTACGGTTTCACCAAGATCCATCTATGAGTTCATCTAAGCAACGAGTCATGGGAGTGAGTTTGCATCTACATACCACTTGTAGATCGAGTACGGAAGCGTTCGAGGGAGTGGTGATGATGGAGTCGTTCTCAACGTGATTCCGATCACCGATGACCAAGTGCTGAACGGACAGCACCTCCGCGTTCAACACACGTGCAGTGCGAGCAACGTCCCTCCGCCTTGATCCAGCAAGGAGGAAGGAGAGGTTGAGGAAGATGGCTCCAACAGCAGCACGACGGCGTGATGATGGTGGAGTCACAGCTCGGCAGGCTTCGCCAGCGCACGCGGAGGAGGAGAGGTGTTGGGAGGGAGGGCTGCGCCTTCAATTGTGTATGCAGCCCTCCCTCACCCCTCTATTTATAGGGAAGGGAGGAGGGGCGGCCCCTCTAGATGCATCTAGAGGGGGCGGCGGCCAAGGGAGGGGCTTGCCCCCAAGCAAAGGGGCGCCCTTAGGGTTCCCCCCTCAACCCTAGGCGCATGGGCCAAGGGAGGGGTGCGCCCAGCCCACCAGGGGCTGGCTGCCTCCCACGCAGCCCAAAGTGGCCCCGGGAGGTGGCCCCTCCCGTGGTCCTCCGAACCTTCCGGTGGCCCCTCCATAATTCGATATGACCCAAACTTTTCCTGTCCGCTTGACAACTTCCCATATATAAATCTTTACCTCCGGACCCTTCCGAACTCCTCGTGACGTCCGGATCTCATCCAGACTCGAACAATATTCGTAATCACATACAAGTCTTCCTAGTAACCCTAGCGCCACCGAACCTTAAGTGTAGACCCTACGGGTTCGGAGACATGCGAACATGACCGAGACGCTCTCCGTCAATAACCAACAGCGGATCTGGATACCCATGTTGGCTCCCACATGCTCCTCGATGATGTCATCGGATGAACCACGATGTCGAGGGTTCAAGCAACCCGTATGCTATTCCCTTTGTCGACGGTATGTTACTTGCCCGAGACTCGATCGTCGGTATCCCAATACCTCGTTCAGTCTCAAGCATCGCAAGTCACTTTACTCGTACCAGAATGCATGATCCCGTGACCAGACACTTGATCACTTTGAGCTCATTATGATGATGCACTACCGAGTGGGCCCAGTGATACCTCTCCGTCATACGGAGTGACAAATCCTGTCTCGATCCGTGTCAACCCAATGACACTTTCGGAGATACCTGAGTGCACCTTTATAGTCACCCGATTCGCCAGACGCTTGGTACACCCAAAGCACTCCTACGGTATCCGGAGTTACACGATCTCACGGTCTAAGGAAGAGATACTTGACATTGGAAAAGCTCTAGCAAAACGAACTACACGATCTTTGTGCCATGCTTAGGATTGGGTCTTGTCCATCACGCCATTCTCCTAATGATGTGATCCCGTTGTCAATGACATCGATGTCCATAGTCAGAAACCATGACTATCTGTTGACCAACGAGCTAGTCTACTAGAGGCTTACTAGGGACGATTGTAGTCTATGTATTCACACGTGTATTACGATTTCCGGATAATACTGCTTATAGCATGAATAAAAGACAATTATCATGAACAAGGAAATATAATAATAATGCTTTTATTATTGCCTCTAGGGCATATTTCCAACAGTCTCCCACTTGCATTAGAGTCAATAATCTAGTTACATTGTGATGAATCGAACACCCATAGAGTTCTCGTGTTGATCATGTTTTGCCCATGAAGAGGTTTAGTCAACGAATCTGCGACGCTCAGATCCGTATGCACTTTACAAATTTCTATGTCTCCATCCCGAACATTTTCACGGATGGAGTTGAAGCGACGCTTGATGTGCTCTGGTCTTCTTGTGAAACCTGGGCTCCTTGGCAAGTGCAATGGCTCCAAAGTTGTCACGGAAGAGTTTGATCGGCCCCGACGCATTGGGTATGACTCCTAGGTCGGTGATGAACTCCTTCACCCAAATTGCTTCATGCGCTGCCTCCGAGGCTGCCATGTACTCCGCTTCACATGTAGATCCCGCCACGACGCTCTCGCTTGCAGCTGCACCAGCTTCGCTCCACCATTCAACATATACACGTATCCGGTTTGTGACTTAGAGTCATCCAGATCTGTGTCGAAGCTAGCGCCGACGTAACCCTTTATGACGAGCTCTTCGTCACCTCCATAAACGAAAACATGTCCTTTGTCCTTTCGGTACTTCAGATATTCTTGACCATTGTCTAGTGATCCTTGCGGGATTACTTTGGTACCTTCCTACCAAACTTACGGCAAGGTTTACATCAGGTCAGTACACAAAGATGGCATACATAATAGATCCTATGGATGAGGCATAGGGATGACACTCATCTCTTCTTTATCTTTTGCCGTGGTCGGGCATTGAGCTGAGCTCAATCTCACACCTTGCAATACAGTGCAAGAACCCCTTCTTGGACTGATCCATTTTGAACTTCTTCAAAATCTTATCAAGGTATGTGCTTTGTGAAAGACCTATGAGGCGCCTCGATCTATCTCTATAGATCTTGATGCCTAATATATAAGCAGCTTCTCCAAGGTCCTTCATTGAAAAACACTTATTCAAGTAGGCCTTAATGTGTCCAAGAATTCTATATCATTTCCCATCAAAAGTATGTCATCTACATATAATATGAGAAATGCTCAGAGCTCCCACTCACTTTCTTGTAAACGCAGGCTTCTCCATAAGTCTCAATAAACCCAAACGCTTTGATCATCTCATCAAAGCGAATGTTCCAACTCGAGATGCTTGCACCAGCCCATAAATGGATCGCTGGAGCTTGCATACTTTGTTAGCGTTCTTAGGATCGACAAAACCCTCGGTTGCATCATATACAGCTCTTCCTTAAGATAACCGTTAAGGACGCTGTTTTGACGTCCATCTGCCATATCTCATAATCATAGTATGCGCAATTGCTAACATGATTCGGACGGACTTAAGCTTCGCTACGGGAGAAAAAGTCTCATCGTAGTCAATCCCTTGAACTTGCCGATAACCCTTAGCGACAAGTCGAGCTTTATAGATGGTGACATTACCATCCGCGTCCGTCTTCTTCTTAAAGATCCACTTGTTTTCTATCGTCGCCGATCATCGGGCAAGTCACCAAAGTCCACACTTTGTTTTCATACATGGATTCTATCTCGGACTTCATGGCTTCTAGCCATTTGTTGGAATCTGGGCCCGCCATCGCTTCTTCATAGTTCAAGGTTCACCGTTGTCTAACAACATGATTTCCGTGACAGGTTGCCGTACCACTGCAGTGCGGAACGTGTCCTAGTGGACCTCTGAAGTTCAGAGCAACTTGATCCGAAGTACCTTGATCATCATCATTAATTTCCTCTTGCTTGGTGTAGGCATCACAGAACATTTTCCGAGCTGCACTACTATCATGTTCAAGAGGTAGTACTTCATCGAGTTCTACTTTCCTCCCACTTACTTCTTTCGAGAGAAACTCCTTTTCGTAAAGGATCCGTTTTGGCAACAAAGATCTTGCCCTCGGATCTTAAGTAGAAGGTATACCCTATGGTTTCCTTAGGGTATCCTATGAAGACGCATTTTTCCGACTTGGGTTCGAGCTTTTCAGGTTGAAGTTTCTTGACATAAGCATCGCATCCCCAAACTTTTAGAAACGACAGCTTAGGTTTCTTCCCAAACCATAATTCATACGGTGTCGTCTCAACGGACTTAGACGGTGCCCTATTTAAAGTGAATGTAGCTGTCTCTAGAGTGTATCCCCAAAATGATAGCGGTAAATCAGTAAGAGACATCATAGACCGCACCATATCCAATAGAGTGCGATTCGACGCTCGGACACACCGTTCTGCCGAGGTGTTCCAGCGGCGTGAGTTGTGAAACGATTCCACATTTTCTTAAGTGTGTACCAAATTCGTGACTTAAATATTCTCCTCCACGATCCGATCGTAAGAATTTTATCTTTCGGTCACGTTGATTCTCTACTTCATTCTGAAATTCCTTGAACCTTTCAAAGGTCTCGGACTTGTGTTTCATCAAGTAGACATACCCATATCTACTCAAGTCATCTGTGAGAGTGAGAACATAACGATATCCTCCATGAGCCTCAACGCCATTGGACCGCACACATCGGTATGTATGATTTCCAACAAGTTGGTTGCTCGCCCATTGTTCCAGAGAACGGAGTCTTGGTCATCTTGCCCATGAGGCATGGTTCGCATGTGTCAAATGATTCATAATCAAGAGACTCCAAAAGTCCATCAAGATGGAGCTTCTTCATGCGCTTGACACCAATGTGACCAAAGGCGGCGAGTGCCACAAGTATGTGGGACTATCGTTATCAACTTTACATCTTTTGGTATTCACGCTATGAACATGTGTAATACTACGCCGAGATTCATTAAGAATAAACCATTGACCATCGGAGCATGACCATAAAACATATCTCTCATATAAATAGAACAACCATTATTCTCAGATTTAAATGAGTAGCCATCTCGCATTAAACGAGATCCAGATACAATATTCATGCTCAAACTTGGCACCAAATAACAATTATTAAGGTTCATATCTAATCCGTAGGTAAATGAAGAGGTAGCGTGCGACGGCGATCACATCGACTCTGAACCATTCCCGACGCCAGCATCATCACCTCGCCCTTCGCCATCTCCGCTTATTCCGCAGCTCTGCTGTGAGTTACAAATATGAGCAACGGCACCGTATCAAATACCGGGAGTCACTACGAGTCTCGGTAAGGTACACATCAATTACATGTATATCAAATATACCTTTGGTGTTGCGGCCTTCTTGTCCGCTAAGTATTTGGGGCAGTTCCGCTTCAAAGGGCCTTCCCTTGCAATAAAAGCACTCGGTCTCGTGCTTGGGTCCATTCTTTGACTTCTTCCCGTAACTTGCTTATCGGCGCGCAACCTCCTTGCCGTCCTTCTTGAAGTTCTTCTTGCCCTTGCCCTTCTTGAACTTAGTGGTCTTATTGACCATCAACACTTGATGTTCTTTCTTGATTTCAACCTCGCTGACTTCAAATAGATAAATACTTCAGAATGGTCTTTACCATCCCCATATTGTAGTTCATCACAAAGCTCTTGTAGCTTGGTGGCAGCGATGGAGGATTCTTTCAATGACCGCCTCATCGGGAGGTTAATATTCAGTGGGTCATGCGGTTGTGCAACCTGACATCTTGAGAATGTGCTCACCGACGAACTATTTTCCTCCATCTTACAACTATAGAACTTGTCGGAGATGTCATATCTCTCGACCGGGCGTGAGCTTGGAAAACCAGTTTCAGCTCTCGAACATCTCATATGCTCCGTGATGCTCAAAACGCTTTTGGAGCCCCGGTTCTAAGCTGTAAAGCATGCCGCACCGAACGAGGGAGTAATCATCAAGACGAGATTGCCAAGCATTCATAATGTCTTGGTTCTTCAGACGGAGCGCCACCTAGCGGTCCTTCTAGGACATATTGTTTCTGGCAGCTATGAGGATGATCTCAAGTTCCTGACCCAGTCCGTATAGTTCTTGCCGCCATCTTTCAGCTTGGTTTTCTAGGAACGCGTTGAAGTTCAAGTTGACATGAGCGTTGGCCATTTGATCTACAAGACATATCATTCAAAAGTTTTAGACTAAGTTCATGATAATTAAGTTCATCTAATCAAATTATTTAAATGAACTCCCACTCAGATTAGACATCCTCTAGTCATCTAAGTGTTACACGATCCGAGTCGACTAGGCCGTGTCCGATCATCACGTGAGACGGACTAGTCATCGCCGGTGAACATTCTCATGTTGATCGTATCTTCCATACGACTCGTGTTCGACCTTTCGGTCTCCGTGTTCCGAGGCCATGTCTGTACATGCTAGGCTCGTCAAGTTAAACCCTAAGTGTTTTGCGTGTGTAAATCTGTCTTACACCGTTGTATGTGAACGTAAGAATCCATCACACCCGATCATCACGTGGTGCTTAGAAGCGACGAACTTTAGCAACGGTGCACGCTAGGGAGAACACTTCTTGAAATTGTTGTAAGGGATCATCTTATTTACTACCGTCGTTCTAAGTAAACAAGATGTATAAACATAATAAACATCACATGCAATTATATAGTAGTGACATGATATGGCCAATATCATAAAACTCCATTGATCTCCATCTTGGGGCTCCATGATCATCTTGTCACCGCATGACACCATGATCTCCATCATCGTGTCTTCATGAAGTTGTCACGCCAACGACTACTTCTACTTCTATAGCTAACGCGTTTAGCAATAAAGTAAAGTAATTTACATGGCGTTCTTCAATGACACGCAGGTCATACAAAAATAAAGACAACTCCTATGGCTCCTGCCGTTGTCATACTCATCGACATGCAAGTCGTGACTCCTATTACAAGAACATGATCTCATACATCACAATATGTCATTCATCATTCATCACAACTTGGCCATATCACATCACATGACAATTGCTGCAAAAACAAGTTAGACGCCCTCTAATTGTTGTTGCATCTTTTACGTGGCTGCAATTGGGTTCTAGCAAGAACGTTTTCTTACCTACTTAATAACCACAACGTGATCTTGTCAACTTCTATTTACCCTTCATAAGGACCCTTTTCATCGAATCCGCCCAACTAAAGTAGGAGAGACAGACACCCGCCAGCCACCTTATGCAACTAGTGCATGTTAGTCGGTGGAACCGGTCTCACGTAAGCGCACGTGTAAGGTTGGTCCGGCCGCTTCATCCCACAATACCGCGGAAGCAAGATAAGACTAGTAGCGGCAAGCAAGTTGACAAGATCTCGCCCACAACTAAATTGTGTTCTACTCGTGCAAAGAGAACTACGATAGACCTAGCTCATGATGCCACTTTGTTGGGGAACGCTGCAGAAAATTAAAAAAATTCTATGGTTTCACCAAGATCCATCTATGAGTTCATCTAAGCAACGAGTCATGGGAGTGAGTTTGCATCTACATACCACTTGTAGATCGAGTGCGGAAGCGTTCGAGGGAGTGGTGATGATGGAGTCGTTCTCAACGTGATTCCGATCACCGATGACCAAGTGCTGAACGGACAGCACCTCCGCGTTCAACACACGTGCAGTGCGGGCAACGCCCCTCCTCTTGATCCAGCAAGGAGGAAGGAGAGGTTGAGGCAGATGGCTCCAACAGCAGCACGACGGCGTGATGATGGTGGAGTCACGGCTCCAGCAGGGCCCAAGCGCCGGAGGAGGAGAGGTGTTGGGAGGGAGGGCTGCGCCTTCAATTGTGTATGCAGCCCTCCCTCACCCCTCTATTTATAGGGAAGGGAGGAGGGCTGCCCCCTAGATGCATCTAGAGGGGGGCGGCGGCCAAGGGAGGGGCTTGCCCCCAAGCAAGGGGCGCCTTAGGGTTCCCCCTCAACCCTAGGCGCATGGGCCAAGGGAGGTGCGCCCAGCCCACCAGGGCTGGCTGCCTCCCACGCAGCCAAGTGGCCCCGGGAGGTGGCCCTCCCGTGGTCCTCCGGAACCTTTCGGTGGCCCTCCATAATTCGATATGACTCAAACTTTTCCTGTCCGCTTGACAACTTCCCATATATAAATCTTTACCTCCGGACCCTTCCGAACTCCTCGTGACGTCCGGGATCTCATCCGGACTCAACAATATTTGGTAATCACATACAAGTCTTCCTAGTAACCCTAGCGTCACCGAACCTTAAGTGTGTAGACCCTACGGGTTCGGAGACATGCGACATGACCGAGACGCTCTCGGTCAATAACCAACAGCGGATCTGGATACCCATGTTGGCTCCCACATGCTCCTCGATGATGTCATCGGATGAACCACGATGTCGAGGGTTCAAGCAACCCGTATGCTATTCCCTTTGTCGACGGTATGTTACTTGCCCGAGACTCGATCGTCGGTATCCCAATATCTCGCTCAGTCTCGCATCGCAAGTCACTTTACTCGTACCGTAATGCATGATCCCGTGACTGGACAATTTGATCACTTTGAGCTCATTATGATGATGCACTACCGAGTGGGCCTAGTGATACCTCTCCGTCATACGGAGTGACAAATCCAGCCTCGATCCGTGTCAACCCAACAGACACTTTTGGAGATACCAGTAGTGCACCTTTATAGTCACCCGCTTACGCCAGGACGCTTGGTACACCCAAAGCACTCCTACGGTATCCGGAGTTACACGATCTCACGGTCTAAGGAAGAGATACTTGACATTGGAAAAGCTCTAGCAAAACGAACTACACGATCTTTGTGCCATGCTTAGGATTGGGTCTTGTCCATCACGTCATTCTCCTAATGACGTGATGTAACACCCTGGATGTAAACTTTCCCTTTTTGGGCAATATATCAATTTGACCTCATCCAATTCTTGTGGGTTTTGTCATGCTTGGCCTCTTTGGTTTGGTTATGTTGGGTTTTCTTTTTCTTTGTTTGCTCCTCTTGCCATATTGCATTTGTGCCTCTTGTCATATTGCTTTCCCTTCTTATCATGTGATTGTGGATGTGCATGTCATATGGTTGTGGTTTTTCCCCTTGCATGTCATGTGGTTGCATGCTTCATTCTCATCTTGCATTGCCATCTCCTCATTTCCCTCTACTCCTTTCCTTTTTCAAATGCCATATATTTCCCTCCTTCAATTAATGTTCATCTTCTCCCTAATAATCTTGATTGTTACACTAAACCTCCCTGCCAAATATTTCCTCATTTAAAGTTGTTATGGTCAGGTTCAAAAATGGCACAAGTTTGAAGCATTTCCAAACTTGCATTATTTTTCTACCTTTAAAAATGTCCATTTCAATTTATTTAAATAGAGGAGAATTCCAGGAGTGTGGGGATATTTTCCTGTCACTAAAAATCTTTTCTTTTCTTTCTGCACTTTCTTTCTCTTCCTTTTTATTTTTGAAAAAGGAAAAGGAAAGAGAGAGCAGCAGCAGCAGTGGCAGCCCAGCCACTCCTCCCCACCTGGGCCACGGCCTCCCGAGCCGGCCCAACTCTCCCCAGCAGCCCCGCAGCCCAGTGAGAGGCGCGCCAGCCCGCTCACCTCTCCTTCCTGCCTTCGCGCACCCATCCCCGCGTCTACCCCCGCTGGATTCCGCCCACGTGGCAGCGTCGGCCCCGCCTGGCAGCGACCGACCCCTGCTTCTCACCCACCTTTCCCTCTCCTCTCGCAGCGCCATGGGGACCCCGAGCTCGGAGAGCACGAGCTCGTCCTCGCCACCTAGCCCCCTACTTATCCCCTCTCCTCATCAAATCGAACCCTAGGGTTCCCCTCTCCCTCTCGCCGCCGCCGCCAGGTAAGCGGATCCCCAAGTTCGCCGCCCCGCTCGGTTCCCGAGCGCATCTGGGAGCGTGGCCTCGTCGCCGGCGCGCTCTCCGGCCACCACGACCCGGCGGCCCGTGTCTACCTTCATCCTCGTCGTCGTCTACGACCACGACGTCGTCTACGGAGGCCCGGATCGCCAAGTCCGACGACGTCCTGCTTCGCTCTTCTTCTCGGTCAGAGTTCCCGGCGAGGTTCAGATCTCGATCTCGGCGCCACGCCGGCCTGCCTCCGTCGCCGATTCTTTGTCCTAGGGTAAGGAGGTATACCCTCTTCCTCCCTGCTCCTCCCTCGCCGTTAGTTCACCGTGAGTGTAGGGTCCGCCCGTGTCTTCGTCGCGCTTCGCCATGCTCCGGCGTGTTCACGATTTTGGGTTCGAGTAGTGTCACTGCGTAGATGCCGCTAGCCACGCGGGCTTGCCCTTCTTGTTCCGTGGAGTTCCCTCGTGCGTGTCGTCGTGTCCTGTAGCGCAGAGAGCCCTCGTAGCCGCCGTGTCCTCGCCGGCGTCGCCGCTGGTTGTTTCGCCTCGAGTAGGGCCTGTTAGGTGGTCAAGTAGCTAGCGTCCCGGATCTTGTCGAACTCCTTCCCTAGCCGAGCTGGTCGATCGCCCGCTCTACCACATGGCGACTGGTTCGAACCCAGTAGCCACTCCCCCTTTTATTTTGCTGTTTTTCGCGCTCCTCCGCCTGGCTCTGCAGCAGCAGTGAGTTAAGGACCCGAGCCTCCTTCTGTCAGTCCATGCGCTAGCCCGTGGTAGCAGTGCGGGATTCCACCGGGAGACCGGGTTCAATCCCCACAGGGCTCTTTTTTTCCCCCTTTAAACCTGTTTCACCCTGTCCCTATGACAAGTGGGGCCATCTTGTCAGCCTCTCAAGACCCTCCTCCATGCATATTTTTTTCCCTTTCCATTTCCAGCATCAGATCATTTCTGTTTTAGGCAAGTCCAAATCTGGACATTTCCAAATCTGAAATTGCCACTTCATTAGTTTCCTTTTTAGGCAGGTTTTGACTTATTGATTTTGTGATGATTTTTCTCGCAACCCTAACATATTATATATGTTTTGGGGTAGAAAAATCCCACCAACTCAGTGGTGGTATTAGTTTCTGCATTTGGGCAAGTTTGTGTTCATGTCTCTTCCTACCAAACTTACGGCAAGGTTTACATCAGGTCCGTACACAAAGATGGCATACATAATAGATCCTATGGATGAGGCATAGGGATGACACTCATCTCTTCTTTATCTTTTGTCGTGGTCGGGCATTGAGCTGAGCTCAATCTCACACCTTGCAATACAGCAAGAACCCTTCTTGGACTGATCCATTTTGAACTTCTTCAAAATCTTATCAAGGTATGTGCTTTGTGAAAGACCTATGAGGCGCCTCGATCTATCTCTATAGATCTTGATGCCTAATATATAAGCAGCTTCTCCAAGGTCCTTCATTGAAAAACACTTATTCAAGTAGGCCTTAATGTTGTCCAAGAATTCTATATCATTTCCCATCAAAAGTATGTCATCTACATATAATATGAGAAATGCTACAGAGCTCCCACTCACTTTCTTGTAAACGCAGGCTTCTCCATAAGTCTCAAGATAAACCCAAACGCTTTGATCATCTCATCAAAGCGAATGTTCCAACTCTGAGATGCTTGCACCAGCCCATAAATGGATCGCTGGAGCTTGCATACTTTGTTAGCGTTCTTAGGATCGACAAAACCCTCCGGCTGCATCATATACAGCTCTTCCTTAAGATAACCGTTAAGGAACGCTGTTTTGACGTCCATCTGCCATATCTCATAATCATAGTATGCGGCAATTGCTAACATGATTCGGACGGACTTAAGCTTCGCTACGGGAGAAAAAGTCTCATCGTAGTCAATCCCTTGAACTTGCCGATAACCCTTAGCGACAAGTCGAGCTTTATAGATGGTGACATTACCATCCGCGTCCGTCTTCTTCTTAAAGATCCACTTGTTTTCTATCGTCACGATCATCGGCAAGTCACCAAAGTCCACACTTTGTTTTCATACATGGATTCTATCTCGGACTTCATGGCTTCTAGCCATTTGTTGGAATCTGGCCCGCCATCGCTTCTTCATAGTTCAAGGTTCACCGTTGTCTAACAACATGATTTCCGGTGACAGGGTTGCCGCACCACTGCAGTGCGGAACGTGTCCTAGTGGACCCACGAGTTCAAGAGCAACTTGATCCGAAGTACCTTGATCATCATCATTAATTTCCTCTTCGCTTGGTGTAGGCATCACAGAACATTTTCCGAGCTGCACTACTATCATGTTCAAGAGGTAGTACTTCATCGAAGTTCTACTTTCCTCCCACTTACTTCTTTCGAGAGAAACTCCTTTTCCGTAAAGGATCCGTTTTGGCAACAAAGATCTTGCCCTCGGATCTTAAGTAGAAGGTATACCCTATGGTTTCCTTAGGGTATCCTATGAAGACGATTTTTCCGACTTGGGTTCGAGCTTTTCAGGTTGAAGTTTCTTGACATAAGCATCGCATCCCCAAACTTTTAGAAACGATAGCTTAGGTTTCTTCCCAAACCATAATTCATACGGTGTCGCCTCAACGGACTTAGACGGTGCCCTATTTAAAGTGAATGTAGCTGTCTCTAGAGTGTATCCCCAAAATGATAGCGGTAAATCAGTAAGAGACATCATAGACCGCACCATATCCAATAGAGTGCGACACGACGCTCGGACACACCGTTACCGAGGTGTTCCAGCGCGTGAGTTGTGAAACGATTCCACATTTTCTTAAGTGTGTACCAAATTCGTGACTTAAATATTCTCCTCCACGATCCGATCGTAAGAATTTTATCTTTCGTCACGTTGATTCTCTACTTCATTCTGAAATTCCTTGAACCTTTCAAAGGTCTCAGACTTGTGTTTCATCAAGTAGACATACCCATATCTACTCAAGTCATCTGTGAGAGTGAGAACATAACGATATCCTCCATGAGCCTCAACGCCATTGGACCGCATACATCGGTATGTATGATTTCCAACAAGTTGGTTGCTCGCCCATTGTTCCGAGAACGGAGTCTTGGTCATCTTGCCCATGAGGCATGGTTCGCATGTGTCAAATGATTCATAATCAAGAGACTCCAAAAGTCCATCAAGATGGAGCTTCTTCATGCGCTTGACACCAATGTGACCAAGGCGGCAAGCACACAAGTATGTGGGACTATCGTTATCAACTTTACATCTTTTGGTATTCACGCTATGAACATGTGTAATACTACGCCGAGATTCATTAAGAATAAACCATTGACCATCGGAGCATGACCATAAAACATATCTCTCATATAAATAGAACAACCATTATTCTCAGATTTAAATGAGTAGCCATCTCGCATTAAACGAGATCCAGATACAATATTCATGCTCAAACTTGGCACCAAATAACAATTATTAAGGTTCATATCTAATCCCGTAGGTAAATGAAGAGGTAGCGTGCGACGGCGATCACATCGACTGAACCATTCCCGACGCCAGCATCATCACCTCGCCCTTCGCCAGCCTCCGCTTATTCCGCAGCTCCTGCTGTGAGTTACAAATATGAGCAACGGCACCGTATCAAATACCCAGGAGTCACTACGAGTAATCGGTAAGGTACACATCAATTACATGTATATCAAATATACCTTTGGTGTTGCGGCCTTCTTGTCCGCTAAGTATTTGGGGCAGTTCCGCTCCAAAGGGTCCTTCCCTTGCAATAAAAGCACTCAGCCTCGTGCTTGGGTCCATTCTTTGACTTCTTCCCAGAACTTGCTTATCGGCGCTGCAACCTCCTTGCCGCCCTTCTTGAAGTTCTTCTTGCCCTTGCCCTTCTTGAACTTAGTGGTCTTATTGACCATCAACACTTGATGTTCTTTCTTGATTTCAACCTCGCTGACTTCAAAGATAGATAAATACTTCAGAATGGTCTTTACCATCCCCGCATATTGTAGTTCATCACAAAGCTCTTGTAGCTTGGTGGCAGCGATCGGAGGATTCTTTCAATGACCGCCTCATCGTGGAGGTTAATATTCAGTGGGTCATGCGGTTGTGCAACCTGCATATCTTGAGAATGTGCTCACCGACAGTAACTATTTTCCTCCATCTTACAACTATAGAACTTGTCGGAGATGTCATATCTCTCGACCCGGCGTGAGCTTGGAAAACCAGTTTCAGCTCCTCGAACATCTCATATGCTCCGTGATGCTCAAAACGCTTTTGGAGCCCCGGTTCTAAGTCAGAAGCATGCCGCACCGAACGAGGGAGTAATCATCAAGACGAGATTGCCAAGCATTCATAATGTCTTGGTTCTTCGACGGAGCGCCACCTAGCGGTCCTTCTAGGACATATTGTTTCTGGCAGCTATGAGGATGATCTCAAGTTCCGGACCCAGTCCGTATAGTTGCTGCCGCCATCTTTCAGCTTGGTTTTCTAGGAACGCTTGAAGTTCAAGTTGACATGAGCGTTGGCCATTTGATCTACAAGACATATCATTCAAAAGTTTTAGACTAAGTTCATGATAATTAAGTTCATCTAATCAAATTATTTAAATGAACTCCCACTCAGATTAGACATCCTCTAGTCATCTAAGTGTTACACGATCCGAGTCGACTAGGCCGTGTCCGATCATCACGTGAGACGGACTAGTCATCGCCGGTGAACATTCTCATGTTGATCGTATCTTCCATACGACTCGTGTTCGACCTTTCGGTCTCCGTGTTCCGAGGCCATGTCCGTACATGCTAGGCTCGTCAAGTTAAACCCTAAGTGTTTTGCGTGTGTAAATCTGTCTTACACCGTTGTATGTGAACGTAAGAATCCATCACACCCGATCATCACGTGGTGCTTAGAAGCGACGAACTTTAGCAACGGTGCACGCTTAGGGAGAACACTTCTTGAAATTGTTGTAAGGGATCATCTTATTTACTACCGTCGTTCTAAGTAAACAAGATGTATAAACATAATAAACATCACATGCAATTATATAGTAGTGACATGATATGGCCAATATCATAAAACTCCATTGATCTCCATCTTCGGGCTCCATGATCATCTTGTCACCGCATGACACCATGATCTCCATCATCGTGTCTTCATGAAGTTGTCACGCCAACGACTACTTCTACTTCTATAGCTAACGCGCTTAGCAATAAAGTAAAGTAATTTACATGGCGCTCTTCAATGACACGCAGGTCATACAAAAATAAAGACAACTCCTATGGCTCCTGCCGTTGTCATACTCATCGACATGCAAGTCGTGACTCCTATTACAAGAACATGATCTCATACATCACAATATGTCATTCATCATTCATCACAACTTGGCCATATCACATCACATGACAATTGCTGCAAAAACAAGTTAGACGCCCTCTAATTGTTGTTGCATCTTTTACGTGGCTGCAATTGGGTTCTAGCAAGAACGCTTTTCTTACCTAAATAACCACAACGTGATCTTGTCAACTTCTATTTACCCTTCATAAGGACCCTTTTCATCGAATCCGCCCAACTAAAGTAGGAGAGACAGACACCGCCAGCCACCTTATGCAACTAGTGCATGTTAGTCGGTGGAACCGGTCTCACGTAAGCGTACGTGTAAGGTTGGTCCGGGCCGCTTCATCCCACAATACCGCGGAAGCAAGATAAGACTAGTAGCGGCAAGCAAGTTGACAAGATCTACGCCCACAACTAAATTGTGTTCTACTCGTGCAAAGAGAACTACGCATAGACCTAGCTCATGATGCCACTGTTGGGGAACGTTGCAGAAAATTAAAAAAAATTCTATGGTTTCACCAAGATCCATCTATGAGTTCATCTAAGCAACGAGTCATGGGAGTGAGTTTGCATCTACATACCACTTGTAGATCGAGTACGGAAGCGTTCGAGGGAGTGGTGATGATGGAGTCGTTCTCAACGTGATTCCGATCACCGATGACCAAGTGCTGAACGGACAGCACCTCCGCGTTCAACACACGTAACGGTAGGGGCAACGCCCCTCCCTCTTGATCCAGCAAGGAGGAAGGAGAGGTTGAGGCAGATGGCTCCAACAGCAGCACGACGGCGTGATGATGGTGGAGTCAGCCCCTCGGCGGGCCGCCAAGCGCACGCGGAGGAGGAGAGGTGTTGGGAGGGAGGGCTGCGCCTTCAATTGTGTATGCAGCCTCCCCTCACCCCTCTATTTATAGGGGAAGGGAGGAGGGCGGCCCCTCTAGATGCATCTAGAGGGGGGCGGCCAAGGGAGGGGGCTGCCCCCAAGCAAGGCGCCCCTTAGGTTCCTCAACCCTAGGCGCATGGGCCAAGGGAGGTGCGCCCAGCCCACCAGGGTTGGCTGCCTCCCACGCAGCCCAGTGGCCCCGGGAGGTGGCCCTCCCGTGGTCCTCCGAACCTTTCCGGGGCCCTCCATAATTCCGATATGACTCGAAACTTTTCCTGTCCGCTTGACAACTTCCCATATATAAATCTTTACCTCCGACCCTTCCGAACTCCTCGTGACGTCCGGGATCTCATCCGGACTCAACAATATTTGGTAATCACATACAAGTCTTCCTAGTAACCCTAGCGCCACCGAACCTTATGTGTAGACCCTACGGGTTCGGAGACATGCGATATGACCGAGACGCTCTCCGGTCAATAACCAACAGCGGATCTGGATACCCATGTTGGCTCCTACATGCTCCTCGATGATGTCATCGGATGAACCACGATGTCGAGGGTTCAAGCAACCCGTATGCTATTCCCTTTGTCGACGGTATGTTACTTGCCCGAGACTCGATCGTCGGTATCCCAATATCTCGCTCAGTCTCAAGCATCGCAAGTCACTTTACTCGCACAGTAATGCATGATCCCGTGACCGCATTACTTGATCACTTTGAGCTCATTATGATGATGCACTACCGAGTGGGCCTAGTGATACCTCTCCGTCATACGGAGTGACAAATCCCAGCCTCGATCCGTGTCAACCCAACAGACACTTTTGGAGATACCTGTAGTGCACCTTTATAGTCACCCGCTTACGCCAGACGCTTGGTACACCCAAAGCACTCCTACGGTATCCGGAGTTACACGATCTCACGGTCTAAGGAAGAGATACTTGACATTGGAAAAGCTCTAGCAAAACGAACTACACGATCTTTGTGCCATGCTTAGGATTGGGTCTTGTCCATCACGTCATTCTCCTAATGACGTGATGTAACACCCTGGATGTAAACTTTCCCTTTTTGGGCAATATATCAATTTGACCTCATCCAATTCTTGTGGGTTTTGTCATGCTTGGCCTCTTTGGTTTGGTTATGTTGGGTTTTCTTTTTCTTTGTTTGCTCCTCTTGCCATATTGCATTTGTGCCTCTTGTCATATTGCTTTCCCTTCTTATCATGTGATTGTGGATGTGCATGTCATATGGTTGTGGTTTTTCCCCTTGCATGTCATGTGGTTGCATGCTTCATTCTCATCTTGCATTGCCATCTCCTCATTTCCCTCTACTCCTTTCCTTTTCAAATGCCATATATTTCCTCCTTCAATTAATGTTCATCTTCTCCTAATAATCTTGATTGTTACACTAAACCTCCTGCCAAATATTTCCTCATTTAAAGTTGTTATGGTCAGGTTCAAAAATGGCACAAGTTTGAAGCATTTCCAAACTTGCATTATTTTTCTACCTTTAAAAATGTCCATTTCAATTTATTTAAATAGAGGAGAATTCCAGGAGTGTGGGGATATTTTCCTGTCACTAAAAATCTTTTCTTTTCTTTCTGCACTTTCTTTCTCTTCCTTTTTATTTTTGAAAAAGGAAAAGGAAAGAGAGAGCAGCAGCAGCAGTGGCAGCCCAGCCACTCCTCCCACTGGCCCACGGCCTCCCGAGCCGCCCAACTCTCCCCCCAAAGAGCCTCAGAGCCAGCTGAGAGGCGCGCCAGCCCGCTCACCTCTCCTTCCTGCCTTCGCGCACCCATCCCCGCGTCTACCCCCGCTGGATTCCGCCCACGTGGCAGCGTCGGCCCCGCCTGGCAGCGACCGACCCCTGCTTCTCACCCACCTTTCCCTCTCCTCTCAGCCGCCATGGGGACCCCGAGCTCGGAGAGCACGAGCTCGTCCTCGCCACCTAGCCCCCTACTTATCCCCTCTCCTCATCAAATCGAACCCTAGGGTTCCCCTCTCCCTCTCGCCGCCGCCGCCAGGTAAGCGGATCCCCAAGTTCGCCGCCCCGCTCGGTTCCCGAGCGCATCTGGGAGCGTGGCCTCGCCGCCGCGCGCTCCGGCCACCACGACCCGGCGTCTGTGTCTACCTTCATCCTCGTCGTCGCTCACGACCACGACGTCGTCTACGGAGGCCCGGATCGCCAAGTCCGACGACGTCCTGCTTCGCTCTTCTTCTCGGTCAGAGTTCCCGGCGAGGTTCAGATCTCGATCTCGACGCCGTCAGCCCGTCTCCGTCGCCGATTCTTTGTCCTAGGGTAAGGAGGTATACCCCTCTTCCTCCCTGCTCCTCCCTGTCGCCGTTAGTTCACCGTAGTGTAGGGTCCGGCCCGTGTCTTCGTCGCGCTCGCCATGCTCCGGCGTGTTCACAGTTTTGGGTTCAGAGTAGTGTCACCGCGCGCGTAGATGCCGCTAGCCACGCTCGGGCTTGCCCTTCTTGTTCCGTGGAGTTCCCTCGCAGTGTCGTCGTGTCCTGTATGCGCAGAGCCCCAGTAGCCGCCGTGTCTCGCCGGCGTCGCCGCTGGTTGTTTCTGCCTCGAGTAGGGCCTGTTAGGTGGTCAAGTAGCTAGCGCCCGGATCTTGTCGAACTCCTTCCCTAGCCGAGCTGGTCGATCGCCCGCTCTACCACATGGCGACTGGTTCGAACCCCAGCGCGCCACTCCCCTTTTTATTTTGCTGTTTTTTCGCGCTCCGCCGCTCGGCTCTGCAGCAGCAGCAGTAGTTAAGGACCCGAGCCTCCTTCGCTGGGCTCCAGCGCTAGCCCAAGGGTAGCAGTGCGGGATTCCACCGGGAGACCGGGTTCAATCCCCACAGGGCTCTTTTTTTCCCCCTTTAAACCTGTTTCACCTCTGTCCCTATGACAAGGGGCCATGCTGTCACCCTCTCAGACCCTCCTCCATGCATATTTTTTTTTCCTTTCCATTTCCAGCATCAGATCATTTCTGTTTTAGGCAAGTCCAAATCTGGACATTTCCAAATCTGGAAATTGCCACTTCTGTTAGTTTCCTTTTTAGGCAGGTTTTGACTTATTGATTTTGTGATGATTTTTCTACTGCAACCCTAACATATTATATATGTTTTTGGGGTAGAAAAATCCCACCAACTCAGTGGTGGTATTAGTTTCTGCATTTGGGCAAGTTTGTGTTCATGTCTCATTGCATCATGGTTATGTGTTGTTTTCATGGGCATATTTATTTGAATCTTGCTATGAGGTAGTTTGCACACATGCATGGCTTGTTCAACATGATGTTATCGTAGGTTTTCTCACCATTCTTGTTGTGCCCGTCATATCCAACCCGTGCATCCGTTTCCGGTGATCTCTATATCGATTTCTACCGAAATCATCTCATCTTTCCGATGGCATGCTTGGTTTGCCAAGATGATGCCTCGGTTTTCCATTTACCTTCCGGAGTGCACATAAGCATAGCCTATCTCATCATGCATATCTTGTCATGTTGCATCATGTTGATTGTGCTTTGCACCGTGATTTATTGTGGTTCCTTGTTTTGTTGTTGCTTTGGGTAGAGCCGGAGACGAGAACGCTTACGAGGAACCTGTTGAGAACGCCGAGGATCAAGCTTTTGACAACTCCGAGAACATTGCGCAAGATGACCATACCTCAAATCACTTCTATCTTTGCTATGCTAGTTGCTCGCTCTTTTGCTATGCCTATGCTGCGATGCCTACCACTTGCTATATCATGCCACCCATATTGCCATGTCGCCTCTAACCATCCTTTCCTAGCAAACCGCTGATTGGCTATGTTACCGCTTTGCTCAGCCCTCTTATAGCGTTGTTAGTTGCAGTGAAGCTGAGATTTGTTCCTTGTTGAACATGGAGATGTTGTTCCTCTTGGAACATGTTTACTTGTTGGGGATATCACAATATATATATATATCTGCTATGTTTAACACATCTATATACTTGGTAAAGGGTGGAAGGCTCGGCCTTATGCCTGTGTTTTGTTCCACTTTGCCACCCTAGTTTCCGCCATACCGTGTTATGTTCCTTGATTTTATGCGTTCCTTACACGGTTGGGTGATTTATGGACCCCTTGACAGTTCGCTTTGAATAAGACTCGCCCAAAGAAGGCCCAACTTTGGTTTTACCATTTGCCACCTAAGCCTTTTCCCCGGGTTTTCGCGAGCCCGAGGGTCATCTTTATTTTAACCCCCGACCAGTGCTCCTTCGAGTGCTGGCCCGAATGAGCTGACTGCGGGGCCACCACGGGAAACTCGAGGCTTGGTTTTACTCAGAGCTAGTCTCATCCGGATGTGCCTCGAGAACGAGATATGTGCAGCTCCTATCGGGATTTGTCGGCACAATCGGGCGGCTTTGCTGGTCTTGTTTTATTGCTGTCGAAATGTCTTGTAGTCCGGGATTCCGAGATTGATCGGTCTTCCCGGTAGAAGGAATAATCCTTCGCTGACCGTGAGAGCTTATAATGGGCTGTTGGGACACCCCGCAGGTTATATCTTTCAAAGCCGTGCCTGCGGTTATGAGGCAGATGGGAATTTGTTAATGTCCGTTGTAGAAAACCTAAAGTTGACCTCATTTAAAATACACATCAATCAAGGCGTGTGTAACTGTGATGGTCTCTTCTCATGGAGTCCGGGAAGTGAACACGGTGTTGGAGTTATGTCTGACGTAAGTAGTTCAGGATCACTTCTTGATCACTACTAGTTTCACGACCGTGCTTTGCTTCTCTTCTCGCTCTCTCTTGCGAAGTAGCCACCATATATGCTAGTCACTTGCTGCAGCTCCATGTTAATACTATGTCCTCCCTAAAGCTTAAATAGTCTTGATCTCGCGGGTGTGAGATTGCTGAGTCCCCGTGACTCACAGATACTTCCAAACACAGTTGCAGGTTCCGATGAGGCCAGTGCAGATGATTCCACCGAGCTCAAGTGGGAGTTCGACGAGGAACGTGGTCGTTACTATGTGTCGTTTCCAGATGATCAGTAGTGGTGCCCAGCTTGGGACGATTCGGGATCTGTGTTAGCAGCTGGGGTATCTTCTTTATTTTGGTTCCGTAGTCGGACCTTGAGTGTACTCTGAATGATGTATGTTTATTTATGTACTGTGTGACGTGGCGATTGTAAGCCAACTATGTATCTTTCCCTTAACTATTACATGGATTGTGTGAAGATTACCTCACTTGCGACATTGCTTTCAATGCGGTTATGCCTCTAAGTCGTGCCTCGACACGTGGGAGATATAGCCGCATCGGGGGCGTCCCAAGTTGGTAATCAGAGCCTTCCCCGACTTAGGAGCCCCCTACTAGATTGTTTGCTGACGTTGTTGAGTCTAGAATGGAAAAATGTTTTGAGTCTTAGGATTATATATATCGGAGAGTAGGATTCTTTTACTCCTCGGTCCTTCATCGCTTCTGTGAGGCCTCCCGACGAGTTTTGACTCTTCTCTTCTCAAATTTCACTAAAATTTTTTTAGGATCACGTGGGTATCTTGGAATCGTTCGATGGTTTTGTGACGAGAACATTGTTCTTGGTGCCTCCCGACATTTAGGGTTGTGGCGGTGTCCCGGGAGTTGAGCTCCGAGGTGTTGTCGCCACAATTTTATCGCTGCATTCTCGAATACCGAGTTTTGCCGACATCGAAATCTCTTTTGTGCAGTTGTTGGTGAGATAACCTCGATAGCCCAAAGATCGTGGCGAAAAGGGAGTATTGCCATGACTTGTATAACGGATGTTTTTCAAGGTCGAGGTACACGATTTCGAGGATTTCTTGGTTATGTGTTGACGGATGGATACAAATGGATCTAGGTATTGTTAGTTTGGGTGATATATTTTGTGTCCCCTGTATCCCCAACACCAGATTGCATAACCGTAAAGTTTCGGGAGTTTATAGGTGGGAATTCTAGTAGCTTACGGGATATTCTTTCCGGCGGATGTATGATTTGAGATTGGGGTTCAACGCTCTAGTGGTCCGCCCATTCACGGTCGATTTACATGGTCGCGAGACGCCTTAAAGAATCCTTGGCTATGCTGATTCGGGACGCCTTGTTAGTCATTCGTGACGTCCGCTATACGTCAGGTCCGTGTGGGCCCCACCACGAACACTTTGAGCGAAATCTCTATCATGTGTTTGTTCCGCTCATTTTAGAAGCCAACCTTTTGTTTTCAGTTATGATATTCGGATTGTTTCTCACCGATGTTATCTCCATATCTTTTATAAGTGGCTTCTCACCTTAATGGACGTGTGATGATTAACTTTGAATTCATTCGCTCATTCTTGTTCGAATGTTTATTGTGAAGACTATATGTTGCAATTTCTATCCGTTGATTCTACTTATCATTTGTCTATCAAAGGACTAACGGATGTCACCTCTTCAGATGGCTCCGCCAACGCCTCGAATCCGGACCGCAATGATGGGGATCACCGAATCCTCCACCTCCACCTCCGCCTCCGTAAGCCCGGCAAGCTATCATGGCAGCCACCAATGCCAATGCTCGATGATTTTGCAGCTCTTGCAAGAACGCATCAGGGCAAGGCAATCAAGGCAATCAAGGCAATCAAGGCAATCAAGGTCAAGGCAACAATCAGCCACACTTTGCTACTCTCGACCGGTTTCCGCTAATCAGCCAAGTCTTTCGGTTTCGTGTTGAGGCCACAGACGCCGATGATTGGTTAGTGGACATCTGCAAGCACTTTGACTGTAGCAATGTCGCACTGAGGACTTTGTCAAGTTTGCATCGCTTCAACTCAAGGATCAAGCTGCTGAGTGGTTCCAGAATACAAAGATTCCAGAGGAGGTCGTGTCATTACTCGATGAGTTCCGCCGTGATTTCCGAGCTCATCACATTCAAGAGTGTTGTTGAGAGCAAGCGTGAGGAGTTCCGCAATCTCAAGCAAGGCACCTTGTCTGCCTATCAATACAATATCCAGTTCCGTAAGCTCGCTGCTTTGCTAAGCAAGATGTACCTGATGAAAGGAGTATGATCTATCAGTTCAGGGGTGGTCTGAGAGAAGATCTGCAATTATCTCTTGTGCTGTTTGAGCCAGATAAGTATGATGATTTCTACAACATGGCTCTCAAGCAAGAAGCGGCACAGCTCAAATGCGAGGCTTCTAAGAAGAGAATCAGGGACGCAGTTCAGTCCTCCTCGTCCTCTCAAGTGGCAGCCAAGCAGCAGAAGTTTTATCTGCCCCCTCCTCCGCTCCGCCGGCCTTACCAAAGAGAAGAACTCAGTGGCCGTGGATCTTCCCACCCACCCAACCCAAGCTATCGTAACAAGTCTAATTCTCAAGCTCCAAGGTCAAGTGCTCCTTACCACCGTCCGCTTTACGAGGTCACTTGTAACAAGTGTCGCAGAAGGGTCACTATGCTAACAAGTGCTTCAACCAGAGGCGCCTTCCGCCTCCTCCTCCGTGAAATCTTCCAAAGAATGCAAAGGGTCAAGCATAATCCCAAGTTTGCAAAGGTCAATATGATAAATGCAGCTCAGCAGAGGATTCTTCAGATGTGATATTGGGTAATCTCTCGCTAATGATATTCCTGCAAAAGTCTTATTTGATACCGTGCATCGCATTCTTTCATGTCATATCCTTTTGCATCAAGCACAATTTTGATACGAGGAATTGTCTAAAGCTATGCAAGTTATTTCTCCGGCTAAGCGTTTGAGCTCTAGCATGATGGTTCCAATGTCGGTATCAAGATGGGCGATTATAGATTTCTGCTAAACCAATTGTTCTCGGTGACTCGGATATTGATCTTATTCTCGAATGGATCGGCTTTCTCAAAGACAAAGCTCAGATTGATTGTGCTGCTGTGGAAATTCAATTGACTCATTCTTCTAATGATGTGATCATCTATGCCTCTCGTGATGAAACCATTCGGTTGTTTTCTCTCAATGAGAAGGGCGAATTGAATGCCATCTCTCGATTCCAAATGCCAGAGTACCAAGATGTCTTTCCGAAGAGCTTCCGGTATGCCTCCTCATCGCCGCTTGAGTTCGTTATCGATCTTGAGCCCGCATCGAACCCGCTTTGTAAGCCGCCCATACAAGCTTGGACCTGATGAGCTGAGGGAATTGAAGAAGCAGCTCGATGAACAAGAGCGTCTGGTTTGATCGATCGAGTTCATCTCCTTGGGGTTGTGGTGTTCTTTTGTCCTGAAGAAGGATGGCTCGGACCGACTTTGTGTCGATTACCATCCATTGAATAAGAAGACAATTAAGAACAAGTATCCACTTCCCAACATCAATGAGCTTTTCGAGCAACTCAAAGGTGCTACAGTTGTTCTCTAAGCTTGACCTTCGTATGGGGTATCATCGATTCAGATTCGTGAACAAGATATTCCCAAGACAGATTCGTAACTAGCTTTGGTTCTGTATGAATATACTGTCATGTCTTTCGCCTCGCCAATGCTCCTCCAACCTTCTCTCGGATGATGAACTTCATATTCAATCCCTACACCAATGAATTCGCCTTGGTCTATCTTGATGATATCTTGGTCTTCTCCAAGAATAAGAAGGATCATGCCAAACATTTGCGATTGGTGCTAGACAAGCTCAGAGAGTACCAGTTCTATGCCAAGTTCTCCAAATGTGAATTCGGCTTGATGAAGTGCTTTATCTTGGTCATATCATCTCTCGCCAAGGGCATCGCTGTTGATCCCGAGAAGGTGTCCGCAATTGTCAATTGGGAACCTCCTCAGAATGTCAAGCAGCTCCGCAGCTTTCTTAGTCTTGCAAGCTATTGCCGAAGATTCGTTGAGAACTTCTCCAAGATTGCAAAGCCTCTTTCCAACCTTCTCCAGAAGCAGGTGAAGTATGTCTGGTCTCCCGAGTGTGACGTTGCTTTCAAGACTCTCAAAGTGAAACTCGTCACAGCTCCTGTTCTGACTCCTCCTGATGAATCCAAGCCATATGAAGTGTTCTGTGATGCTTCCCTTCAAGGTCTCGGTGCTGTGTTAATGCAAGAGAAGAGAGTTGTGGCTTATACCTCTCGCCAGTTGAAGCCCAACGAGAAGAACTACCCCACTCACGATCTTGAGTTGGCGGCAGTTGTCCATGCATTGATTACTTGGAGACATCTCTTGTTGGGAAGGAAAGTGGACATTTTCACTGATCACAAGAGTCTCAAGTACATCTTCACTCAGCCTAACCTCAACCTCAGGCAGACTCGATGGGTCGAAATGATTCAAGAGTACAACCCAAGTATTGAGTATACTCCGGCAAAGCCAATGTCATTGCAGACGCTTTGAGCAGAAAGCTTCGCAACAGCCTAATCCTCAAGCCCTTTCACCGGATCTCTGTGAATCTTTCCGCAAGCTGAATCTTCAAGTTGTTCCTCAAGGCTTTCTTGCCAACCTCATAGTCTCTCCTACTTTGGAAGATCAGATTCGTGAGGCTCAACTTCGGATGCCATGGTGAAGAAAGTGAAACGTGGTATCGACAAGGGCATTTCCAAGTACAAGTGCTTCCATGTTGATGACAAAGACACTCTGTTCTTTGAGGACCGGATTGTGGTTCCTAAGGGTGATCTGAGAAAGTCATTATGAACGAGGCTCACAATTCGCTTCTATCCATCCATCCCGAAGTACGAAGATGTACCATGATCTCAAGCAATCATATTGGTGGACTCGAATGAAGCGAAATTGCTCAATTCGTGAATGAGTGTGATGTCTGCAGAAGAGTGAAAGGTAACACCAAAGACCAGCTGGTCTCCTTCAACCTCTTGCTATTCCGGAATGGAAGTTTGATCATATTGAAATGGACTTCGTGACTGGTTTTCCAAAGTCCAAGCGTGGAAATGATGCTATCTTTGTTGTCATTGACAAGCTTACTAAAGTGGCTCATTTTCTTCCTATCAAAGAATCCATCATCGCAGCTCGGTTGGCGAGCTTTACACCTCCAGATTGTCTCCTTGCACGGCATCCCACAAGTGATCTCTTCGCACCGTGGCAGATCTTTACCTCCAAGTTCGGGAGTCTTTTCGAAGGCCATGGGCACCAACATTCGCTTCAAAGACAGCTTTCCATCCTCAAACAAGTGGCCAAGTTGAGCGAGTAAATCAAATTCTTGAAGATATGCTCGTGGCTTGTGTCATTTCTTTCGGTATGAAGTGGGAAGATTGTCTTCCTTATGCCGAAGTTCTCTTACAACAACAGCTTCCAAGCGAGTTCGGCAAGGCCCCATTCGAAATTCTCTATGGCGAAAGTGCCGTACTCCTCTCAATTGGTCTCGAGACAGTGAACGCCACTTCTTGGCAATGACTTGATCACGTATGTAAGAGATGTGCAAGGTCATTCGTGAGAATCTCAAAGCCGCAATCGCGACTGAAGAACTATTATGATGATAAGCACCGTGATGTGGCTTTTGAAATCGGAGACCATGTCTACCTCGCGCTCTCCAATGAAAGGCACTCGTCGCTTCGGTATCAAAGGGAAGCTTGCCCCTAGATACGTGGGTCCTTTCAAGATCATTGGGAAAAGAGGCGATCTCGCCTATCAACTTGAGCTTCCATCCAACTTTGCCAACGTGCACGATGTGTTTCACGTGTCACAGCTTCGTAAGTGCTTCAAGACTCCTGAACGCACTATCAACTTCGAAGAGATTGACCTTCAAGAAGATCTCTCTTATCGTGAGCACCCCGTTGCTATTCTTGAAGAAACCGAGCGCAAGACTCGCAACAAGTCAATCAAATTCCTGAAAGTGAAGTGGTCACACCATTCCGACCGAGAAGCTACCTGGGAGCGCGAGGATCACCTCCGTTCTGAGTATCCGGAGTTCTTTCAGTCCTAGATCTCGGGACGAGATCCTCTTGTAGTGGTGGAGTGTTGTAACACCCTGGATGTAAACTTTCCCTTTTTGGGCAATATATCAATTTGACCTCATCCAATTCTTGTGGGTTTTGTCATGCTTGGCCTCTTTGGTTTGGTTATGTTGGGTTTTCTTTTTCTTTGTTTGCTCCTCTTGCCATATTGCATTTGTGCCTCTTGTCATATTGCTTTCCCTTCTTATCATGTGATTGTGGATGTGCATGTCATATGGTTGTGGTTTTTCCCCTTGCATGTCATGTGGTTGCATGCTTCATTCTCATCTTGCATTGCCATCTCCTCATTTCCCTCTACTCCTTTCCTTTTTCAAATGCCATATATTTCCCTCCTTCAATTAATGTTCATCTTCTCCCTAATAATCTTGATTGTTACACTAAACCTCCCTGCCAAATATTTCCTCATTTAAAGTTGTTATGGTCAGGTTCAAAAATGGCACAAGTTTGAAGCATTTCCAAACTTGCATTATTTTTCTACCTTTAAAAATGTCCATTTCAATTTATTTAAATAGAGGAGAATTCCAGGAGTGTGGGGATATTTTCCTGTCACTAAAAATCTTTTCTTTTCTTTCTGCACTTTCTTTCTCTTCCTTTTTATTTTTGAAAAAGGAAAAGGAAAGAGAGAGCAGCAGCAGCAGTGGCAGCCCAGCCACTCCTCCCCACCTGGGCCACGGCCTCCCGAGCCGGCCCAACTCTCCCCAGCAGCCCCGCAGCCCAGTGAGAGGCGCGCCAGCCCGCTCACCTCTCCTTCCTGCCTCACAAGACCCATCCCCGCTCTACCCTCACTGGATTCCGCCACGTGGCAGCTGGCTGCCCCGCCTGGCAGCGACCGACCCCGCTTCTCACCCACCTTTCCCTCTCCTCTCGCAGCGCCATGGGGACCCCGAGCTCGGAGAGCACGAGCTCGTCTCGCCACCTAGCCCCTACTTATCCCTCTCCTCATCAAATCGAACCCTAGGGTTCCCTCTCCCTCTCGCCGCCGCCAGTAAGCGGATCCCTGTTCGCCGCCCGCTTTCGGTTCCCGAGCGATCTGGGAGCGTGGCCTGCGCCGCGGCGCTCTCCGCCACCACGACCCGGCGTCCCGTGTCTACCTTCATCCTCGTCGTCGTCTACGACCACGACGTCGTCTACGGAGGCCCGGATCGCCAAGTCCGACGACGTCCTGCTTCGCTCTTCTTCTCGGTCAGAGTTCCCGGCGAGGTTCAGATCTCGATCTCGACGCCGTCAGCCCGTCTCCGTTGCCGATTCTTTGTCCTAGGGTAAGGAGGTATACCCCTCTTCCTCCCTGCTCCTCCCTGTCGCCGTTAGTTCACCGTAGTGTAGGGTCCGGCCCGTGTCTTCGCGCGCCGCCATGCTCCGGCGTGTTCACAGCTTTGGGTTCAGAGTAGTGTCACTGCTGCGTAGATGCCGCTAGCCACGCTGGGCTTGCCCTTCTTGTTCCGTGGAGTTCCTCGCAGGTGTCGTCGTGTCCTGTATGCAG
The DNA here is from genome assembly GCA_021605205.1 of Aegilops longissima. Lineage (NCBI taxonomy): Eukaryota > Viridiplantae > Streptophyta > Magnoliopsida > Poales > Poaceae > Aegilops > Aegilops longissima. The sequence goes on along the minus strand of CM038680.1, from coordinate 687,387,505 downwards.
AGCCCCTCAGAGCCGCCGTGTCTCGCCGGCGTCGTCGCTGGTTGTTTCGCCTCGAGTAGGGCCTGTTAGGTGGTCAAGTAGCTAGCGTCCCGGATCTTGTCGAACTCCTTCCCTAGCCGAGCTGGTCGATCGCCGCTTACCACATGGCGACACTGGTTCGAACCCAGCGCGCCACTCCCCCTTTTATTTTGTTGTTTTTTCGCTCCTCCGCTTGGCTCTGCAGCAGCAGCAGAGTTAAGGACCCGAGCCCTCCTTCTCGGTCTCCAGCGCTAGCCCAAGTGGTAGCAGTGCGGGATTCCACCGGGAGACCGGGTTCAATCCCCCAGGGCTCTTTTTTTCCCCCTTTAAACCTGTTTCACCCCTGTCCCTATGACAAGGGGGCCATCTGTCGACCTCTCAAGACCCTCCTCCATGCATATTTTTTTTCCTTTCCATTTCCAGCATCAGATCATTTCTGTTTTAGGTAAGTCCAAATCTGGACATTTCCAAATCTGAAATTGCCACTTCATTAGTTTCCTTTTAGGCAGGTTTTGACTTATTGATTTTGTGATGATTTTTCTCCTGCAACCCTAACATATTATATATGTTTTTGGGGTAGAAAAATCCCACCAACTCAGTGGTGGTATTAGTTTCTGCATTTGGGCAAGTTTGTGTTCATGTCTCATTGCATCATGGTTATGTGTTGTTTTCATGGGCATATTTATTTGAATCTTGCTATGAGGTAGTTTGCACACATGCATGGCTTGTTCAACATGATGTTATCGTAGGTTTTCTCACCATTCTTGTTGTGCCCGTCATATCCAACCCGTGCATCCGTTTCCGGTGATCTCTATATCGATTTCTACCGAAATCATCTCATCTTTCCGATGGCATGCTTGGTTTGCCAAGATGATGCCTGGTTTTCCATTTACCTTCCGGAGTGCACATAAGCATAGCCTATCTCATCATGCATATCTTGTCATGTTGCATCATGTTGATTGTGCTTTGCACCGTGATTTATTGTGGTTCCTTGTTTTGTTGTTGCTTTGGGTAGAGCCGGGAGACGAGAACGCTTACGAGGAACCTGTTGAGAACGCCGAGGATCAAGCTTTTGACAACTCCGAGAACATTGCGTGCAAGATGACCATACCCTCGAAATCACTTCTATCTTTGCTATGCTAGTTGCTCGCTCTTTTGCTATGCCTATGCTGCGATGCCTACCACTTGCTATATCATGCCACCCATATTGCCATGTCAGCCTCTAACCATCCTTTCCTAGCAAACCGTTGATTGGCTATGTTACCGCTTTGCTCAGCCCTCTTATAGCGTTGTTAGTTGCAGGTGAAGCTGAGATTTGTTCCTTGTTGGAACATGGAGATGTTGTTCCTCTTTGGAACATGTTTACTTGTTGGGGATATCACAATATATATATATATCTGCTATGTTTAACACATCTATATACTTGGTAAAGGGTGGAAGGCTCGGCCTTATGCCTGGTGTTTTGTTCCACTCTTGCCACCCTAGTTTCCGTCATACCGGTGTTATGTTCCTTGATTTTATGCTCCTTACACGGTTGGGTGATTTATGGGACCCCTTGACAGTTCGCTTTGAATAAGACTCGTCCAAGAAGGCCCAACTTTGGTTTTACCATTTGCCACCTAAGCCTTTTCCCCGGTTTTCGCGAGCCCGAGGGTCATCTTTATTTTAACCCCCGGACCAGTGCTCCTTCGAGTGCTGGCCCGAATCGAGCTACTCATGGGCCACCACGGGAAACTCGAGGCTTGGTTTTACTCGTAGCTAGTCTCATCCGGATGTGCCTCGAGAACGAGATATGTGCAGCTCCTATCGGGATTTGTCGGCACAATCGGGCGGCTTTGCTGGTCTTGTTTTATTGCTGTCGAAATGTCTTGTAGTCCGGGATTCGAGATTGATCGGTCTTCCGGTAGAAGGAATAATCCTTCGCTGACCGTGAGAGCTTATAATGGGCTGTTGGGACACCCTGCAGGTTATATCTTTCAAAGCCGTGCCCGCGCTGTTATGAGGCAGATGGGAATTTGTTAATGTCCGGTTGTAGAAAACCTAAAGTTGACCTCATTTAAAATACACATCAACGCGTGTGTAACCGTGATGGTCTCTTCTCGCGGAGTCCGGAAGTGAACACGGTGTTGGAGTTATGTCCGACGTAAGTAGTTCAGATCACTTCTTGATCACTACTAGTTTCACGACCGTGCTTTGCTTCTCTTCTCGCTCTCTCTTGCGAAGTAGCCACCATATATGCTAGTCACTTGCTGCAGCTCCATGTTAATACTATGTCCTCCCTAAAGCTTAAATAGTCTTGATCTCGCGGTGTGAGATTGCTGAGTCCCCGTGACTCACAGATACTTCCAAACACAGCAGTTCCGATGAGGCCAAGCAGATGATTCCACCGAGCTCAAGTGGGAGTTCGACGAGGAACGTGGTCGTTACTATGTGTCGCTTCCAGATGATCGTAGTGGTGCCCAGTTGGGACGATTCGGGATCTGTGTTAGCAGTTGGGGTATCTTCTTTATTTTGGTTCCGTAGTCGGACCTTGAGTGTACTCAATGATGTATGTTTAATTATGTACTCGTGTGACGTGGCGATTGTAAGCCAACTATGTATCTTTCCCTTAACTATTACATGGGTTGTGTGAAGATTACCTCACTTGCGACATTGCTTTCAATGCGGTTATGCCTCTAAGTCGTGCCTCGACACGTGGGAGATATAGCCGCATCGGGGGCGTTCCACGTGATCCCGTTGTCAATGACATCTGATGTCCATAGTCAGGAAACCATGACTATCTGTTGACCAACGAGCTAGTCTACTAGAGGCTTACTAGGGACGTATTGTAGTCTATGTATTCACACGTATATCACGATTTCCGGATAATACAGTTATAGCATGAATAAAAGACAATTATCATGAACAAGGAAATATAATAATAATGCTTTTATTATTTCCTCTAGGGCATATTTCCAACACAAACTTGTGATGGCAAAGTAATAAAAGTGACGGACTGCATAATAAAGGTTGCTACCATAAGGGGCAATATAACGTGATGTTCCTTTGCACTAAGAGCTTGGGCATCCAAAAATAAAAAGTGCATGACAAGCTCTGCTTCCCTCTGCAAAGGGCCTATATTTTACTTTTCAGTATTTACTTTTATGCAAGAGTAAATAGTATGCATCCTCATTCAACCTCAATTATTCTCTAGTTGGCAAGCATCATGTGGTGGGGAAAGATCTAGGCACATATGGCCAGTCAAATATATTTGATCATTATTTATTATTGTTGACAATTATCTCTATGATAAATGAGTTGGGAGGCGAAACATTATGCCCCTATCTTTCTCTGTGTTCGATGAATGCCATTTGTTCTAAAAAATATGCTTCGAATACTAGCAATCATAGAAGACTATATGATGATTGAGTATGTGTAGCTCTTACTTAGACTTTGTTGAGAATAAGTTGAACTGCAATTGTTTGGTGACTAAAAACATAGGTTGTTAAGTTTCAAGAGAATTCATTGTTTGAACCATAACATGTGAATTGGTCGCTACTTTAACATGAGAAAGAGTTGTTGTTATGATGCTAGGAAAAGTGAATGAAATTATCATTGGTCAAACTTACACACTATGCTAGCATTCACACTTCATAAATTATTTCTTTTATCATTTACCTACTCGACGACAAACAGGAATTAAGCTTGGGGGTGATGACACATCTCCAACGTATCTATAATTTAAGAAGTATTCATGTCATGTTTACAACAATTTTATATGGTTTTGATATGATTTGAATGGAACTAACCCGGACTGACGCTGCTTTCAGCAGAACTGCCGCGGTGTTGTTTTTTGTGCAGAAATAAAAGTTCTCGGAATTGGACGAAACTTTTTGAAAAAAATTGGAAGAAAAGAGAAATAATGGAGCAAAGAACCACCAGAGGGGGGCCCCGTGCTGCCCACAAGACACCAGGGTGCGCCACCCCCTGGCGCGCCCTGGTGGGTGGTGGGCCCCCTGAGACCCATCTTCGTGCGATTCCAACGCTGAAAAATCATATATATTCAGAAACCCCCGAAAGTTAACCTAGATCCGAAGTTCCGCCGCCGCAAGCCTCTATAGCCACGAAAAACCAATCTGGACCCTGCTCCGGCACCCTGCCGGAGGAGGAAATCATCATCGGAGGCCATCTTCATCATCCTGGCGGCCTCCATAATGAGGAGGGAGTAGTCCACCCTCGGTGCTGAGGGTTTGTACCAATAGCTATCTGCTTAATCTCTCTCTCTCTCTCTCTCTCTCTCTCTCTCTCTCTCTCTCTCTCGTGTTCTGGATTTGACACGATCTTGATGTATTGTGGGCTTTGTTAATATAGTTGGATCATATGGTGTTTTCCCCTTTCTATCTTGTTGTGATGAATTGAGTTTTTCCTTTGAGATTTCGTTATTATCGGATTGAATACTTTGTTGGATTTGAGAGCACTTGATATATGTCTTGGCACTCAACTCGTGAATTACCGAGGTGACATTGGGGTAATCTATGCATAGGGGTTGATGCACGTTTTCGTCCTTGTTTCCCTGGTAGAAATCTTGGGGCACTCTTTGAGGTTCTTTGTGTTGGATTGAGTATTATGAATCTGAAATTGTTTGATGCATATCACATAATCAACTCACGGATACTCGCGGTTACATTGGAGTATTTAGGTGACATTAGAGTTGGTTGATGTGTATCAAATGGTGTTATTTTAGTACGAACTCTTGGATAGATCGACCGGAAAGGATAACTTGGTGTTATTTTAGTACGAACTGTTAGATAGATCAATCGGAAAGGATAACTTTGAGGTGATTTTGTACCCTACAAAGAATTTATTCTTATGTTCTCCGCTAGATAAGAACTTTGGAGTGATTCTTCGTCGCACGTTGAGGGATGGTTATATGATCCAATTATATTAGTATTGTTGAGAGATTGCACTAGCGAAAGTACGGACCTAGGCCTCATTTTCAAGCATTGCAATACTTTTTGTGCTCACTTTCGTTACTTGTTGCCTTGCTGTTTTTTATTGTTACTATTAAAAAATCAATATCTACTATCATTACTACACTTGTATCACCATCTCTTCGCCGAACTAGTGCACCTATACAATTTAGCGTTGTATTTGGTGTGTTGGGGACACAAGAGACTCTTTGTTATTTAGTTGCAGGGTTGTTTGAGAGAGACCATCTTTATCCTACGCCTCCCACGGATTGATAAACCTTAGGTCATCCACTTGAGGTAAAATTGTTACTGTCCTACAAAACTCTGGGGTTGGAGGCCCAACACGAGTTTACAAGAACAAGTTGTGTAGTAGACATCAATCCTCCACTTGCCGTTGTCGGAGGAGGCCCATGGGCAAAGCCCCGCGGTGGACGGCTGTGACGAGGATGCATGCAGTCCGTGTCCACCCCCATTTCTCTCCTAGCTACATTTTCGCGATGCCAGCTCTAGATCCAACCTCGTGCCCCGTGGCGGACGGCGGTTACGAGGGCGCATGCAGCCCGTGGACCATATATGTTGTTCCAGCGGCCCGTGTGTCACATACATAGCAATAAACTCACAAAAACATCATATATGGTACACACAAGCTTCATCTGAAGTCACAAAATAGTTACTTAGCACAAGTGTCTCCTCACTAAACAACAATGTGGCCAATGCATGTTACATAAAATCACGTGATAAAAGCAATATCACAATTAGGACAAGCTGGAAGAGGATTATCAAGTTCTTGAACCCACTCAACCCGATAAGTTTTCCTACACCATTGCCTACTTCATGATTGCTCTTCTCAATGAGCACATACTTGGTGTAATCATTCTCTGCCTCCTTCCTACTATTGAACAATTTAAAGGAGCAGCATTTGCAAGCAATCACTTGCTCATTGCATGAAGACCATAAATCGTAGACTCCTAGACATGTAGCTATGTACATCACATACCACTTCATCTACAAAGAAATAGAATAAGATTTCAAGAAGCAACTTATAACAAATAACACATGTAACATAAGCCACATATGCATTCATGACTAATTATTACTCCTATAAGGATGGTGGAGTACCCGCCTCCCAGGCTCTCCGCGGGCGAAGCAAGTCTCATGGTCGTATGTGGCGTGGTGGCTTGCTACGGGAGCCACTCGGGAGTGCTCTGGCCCGTGCGATCTGCTCGGACGCACGTCTGGGCAACCCAGTTGAGAGGTCCATGAGGGTTGGACCGCCCGGCGCGCCAGGAGCCATCGCCATTGGGCCACGTCAAGCGTGCCCGCAGGGGAGGTACCACGCGCGCGGAGACCTGGCTGGTACGTCCATGACGGGTGACCTCACGCTTATGTCTTGTCGTTGGGGCTACTCATGGGCGATGCAAGCCATCGGATCTGCCCGGACGGCTCATGTCTATGCGACCCAGCTCGGAGGTCCATGACGGGTGGACCGCATAGCACTACCGGGGCCACTATCATTGGGCGATCTTCGTTGCGCCCCAGTGCTACTTGTGATAGCCGTTGGGATTCCCTCAAGAGGAAGAGCGAAGTAGTGTAGTAGCAAAAAGTATTTCCCTTAGTTAAAAACCAAGGTTTATTGAACTAATAGAAGACACCACACAGACAAGATAAATGGTTCCTGCACACACACAAAGCAAATGCTTGCACCCAACTACAACAAGGGGGTTGTCAATCCCCTCATTCTTGCCAATTGCTATGATTAAATCTGATAGTGGTAGATAGATAAAATAAAAAATAAATAAAAACATCGATGTATTTTTTAGGTTTTAGTAAATATAAAGTAAATGGACCCGGGTTCCATAGGTTCACTAGAGGCATCTCTCTAATAAGCATAGCAATGGTGGGTAAACGAATTATTGTTGGGCAATTGATAGAATAGCTCATAATTATGATGATTCTTCATGGCATGATCAATATATAGACATTACGTCCGTGACAAGTAAACTGTTAAACTTAATGACGCCTACTACTATTATTCCTCCCTCGACTGCTATCCAGCATGCATCTTAAGGTGTTAAATTCATAACAAACAGAGTAATGCTTGGAGCATGATGACATAATGTAAACAAAGTAAAACCAAATAATATGTTCTAACCCCGTCGTTTTACCCTTAGTAGCAACAATACAATACGCGTTATGCGACTCATCCTGTCACAGAGTAAGGACACCGCAAGATTGAACCTAGTACCAATCACCTCTCTCATTGAAGATAAATCAATCTACTTGGCCAAAGAAGACATATAGATCGGAGAGAATTACAAGGCTATAAAATCACATATAATAAATCTCAGAAAATACTTAATTACTTTCAGTGAATAATCTGATAATAAACCCACAATTCACCAGATCCCAACAAACACACCGCAAAAGTTTACATCGCATTGATCTCAGATGAGATCATTGTATTGAAGATCAAGATCAAGATCAAGATCAAGAGAGAGAGAGAGAGAGAGAGAGAGAGAGAGAGAGAGAGAGAGCCATCTAGCTACTGCTATGAACCCTTAGGTCCTGTGGGAACTACTCACTCATCATCATGGAGGCAGCAAGGTCGACGAAGATTGCCTCCCCAATGGTTTCCCCCTCCGACAGAGTACCGGAAAAGGGCTCCAAATGGGATCGCGGAAAAACAGAGCCTTGCGGTGGTGATAAAGTTGTTTCAGGACCTCTCATGGTGGTTTTTCGATATACCGGAATTTATAGCGCTAGGATTAAGTCAAACGGAGGCAGAGGGGGGCCACAAGGCATCTGGGCGTGCCCTACCCCCCAGGGCGCGCCCCTGCCTTGTGGCTCCCTCGTGTATCATCTGGTCTTCTTCCAAAACTTCCATATCCGGGTTTATTTTAAGCCATGACAAACTTCTATACATCAGTTAACCTCAGGGTCAATACCCTCGAAAGGAAACCCGGAGGTTTAGCTTCACTGTAAATACGTGAGGTGTTTTGGAGTGTTTGTGGAAGTTGCTTGGCTCCATGGCTGCAATTGGTCTTTCCGCTGCTCGATAATAGTCCCGTACGTTGGATGTTCTTGTTGGTTCGTTCAGTTTTTGATTTTTTTTATACGTGCGGTGAGCTCATCCAATAAGTCCAGCGGCAATGCCGGTTAACCACGTATCGATCAGTCAGGTCCCTCACCGGCTCCACCAAACAAACCCCGAGTGCCGTTATTCACGAGTCCTTTACGAGCGCGCTGCGCCGGAGGCAACGTGCCTTGGCCCCATGTGACCAAACGGAGGCAGGGGCCGTTGGATTATGATACAATTGCTGTCCTTTCTTCCACCTTGAATCGTTCCTCCTCCACTGCTTGTCTCCGGCTCACCTGATCAAGACCTTTCCTCCAGCTGCGACGGCACGTCTCCCTGCTGCTCCCCGCGCCATCCCCGCCTTCGAGTGGAAATCGATACTAAGAGGGCCCTACCCACATCGGTCAATCCTCGAACTCGCCTCCTCCTGAGATGTTGCAATGTCTTCGATTCCAGCTCATTCCAAGCTCAGCCTCGCCTGTGGCCCAGCGCCTCACTATCGCTCTAGCTTGCCACCCTTCTTCCAAGAAATCGACTTATACCCAAATTACAAATTCAGACAACTTACCTGCCGTCTTAACCAGACAAGAGTAATAGTTCCTGGTTAAGAGGTTTGCACCCCGCAAAACCAACTCACAAGGGGGTGGTTTTTGCGATAGGCGCCACGTGGTGGAAATTGGGGAAATTTTTCCCCTCCCGTCTATGAAAATTATAGGGATATGGTGCCATACAAGTAATCAACCAGAGTAAGGTTTCCCCACTTTTGGCGGTTTATTGAGATATGGTGTCATACAAGTAATCCATACATGAACTGTGCTAGAGTTGCTCTCACAATAGTTGCATCACCTTATACCACTCTAATCTCGACACCAACAGCTACCAGTTAGTACCACCAGTCTAACAAACTAAAGAGCAGCAGCTGAATCCTTCTATACATCATACCAAACACATCAGCAGAAACGAGAGCGATATCATCTTTCGTCGATCTGAACTTACAGACCCTCGTCTGTGTAGAATGGTGAAACACGACAGGGCAGAATAACAGCTCACTTGGTTCGGGTTGACCATGTTGCCAGAAAGACTGAATGGTGACAGGGTAATCACAGGTTAGCCGGTGCAGCTGCGACGGCATACACCGATGGCACAGCCTGAGTGGTCGCTGGGGCACCAGCATGGGAGTAGATTGCCGATGCGGCTCTTTCAGCACTGGACTGCGTAGTTTCTCCGGTTGCACCCTCGCTGCCTGGGGCATACCCGTAGTGCATGACAAGTTGCAGGTTCGTCCCGGCCACTTCATGTGGTGCAGCTGCGACGGCGTACACCAATGGCGCAGCCTGAGTGATTGCTGGGGCACCCACATGGGAGTAGACCGCCGATGCGGCTCCTTCAGCACTGGACTGCGTAGTTTCTCCGGTTGCACACTCGCTGCCTGGGGCGTACACACAGTGCATGACAAGTTGCGGGTTCTTCGCGGCCACTTCATGTGGTGCAGCAGCTCTGAAACACAAAAAGTACGAGGAAAAAGCACGATCAATTACTTGTGCATGTAGCAAAGGAAAAAAAAGACACAGGAATAGATGGCGGCTTCCGATCTACATTGTCCCTGCAAGTAGTTCCTTTTAAGAAGTATCTAGAATAGCTGAAAATTACGGTTTTGAGACGTCAACGAGGTGGGCATTGATCTATATGTATAAAAATTGGATTGCAAAAAATAGCTTTGCATGTAGATATTAAGAAACAGAGAAGTACTAGGCCCAACTGGTGGCTACCATACATACCTCCCAGAAGTAGTTTCCAGGTACTGAGATTTCACAGCATCAAATAGATACGGATCATTCCCGTTAGCATCATAGTTGGGATCAGAGGGACAGGCAGGGTCTGTAACATGTTCTGGCACAGGGTGTTGGGCTTGCACATAGACAAGTTGCAAAGGAGGCGCTTGGGCGTAGTGGTAGGTGGCAGGCGATGCACCATATGCTTGATACGGATGCGCAGTTGTGGTCACATAGTAAGCAGGCGCGGCGAATTGAGCAGTCGGAGCAGGAAGTTGAGAATCTGGGCACGCAGAAGGTTCATTTGGCACCAGCTGAGCAGCTGGAGTGAGAACATAGGCGCTTGGGTGAGGCACATAAGCAGCTGGCTGCGTTGGGTCTGAAGATGAAGCTGAAGGAGTCAGAAAAGCAGCAGATGGAGCGGAATGACTGTTGCCAACATAATGCAGGGGTGGTGCCTCTGGCACTGGCAGTGAAGTAATTGAACGGAACAATGCTCTCAGTTTCTCAACCTACAACAGAATACCAAAAACAATGGAAATTCAATGCAGGTAAATGTACGATAAAGTTCACAGCTACCACTGATAAAATTAAAGACAGAATAGAAAGATGGAGGATAAAGATGTTATCCCTGTCTATTCCAACTAGCCGATACACTGATATGATTATATCAGTAATTTCACCTAAAAACTCAAGAGAAGAAGTGATAGAAAGAAGAACATGTTCCCATTACACCCACTTTTTTCATCTCTATACCATGTTGCTATTTACCCAGGAAAAGGAAATAATTTGATTACAGAGGTACTCCCTCTGTAAACTAATATAAGAGTGTTTAGATCACGAAAATAGTGATCTAAATACTCTTATATTAGTTTACGGAGGGAGTAGTATATTGTAATCCCTCTCAATCTCGACTTGCTTCTACATATGCTTACACCACAGCAGCAAGTTGTGAAGCACATAGCTCTCTTAATTCTGTTTTTCATAAAATAACCTTCCATCAGTAGTTCAAACTAGGCACAACAAGATGTGAATTGACTAGTTTGATACTTTAATGTATACATTAGACCATAAAATAAGCGAGAATGAGTGTTCATCTGGCAGACTGCCCTAAGTTCAAACCAATTTGTACAGGAGTTGTCTACAAGAAAGATTCAGCACAATTCATTTCACCTCTACTCAAGTAAAAAAACATCAATAAACACTGATTCCACTTACTTGTGTAAAGGTAAGTTCTGGCAAGAATTTGCCGGGATAATTCTCTTTTATGGTGTATCTTACGGTTTTCCCTGGGACAGGCATGAAATCACCATCAATCATAAATTTGACCTGCGTATACAAGAACACTGAACATTTAGTATATGAATAATAACAACGTACAGCTAATCTATCAAGTTGATTGCTGGATGCCACTGGAAACTGAAGAGCACAATATGAGCCAAGATGAACTGAAATTTCAGAAAATTGAAATTGACAGGACTCCTTTGGGAGGTAACCATGCAGATTTGGGACCTGATGATTTGCCACTGAAATGTGGCACCAGGACCCACATTTCAGCGACGCATCGAGTGGCAAATCAGCACTGCATCCTTGGGAGAGATTCATACACGCACAATCACACATGACTCCAGGCCTGGAACGCTAGGGGGCCCGGGATGGTACCTGGGCAGGTAGGTGGCCCTGGAATGCGGCGGGCTCGAGGTCGCGCCCGCCGTCGGAGTCGGCGCGGTAGGGCCCGTAGAGGTACTTGGCGTCGTAGTCGAAGAGGAAGAGCACCGCGCCGCGCCTGATCCGGGAGACGGCGCCCAGCCTCCGCCGCGGCAGGCCCAGCACCCTGTACCTGAAGCACTCGGGCTTGGTCGCGCCGTTGCACCTGAAGATGAACCCCGCCGGCAACGGGGCGTCGCCCTCCGCCGGCTGAGGCCCCGGGTCCTCCTTCGCCATGGGAGCGGAGCCGGGGAGGGCGGGCCGCCTTGTTTTATTTTATATATATGTTGAATTTGGGCCTTGGGCGAGCAGGAGTGGAGGTTTTTTTTTTCACGATAGGACCAGCCGACCAGGTGCTTGACTAAGGGTTGACACACTTTGGGACGGAGAGAGTATGATATATGTATATTTTGTGTTTGTAAAGTTACATGATGAAAAATGTTTGTATACGAGCCACAGATTAAAAAAAGAGTCATCGCATCGCATCAAAACCTATTTCATCCATATGTGTGTGTGTGTATTTTTTTCAGAAAATTTTCAAAGTTAAAAGGATGATTTCCAAATATTCCAAAAAAATTCCACACTTAGTACTCAGACATTACGATACCATCACAATCACACACTCACTCCTTGCTAAATTATAGTGAATAAAATTATTATTTTTAAATCTTTGTAAACCTTGACCAAATTTATAGGTATAATATGAATATTTACGTTCAAAAATATATTTTACGATGAATCCAATGGTAATGATTTAGTACTGTAAGTTGATAGTTTTTCTATAAACTTGGTCAAAATTTACAAAGTTTGACTTTGAAAAAAATTATGTTAAATCTATAACTTGGCGTTGGAGTATGCGCTTAAGTACTCAAGCAACTGATCTCACTAGCGGAAGCTCATTTAAGATGTTGATGACGCTCCAGGCCTCCGTAGCCACATTATTTCTTATTGCTATTCACAACTCATTCTGAGTTAAGCTTCAACAGTACAACATTCTGATTTGAAATTACAAGAAAGTTACAACGTCGGCGATCATCGCCATGGCGCTTAGATCGGATGTGCGGCGAGTCGGTGGTCAAAGTTGATGACGAATGTGCGGATCTCCATGGGCGTCAGCTCCACGATGAGCTTGGAGGGGTCCACGGGCCCTCCACGGACCACATTTTCTTTTGGGGGAGGCCCTGCCACCTTCCACTTCAGTCTCTTCTTCTCCATGGCAGCGCGCTCTTGGTTCGCTGATAGGCTTGTTTCGATTATCTTGCCGATCTGGAGTATCAGGATTGGGAAGGGTGTGAGAATATTCATCAAGATCCAATCAAATAAATAAAATGGTGTAGATTTTAATGGAGGTTACCTTTTTATCTGGGAATACCCTCTTGAGGTCGACACTCGCCGGAGCCGAGAGATCCTTATGCTCTCCAGCCTACATGCACAGCACAATGTTTTACAAAAGGTACAAAACTGGATCTGATTGGAGGAAAGAAAGTAAATGAGAATGGCCAAAGTATGAGACCTCGTATAGGTGAGCCAACCGAAGGAGAACACTTCCATCTTCAAGTTCCTGTACAACGCATATGTACTTTTAACACGCGCAGCAAACGGATCCAGATACCATTTTCATCAATATTCTGTGGTGTTGATTACATTTATTGCAGCTAACTGGCTGGTATTACTTGTAACCTCTCAAACCAGCAGGATTAGAAACTACTCCCTCCGTTCGGGATTACTTGTCGCAGAAATGGATGTATCTAGACGTATTTTAGTTCTAGATACATCCATTTCCGAGACAAGTAATTCCGAACAGAGGGAGTAGCTTGCAACATTGCAAAATAAATGGTATGGTACTCAGAGTTATCAGATCAGCACTCTCTTGCCCAGTACATACCCATTTTTTCCCTTTTTAAGGAGATATGATAACAATGGTCCATTCTCCATAGACATACACATACCTCAAGAGTAAGCAACGCGACATTTTCAGGAAGGCTGTAAGTTGGATCCATTGCAGAGAATGATGAAACATGTGAATTCGCCCAGTTGCCTCCATCCTGGAAAAAAACAAGTAGGGGAATGTTCAATATGACGAGAATAACTGTTTGTCCGATCACGAGTGCAACAAAATTTATGCTGTACCTTTTCTGCGAACGCAAGAAGAAGAGGAGAGTACAGTTCCTGACCAAATGTACGACGCCACCTAGCTCCGTCACCTTGTGGGTCAATTTTGAGATAGTATTTTCCTTGAATCTGTTGATAATGTAATAACTTGCTTTAGATAATGTTTCTGCACAACATATCGTGTGCTTGCAAATAATAGAACAAATTGATCTGCACAACAGGATTTGGTGGTATATGCAAACATCTGGTTTTCAATTCCATCCAAAGCACATGGTCAGAAAGATATTCATTACTTACAACTAGTCCTTCACATTGATCATCCAAACAGACTTTTTCCTCTAGAGCTTCCGCAACACCACGACCATCATCATTGAGTAGCCTCCTACACAAGGAGTAAGAATTATTGAACCAAGCAGAGGTAGAAAAAGAAAATTGCTACAGTATGAAAGAAGGAAGAAAATACTGTGCAAATCTGATTGTGACATGTACCTGTGTAGCATTAGCTCTATTTGTCCATCCTTTATGCTCGAACCTCCAACAGACCTGTCTACAAGTATAGATAGCTCTTTGCTGCCATCTTCCACATAAATGCCAAGATTAATCTGAAAATAAATACAGATCTATCAATCTGTGTATAAATCAGCCCATCACAATCTACAAGTGAAACTACAGAATACTTTGCAACTATGGATCCTCCACAATTCAACTTCTTATAACTTCCATAATCACCAATAGCCCCTCGCCTACCAAAGTTCTCCAAATACGGCTAAAATCTGTCATTAAATGATCAACTTCCTATGTCAACCCTCTTGTATGTCACCAAATGCAGAGACTTGCCTCATCTGTCATTAAATGTCAAAATTTGTGTGTCCTTTTGCACTGCAAGATCACATCATCTCGTCTAAGCTACAAAATAAAATCACTGCATGTATCACGTCTTATTCTTAGGGTGTTAAATAAGTAAAGAAGAGAGCTACTTTAGCTGTCATTAGATGTCTGTTGCCATCTACAGGTAGAGTCAATGACCAAAAACATATCAATTACAAAGTAAACCAAAAACCCTCCAAAAACAAAATATGTGTAAACTGAGGGGAAGTGTAAAGTGAACTCCTAACTACTTCCAGATGTTGACTCAATGAGGGAAAAGGATGAAAGAAGCCATTTCTTAAGGATACTACTAAGCTTCCTTGTTTAAAATATAATAGAGCAAACAAGAGCTCACAGGATAATAGTTTCCAGCAACAGGTTGGTTTACTTGAATCTTCCACTCCGAGCGATAATCCCGTACCTGAAAGAAAAAAGGGCATCTTATATACTAAAATAAGTAATGGCATAATTGTGCACCGTTACAACACTTAATTTATATTGCAGTTATCCTCTATAACATCGCTAGTCCCCCCTTGCAAAACTAGCGCAGGAATCATTAATGCAATTGTCTGTGAACTATTTTTTTGCTTTCACTACATTTATTCGAAAGACAATAGACATTTTTTGTCTGGGGAAAGGGTCAACTGCTAGTGGTAGTGCATCATACCCTTTTGATGAAATCACGCCCACTGGAATCAGTGTAAAATGTTTTGTTTGTTGCCATGCTTGTAATGATTTCAGTTGAAAGTTCTTTTCCATTTTCATCGTCGACTGGTATTGGTCCAACCTACAAACAAAAACAATTATTCATAAGATGTTAGAAATATGTAATGGCAGAAAAGAAACAAGGCGAATGCATTGTCATGCAAAATGTGAAGGCCTCCAAGAAGAAATCAATGCAAGGTGCAATGACACAGCACTCACTATGAACTCGGTTTCCATATAGTCCTTTCCCTTGTAAACTCTAGTTATCTGCACAAAGATAAAAAAAGCTATATCAATTATCAAGAATACAAAAATATTTTTAGTCGATAAACAAGGAATGAAAAAACAGAATAAAGTCCATATTTTTTGTACTATCAACCTCACATTTCTTTTACATATACATTTCACCAAGTATTTGCCTGATCTAATCATAGGTGAACCGCACATGTTATACACAAGATGTTGAATGGACAATAGTAAATCTACCGAGTCTAAGGTATATGATAATTCAGAACGAATAGCATTACTATTAAAATTTCCAAACGAATAGCGTCACGTTGCTGTAGCAACAAAGATGTGTGCTAGAAATTCGTTGAGAACATGAAGATCAGGAACAAAAAAGAAGCAAGTAAATCCTTATGAGTGGTGGTTCAGACAAGCAGCATTCATATGATTAACCTGATATATCCATGGATTAATCTGCTGATGCACTTCATCCAATATGGGCCCACGCAGAATCATGGGAGGAACCTTGAAGCGGGAAACATAAATTCGTCAGATTGATAATGCACCTTTTTTTAAGATCCCTTTGATCCATTCAGTATTTTAGAGATACTTTGATCCCTTCTTCATACCTGACCATCAGTTTTGATAGGAACAACGTCTTTAGGGCGAAATATGTACGCTCCAGAAGCCTACAGTCCAGGAAAAAGCACACAAATGCCAGTGTAAGTACTTGCTAATTTTAAGGGGAAATAGACTATTTGTAGAATCCCTAGTGCACCTGAGGATCATCTCCGCCTCCATCTTGTCCTATGTAATACTTGTACTTCTGCTCGAAATTTGCTTCAACCTTGAAATATGGTAATGATTCTTGAGTACAGGTGATTCTAGATAACAAGCAAAACTAAAAGCGAAATTCAATATCTAATACCAGAATGGACATATGAGCTGCTAGGGTAGATAAGCCTGGATAATCTTAGTGTACAACTTTTGTACTATTTAAGATGAAAGCAAGGCAAGAGGTAAAACCATTTCAGATTGAAAATAATGCTGGGAAATTAGCAGATTACCTGAGTCTTGCTATCGGAGTACTGTGATAATGCTCCAGCTGCATCATATTGAAGTTTCAAATGCCCTTGCCCAACTTGCAGATTCCTACTTTCACTTCCCTGAGAGTTTAGAGTGGATGTCGAAGAGATAGATGCTGAAATGTATATAATGCAACAGAGAAATTGTCAAACTTTCGAGCAATCCTTTATATTTTGTTGTATATCAAGACGAAAGATATGGAATTCACCTGATCTCTTTCCGCTCGAGATAAAATAAGTGCTAAAACCAAGTGGTGGTACCGAAGCAGGAAAAGCAACCCAAAACTTAGGACTTGTGGCAGGCGATGTGCCCAAGTAAGCCTTGACATGTCTGTCCCGTAGGTGCGATGAGGCATTAGCTATAGGCAGAAGTTGCGATTCAATTTCTCTTCCCTCAGAATCATGGACAACAATTGAGTCACTCATGACCTGTTAATTTTACAAAGAGGCACATTTAGTTTTCATTCTACAGTATGGGAGTTTCATGGTAGTGGCACTATTTATAAGCACATAGTGTTCATAAACAGAATGGATGGATGTATGAATCAGAAAAGACCAACAAAATATTTTGTTTTTCAGGGAACAAAAATTGCATACTGGTATGCGGAGGACATCCTCTCGTTTCCATCCAAGAGAGTTGTACACAAGAACAACCTGTAACAAAAAGTTGAAAACAACAAATTAGATGTTACACGGGTTTACTTTCAAAGAAAGTGTCGTGGATTTATTAAAACCTATACAAATTTCATCTTGAGAAGAGCCATGCATGAGTTAAGAACACAACTCACCAAGCTTTTTCCTTGAGATAAGTTCATCTCGGAAGGGGGACAATAAGTAATGTTCAGGAGAGGACACTGAAAAAAGTTCAGTAAACAGTAAATACTAAGTCATTTTTAACTAAAAAGGCAAATTAGTTAGAGAACCTGCAAACCCGACCTGCCCAAACTTTGTCGTTGGGGACGAACAACGAGAATTTGAGTCTGACTCACTCAAGCAACCGAGAGAAGTGGAAACCAGTTCCTCCGCCTGGACAAGAATCGAACCAAATCAATCCATCAAATCTCAAAAGAAATCATCAAATATGAAATACAGCAATTTTCTCGAGAAGTTACTTTCTTATAGCCAATCGATAATCTCTTCGCATAATCATTTGCAACGTGTTGCTTCTCTGTTCCTGTAACAGCATCATGATGCTGAGCAAGAGCTAGGGCATCTCCTAAGCTATCTGTTGTGGAACCTGACTTGCTTCTTCCAATGAAGAACTCCAGCTGCCTAGCTGCCTGAATGTGAAAACATATTAACCTTTAAGCATGAACGGCACCAAGTGACCAAGGCAGTATATCATATGGTGTTGGACATCTAGAGGGAAACATTAAAAGACTAGGTAAAACTACCAAGTAATATCCACTCATCATGCGGACATATCGTTTTAAGGCGGGTCGGCTTGTGAAGTAACCTGTCCAGTATGCATTGGGGTTATCTGCATATCTGATCAAAGAAACACAGCCATATGAATGAGAAGGAACAAAAGTACAAAAGCGAAGTTAATTGTACCAATCATGAATATAAGATAGAACATACGGAAAGAAATCGTTTGTCTTAAGAGGCCATGGCTCATTTGCAGAAAATTTCGCATCAGTGTAAATGGAAGGAGTAGAGTACAGGGCATTCACACGGCCATCCTGAGGTATGGTCAAAGAGAACAAGCATGGTGAGTTATAATGTGTTAATAGATATTTTAGATAAAATATCTGCACTATTTACTTATTTACCAATTTAAAATGCTCAAATAAAATCAACTAGTATCAAGGAAGGCATGGACCATTTTCTTAAGCATTTATGTCCTTACCTAATTATACGACACAAGAAAAAAAATCAAATGCATCCCATGAATTGTTCCCATATTGATACTAGTGTGTGAGAAGACTGAAACATTTCAAGCATATTGCATGATCCATAACTGAAACAATCATGATGGTGACAGCTCACGAGATATGATTAAGTAGTGCTGTGATTATAAGTTTGTGATATAGCTTCGATGTTACTAAAGAAATACACCAACCGATTCACAATACAAATGGTTTAGGACATTTACGGTCTTCAAAGTACCATTTTGACCATATTCTTAAATATGTTGTTTCAAACAAGCATAATTATCTTTCAAAAAAATATGTCATGAAAATCTAGTATTGTTCGTCTTGTTCCAGGCTCATCCTTTACCTTGTTCACATAATGAATTAATTTGTCCATCTGTCTGAACCAACTTTCTGCGTATTGATATTTGAAGTCTGTTCCCATTGTAAACATGATATGGTTTGTCCTTGTAACATTTGCCTACAAAAAGAAAAGATATAATGAATATAAATTACAATGAACACCTGTACTACCAAATACTAGAATAACTTTAAGTATGAAATGATGCGGTTTAAATAACGGAAATCTATTTGTAGAACGGTCTGTATTTGGCTTATCGACAGAACCACGTGCGCGCTGTAAGATCGACCTCACTTCCATACTTTCCACAAACCACACGGCTCAGCGGTATGGTGGACACGGGTTTAGGACAGACAGTGTTACCTGTCGGGACGTTTCTGTTGCATCCTTTAAATTTTCAGCATGAAATGCTAAGGTCGAACATAGAAATCTGAAGCTGCATTTTCAGTGTTAGGTATGAACTTGTGAATGCAATCCAGATGGCCGTTCTAATTAAATAAGAAATTTGTAGTAGAGCAATTGATTTTCATCCAGTGCATATAACTGGGCAAATTATGCACCAGCGTAAAAGTATGAACATATATGAGACCCTACTGTACCTGTGCCAGCGCTGCAGCAACAAAATCATTCACCCGTTGTTCAACATTGTAATCAAAAAGAAGGGGATCATCCTACATAGACAAAAGTAGTAAACAATAGGTTTATTCCTGGTGTTGATTAAATTAACATACCTGAAGTTCTCATCAATTTACCTGGACAACAGGGGAAGTATCATCGACTTCAAAATAAAACTCACCAGGTGGTGGTTCATAATTTTTTGGGAAGATGCCAGCAAAAATCTGAAAAGAAAATGAGCAGATTTCCCACCATTACACATGAAACGTGTTTACCAAACTTTACGAACTTGAAAGTGATTGTTCAGCAAGAAAACTGGCAGGAGTGCTGCATACTCATTGACAATAAAGAAACTGTTACAAAATATATATGGTCATGGTTTTTATTAGGAGCATGCCACCTCAGTAAGGTGCAGATCACTCGCAACGAGAAATACTGCTAAGACCCCATGGGTGCGTCGCAGTGCAGGTCTACGCTAGATCATCAGAATGATTCACTGTATAGTTACATTACGGAAAAGGAAAATGCTACTTACATCAGCTGATGAGCCGAAGGTCTTGGAGCCCCTCCATACAACCTCGAGTTCTTTTGTCACATTCCTCGTGTCACGATCTTGGTAATCAATCCGAAAAAAATATAAGGCATCAAATCCTACCTGAAAGACGGTAAAATGTGTTACACGGGTATACTTCTTATGCACAGTAGCCATATATCCAATCTAAGGCTGTGAGGTTGGGACAAGGTTGTATTGTATCAAGAGCAAAAGATGGATCTTGTAGAGAGAATAAGAATAGCAGAGACAAAACAATCACGACAAGAGAGAAAAGATTTGGGGAAATGACAGCACGTTATTTAAGTATAACCTTGAACAAGTACAGGGGATTATCACTCCCTCACAAGTCACAACCTTTCAAATAATTTGCCTTGGGTCCATGCCCTATACAAGAATCTAGTGCTAACAAATAACCTAGTCTTTAATCCATTCTTGCACTCTTAACCTTACTTTGGATGAGATCTTGGCCCCTCAGATTGCTAGCTATGGTGATACCTAATGGTTATATATTGTCCCACACATGTTCTCCAACTTCTCCTCCGACGAAACTAGAAGTCTCTAAGAGATTAAATTAGTATAGAAATCCCTAGTCATACATCTCAACTAAATGTTTATGCAGCCATCTCTATGCTGACAAGTCTGACATGTTTGTCAAAACACTGTAGGCGTAGCTGAAAATTCAATGAAGTGACCGAGTTGTGTAAATTATTTAGTTATATGTTAGGTGGTCAAGAAGTGCAGTCAACCACTTCACTCTTGAGAGCATAGCCCTTGGCATTCCTATTATGCATGCTCTATGAACCAACAGTGCCACATCTCAACCTTCAGGTATTATTGTAACCAGTGATGACAGGTAGCCTATCATAATGGTACAGAAGTCAGCATCCTGAGTGTGAAACTCACCTTATCATGCAAATGAGATGTACACGGAAGTAACAGTGGACCATAAGGAAAAAAAAGTCAGACAAAATCTGAAAGCATGACATAATAAAATGGATACAGTGAATTACTTCTGCACCGAGCAGGTAAGCCTGAACTGCAGAGTGCCCAAACGGATCGATCTGCCAACCAATCCTCGGAATCTGACCAAACTCCTCCTTGATGAACCTGTGCCCCAGCGTAGTCTGATCGATCATGTCAATGTAGTGCACAGTCGCCTCGTCGTGCATGCACATACCCCCATTTCTGCAACAGTGCAAGGAGTAATATGCCATCAATCCGTTATAGAACATAGACACGATTGCTAGTGCAGCCTAAAAAAGGAAAGTTGTTCAAAGAGCCAGCATACATGAACTCCAACCGCCCGGAGCTGACGAGCCCCTTCACCGTATCCTTGATCATGTCGCTCTGCTGCCTCCACCATCTCTGGAAAAACGCCTGCAACCAAACCATTCATAGACGGTCACTGAAGATAAATCACAGCATATAGAACCCAAAAATGAACCCACATTGTAACACCATCCGTTCTATTTGGATGCAGAACTGCTGGTCCAGCTCCAATTCTGGAAACAAGCAGCAGGGAACAGAGTTTCCTATTATACTGACAACTGACAAAAATGAAACTGTTGTACAGCAACAGAGCTGTTACAGGTAACTGTTGCACATTGCTCTGCAACCTCCCAATTCCAGAACTCCGAGCTTTTCAGATTGTCTGGCGAATATTGACGGTCTCCCTCCTTACCTGCTCGACGTAGATGAACTTGCGGTTCTCGTCCTTGAGCAGCGCCGGCACGAGCGAATCCAGCACGTTCTGGACGCAGGCATTCTGCGACCAAAAAAGACCCAACTTGAGCCTCAACGCTATGCACGCAAAGTCTGACGGCAGCCGGAAACGTAAATAAATCCACACCAAAACAAGGGTAACAAATCTGGAGGAAAGGGGGGGGAGAAAAAATCTCGCACAAGTCCGGCGACAATCCAGCGGCGGAACTCGAACCTGGATGGAGTTGTTGGATCCGACGTAGTACTGGTCGACGGTCTTGAGCCAGCCGACGTCGTCGTGGGTGTGGGGGACCACGTGCACGTTCAGCTTCCCGTTGACCACCCCCGCCGACGTGTTGTACGGGATGTACACCGCCTCGCCGCTGCCGGGGCCGAGCACGACGGCGGCGGCGGCGGCGAGGAGGAGGAGGAAGGCGAGCCGGACGGGGCCCATGGGCGGCGACGGCGCGGTCGCCGCCGGTCGGGAAGCCTCCCACCCGGGGAGAGAGCGCGACGGGGAGGGGGAGGGGGCGGTGGCGGTCGTCGGGTTGCGAGAGTAACTGATGAGTGCGCCGGCCGGCGGGCGAAGTGGACTAGCTAAGAGCAGCGGGGAGCGGGCCCACCTGGCGGCGGGAGGGCGCGCGGAGTGGGCGTGCAGGTGGTTGCGCCCTCACTGTGCCACGTCGGCTTCGGCTGGATGCAGGATATGCTCTGCTGCATTTATCCAGTAGTAGAGCGTATTTCAGTGTGGTCCTCCCGCCTTCTCCCCAATTACAGCCGCGTTATAATGCATATAAATGAATCAAATAAATGACTAAGGTCATCTTCAGGGTTGAAGCTCATTTTTTCCGCGTATGTCATGGCTTGTATGAGTGCCCAACAGGCTCCCACAATTCAATCATTTGGACAGGTCGGGATCCCCCAAATCTAGACCATATGCGGTGGAGAAATATGGTTGTCCGGACTATCCGCATGTTATCTTCAACACGTTGGCCCTACACAAAAAAAACCACAACGCACCTTCCCTTCATGGTGGAGGCAACTTGATATAGAAACCCTAGTCAAGGGGCGAGGAGGAGTTGAGCGGCGGAAGCGCAACCTCATTCTGTAAGAGGATCCCTACACGGAGGGGAATCGACCGCTGGAGAGAGAGAGAGAGAGAGAGAGAGAGAGAGAGAGAGAGAGAGAGAGAGAGAGAGAGAGAGAGAGAGAGAGAGAGAGAGAGAGAGGCTCATGCGGTGCGGGCTGAATCGGGAAAAAAATCAATAAAACTGATGGTAGGGAAACGATAAAAAATTGGTGCGGTATCCCCTCGATCGGTGGGAGTCGTGGGTACAAATGAGGATTACTATGGATTGTTATTTAATAATAGATTGCCCTTTAGTAACATAGAGAGAGATTATAGACATGTAATTAATTCCTTTTCATAAATGTTGCCTTGTGTTATCAAACATTGATTTTTTTTCCATGGATTTGGTTTGTAAAGATTGATTAGAGATCCCCGTGATTGATTCTTTTACATGACGATATTACTAAATATACTGAAGATCGGTCTACATTATTTGTTGAGATTTGGCAGATAAAAACCAAATTAATTAACTAGATCAATGGGCTAAAATTATTTAAATAAATTGGTGGGATAGAAAAAAATCAGTGGGGAGGTTTAACCGGAATGGAGCTGATGCTAGCACCTCACCATAGTGTATAGGTCTGTGTCAATTCTGATAGTATGCGGAGCACAAAATAATAGGTTGGTCATGGAAAATGAATCAGAAAAAGGAAGCCAAAAAATGAAACTTAGAAAAAAACAAAAAAACACGCACACGCGTCAAATGGGCCGGCGAACTTTGATTATAGTTAACGTTTTGGTAAGATTTGATTTGTTTTGGCCTTTTAGGTATGAGTAGTGGAAGGCAAGGAAAGTTTTGTTTTGTTCAGATATTGTTTAGATTTGATTGAGTAAATGCATGACCTTGTTTTGGGAAGTGCCAATTTAATTGGATTTTATTTTGGGGAAGTGTCAATTCTGATAGTATGCCGAGCACAAAATAATAGATTGCTCATAGAAAAACTAAATAGAAAAAATAAGCCAAAATACTGAAACATACAAAAAATAAAAAAAATAAAAACGCTTGCACGCGTCTGGCTGGCCAACTTTGATTATAGTTAACGTTTTGGTAAGATTTGATTTGATTTGAGTAGTAAAAAAGTTTGGATTTAGTTGAGATTTTGTTAAGATTTGATTTGAACACTAGTAGAAAAAGGGTCTATTGTCCCGGTTCATAAGGGCCTCCCCCTTTAGTCCCGGTTCTTACACGAACCGGGACTAAAGCCTCTCCACGTGGCCGCTGCCTGGAGGTCCACCTTTAGTCCCGGTTGGTAACACCAACCGGTATTAAAGGAAATTTTATGATTTTTTTTAAAAAAGAATTTTAAATTTTTTTTGGAATTTTTTTATTTTTAAATTTCTGAATTATTTTAACCTCTCATCTCTAATCACCCCTCACCCCTCATCACTGCTCAATTTAACCTCTAATCAGCCCTCATCATCTAACTTCCTTGACGGTCACCCATCCTCTCACTACTCCAAATGAGCACGCTTAACTTCGGGTTTTATTCTCCTCGCTTCCAAGACGCACTTGTTGTTTTCCGACAATAGTAAGATGTCAATCCTATTAACCTCAGGAATTTAGCTTGAGCATGAAGTCACACATTTCACTGTTTGAGTTTGAAACTATTGTTCTAAAAAATAACACTAATATTTAGTAACAGTAATATTTCTTGAATAATTAGTTTGACCATTGTTTGACCACAGTTTGACCAGATTTGACCAAAATTCAAAAAACTGAAATAATTATTTAGTAACACTAATACTTCTTGAATAATAGTTTGACCAGATTTAACAAAAATTCAATAAAAAACTAAATTTTTTTGAATTTTTTGCCTCGATCTTAAAAGCCCGTAACTTTTTTCTGTTAGGTTTTGAGGATTTTGAAAATGTTTAACGGGTTCCCGTTAAATTGGATGTAACTTTTCGAGTAGATGATTTTTCATATAAAAACTTTTTCATCCGAGTTAGTATGCAAAAGTTATGCCCATTTTTACAAATTCCAGAGAGATTTTGCAAATAAAGTCGAAATTCACTTTTGCAAATTTTCCCAACAACTAGACCACATATCACATGGGAAACTTATTTTATTTTATTTTTTTGACATTTCCATCATTTTATTTTATTTTTTTAAACTGAAAAGGCGATCCAAGGGGGGTAGAGTTTGAAAATGGGACCTTTAGAACCGGGACTAAAGGTCTCAACCCCATTAGTACCGGTTCGTGTCCCAAACCGGGACTAAAGATTAGACCTTTAGTCCCGGTTTGAGGCACGAACCGGGACTAAAGGGCATCGCACCCTTTAGTCCCGGTTTGAGGCACAAACCGGGACTAAAGGGCACAGGTGAACCGAGACTAATGCCTTAGCCGCACGAACCGGGACAAATGCTCACATTAGTCCCGGTTCGTGACCGAACCGGGACTAATGTGAATATTGCCCCGGAACCAAAGCCCTGTTTTCTACTAGTGGAATGATTTAAATGCATGACATAGTTTTGGAAAAGTGCCAATTCTCTTGAGTTAATGCACGCGTCAAATGGACCGGCCCAACTTGCCTGCGCTTCAATGGAAGTTCGTCTGTATGATGCTCGTGGGCGTAATATCGGGTTTGCCGAGGGGTTGATGGGAGTAAGGCAAGACTACCAACTCCCCTTTAGAAGTAGAGATTTAAGTTTTGAGAAAATAGTTTACTTGCATTGCTTAGAAGTAAAGGACCTAACGTGGATAAGGACAAGGATTGAAGCATAATCAAGCATGAAGACAAATGCTACTTTGCACTTGACTTGTATGCAGGGCGGAGCCATGGTGCGCCATCTAGGGTCATGGCTCTCCTCATGCTGATTCTTTTAAAGGAAACTCTAAATTGTTAACTTGAAATAATCTAATTTATACATTTACCTCCCTCAACATTTTCTCTCTTTCATGGACCCCTTGAATTCCTGGCTCTGTCCATGCTTGTATGCGATTTGAGACTTGATGCTTAGATTGTCAGATGGTTGAACTATGGTGATGATGCTTTGAGTGTAGATTGATTTTTAAATGTGAAATGTATTGGCATTGTGCTTCGAATGCTCAGGTTTGGATGCCTTTTTTTATTGCGGGGCTTCATTTTTTAGGGGAAGCCTACTATGCTTAAAATTGGTTCGCGCACCATTTACAATCTCCGCCCGTGTGCAATATGTGTATCATTGGCTCATTGCACATTGTTTTTGGTTGGTTAGCTGTGTGCAATGTATGTGGCATCACACGCTATTGGGATGACATAACCATGTGTCATGATGGCTAACCATGTGTGATCCACTTTTTTGACCGTGTGCGGTTGCCCAATTTGTACTGATGTGAACAGGTTTGTTGACGACTAATACACCTTCGATTATATCATCTACTGGAGGTCATGGAAAACATTAGCGTGAAGGGTGGCATCTGAAAGGATCTCAATGACAATAGTGGTGACACAATGATTTTACTCAGATTCATGCGCCCTATATGGGTAAAAGCCATACTTCATGCAGAGTTTCATTGATCAGTTACAAAATTATAATGTGGTGGATCCGATCTAAATAGATCTAGGTTACGGCCTTCTACCTTCGTAAATCAAATGATGCTTGACAGTTGGTCGTCTCCCCCTTATATAAATTGGTTGCTGCCACAATTCACATAGTTATCTTTGGGCAGATCTAATACAATCTAGTGATCCCACGATTACATGCAACATGTTTCATGTAACGACAAATCCCTGACTTATCACTCATGTGCTTATCCTTCCCGAGTGTCTTACCCGGGGCACTAGGCGCGAGACTAGATGGGTGATGACCCACAAGTATAGGGGATCTATCGTAGTCCTTTCGATAAGTAAGAGTGTCGAACCCAACGAGGAGCAGAAGGAAATGACAAGTGGTTTTCAGCAAGGTATTCTCTGCAAGAACTGAAATTATCGGTGACAGATAGTTGTATGATGAGATAATTCGTAACGAGTAACAAGTAACAAGTAACAAAAGTAACTAAGGTGCAGCAAGGTGGCCCAATCCTTTTTGTAGCAAAGGACAAGCCTGAACGAACTCTTATATAAAGCAGAGCGCTCCCGAGGACACATGGGAATAATTGTCTAGTTAGTTTTCATCATGCTCATATGATTCGCGTTCGTTACTTTGATAATTTGATATGTGGGTGGACCGGTGCTTGGGTGATGCCCTTCCTTGGACAAGTCTCCCACTTATGATTAACCCCTCTCGCAAGCATCCGCAGCTAGAAAGAAGAATTAAGATAAATCTAACCATAGCATGAAACATATGGATCCAAATCAGCCCCTTACGAAGCAATGCATAAACTAGGGTTTAAACTTCTGTCACTCTAGCAACCCATCATCTACTTATTACTTCCCAATGCCTTCCCCTAGGCCCAAATCATTGTGAAGTGTCATGTAGTCGACGTTCACATAACACCACTAGAGGAAAGACAACATACATCTCATCAAAATACCAAATTCACATGATTACTTATAACAAGACTTCTCCCATGTCCTCAGGAACAAACGTAACTACTCACAAAGCATATTCATGTTCATAATCAGAGGAGTATTAATTATCATTAAGTGTCTGAACATATGCTCTTCCACCGAATAAACCAACTAGCATCAACTACAAGGAGTAATCAACACTACTAGCAACCCACATGTACCAATCTAAGGTTTTGAGACAAAGATCGGATACAAGAGATGAACTAGGGTTTGAGAGGAGATGGTGCTGGTGAAGATGTTGATGGAGATTGACCCCCTCTCGATGAGAGGATCGTTGGTGATGACGATGGCTTCGATTTCCCCCTCCCGGAGGGAAGTTTCCCAGGCAGAACAGCTCCGCTGGAGGCCTAGATTGGTTCTGCCCAGGTTCCGCCTCGAGACGGTGGCGCTTCGTCTCGAAAGCTTCCTTCTCATTTTTTCCAGGTCAAAACACACCATATAGTAGAAGATGGGCATCGGGGGCCTGCCGGGTGGCCCACAAGGTAGGGGGGGCGCGTCCACCACCCTTGTGGATGGCAGGTGGCCCCCCTCTGGTGCTTTCTTCGCCCAATATTTTTTATTTATTCCAAAATGATTCTCCGTGAAGTTTCAGGACTTTTGGAGTTTTGCATAATAGGTCTCTAATATTTGCTCCTTTTCCAGTCCAGAATTCCAGCTGCCGGCATTCTCCCTCTTCATGTAAACCTTATAAAATAAGAGAGAAAAGGCATAAGTATTGTACCATAGTGTGTAATAACAGCCCATAATGCAATAAATATCGATATAAAAGCATGATGCAAAATGGACGTATCAACTCCCCCAAGCTTAGACCTCGCTTGTCCTCAAGCGAAAGCCGAAATAAAAAAATATATCCACATGTTTAGAGTTAGAGGTATCGATAAAATAAAATACGGACATGAGGGCATCATGATCATCTTTAGAACAACAACATATAATGTCATATAATTTCTTATGCTAAAGTAACAATTTGTTCACAAGGTAAAGTATGAATCAAAAACTTCATTGAAAACTAACAAACTATGATCTCAGTCATTGAAGCAATTGCAATTTATCATAACATCGAAAAGAGTCAATTTAAGAGCTTTTCAGCAAGTCCACATACTCAACTATCATTTAATCTTTCACAATTGCTAACACTCACGCGATACTCAGGGGTTCAAAGCTTCAATCGTACACAGAGAAATATAGGGGCTTATAGTTTCGCCTCCCAACCTTTAACCTCAAGGGTAATGTCAACAATAATACTTTATGATAACCTACATCCGAGTGGATATATATATCTGGATCCCTCCAACACATAGTGCTTGCCAAAAGAAAAAGTGTAAAAAGGAAAGGTGAAGATCACCATGACTCTTGTATAAGGGTAGAAGATAAAAGTAAAAGATAGGCCCTTCGCAGAGGGAAGCAGAGCTTGTCATGCGCTTTTATGGTTGGATGCACAAAATCTTAGTGCAAAAGGACGTCACTTTATATTGTCGCTTGTGATAAAGAACTTTATTATGCAGTCCGTCGCTTTATTTCTTCCATATCACAAGTTCGTATAAAGATTATTTTCTTCACACTAATAGATCATACATATTTAGAGAGCAATTTTTATTGCTTGCACCGATGACAACTTACTTGAAGGATCTTACTCAATCCATAGATAGGTATGGTGGACTCTCATGGCAAAACTGGGTTTAGGGATGTTTGGAAGCACGAGTAGTATCTCTACTTGGTGCAAAGAATTTGGCTATCATGAGAGGGAAAGGCAAGCTCAACATGTTGGATGATCCATGACAATATAACTTCTATTCGGATATAAGAAAACATAACCCATTATGTTGTCTTCCTTGTCCAACATCAACTTTTTAGCATGTCATATTTTAATGAGTGATCACAATTACAAAAGATGTCCAATATAGTATATTTATATGTGAAGGCTCTCTTTCTTTATTACTTCCTATTAATTGCAACAATGACCAAAACTATGTTTGTCAACTCTCAACAAATTTTATTCATCACACTCTTTGTATGTGAAGTCATTACTCTCCATAAGATCATTATACGATCTTTTTATTCTTTATTTTTATCTTTTTATTCCCTCAAGATCATAGCAAGATAGCAAAGCCCTCAACTCAAAACTACTCTTTATTATATATAACTCACGGACTCGATTACATAGATAGATCTCAAAACAAAACTCCAAGCTAGATCATACTAAAACTTTATTCTACTAGATCAGGATATAACCAAAAGGATCGAACTAAGAAAAATGATAAAAGTAAAGGTGTGATGGTGATATGATACCGGGGCACCTCCCCCAAGCTTGGCAGTTGCCGAGGGGAGTGCCCATACCCATGTATTTATGTCTCTTCCTTCGGAGGTGGTGATGTGATATTCTTGGCGATGATGCCCTTTAGGATGTGATTCTCCTCCTCGAGCCTATTATTTTGCTGCTTAAGATCCATTACCTCCTTGCGGAGTTTACCCGTGGCGACTAGAGCTCCATTCACCCATGCATGAATGTTTCATATCTGCGGGGGAAAAAGCAACACTCTTTTACATATTTTCATAAGAGAGAAATTTAGCAATGGGATGGATGACCGAATTTGGTATTGCTGAGCTCTGAAGTTCCTCCATCATGAATCTAGTTTGAAGACGAGAGGTAACTTCTTTATCCTCCTCCATGGCATCCACCCTTTTCAAGTCGGCCTCCATCTCTTCCTCCGTTGATGGCCCGAAGTGGTCAGCTTCGCTGCTTGCTCTTGGCCCCGGTGTCGGATGAGAGACACGACTCTCTCCGACTGACTCTTGCAAAGACATCTTGCTCCAAATCTGCTACAGAAACAACTCAAAAAGAAAACAGGGGATATTACTATGCTACGGTGGTCAAAACCTTCAGGAGATTATATAATGAATTTTTACCGACCAAAAGAAGTATTATGCAACAAAACAGAGTCCGGAGGGCACACGAGGTGGCCACAAGGCAGGGGGCGCGCCCAGGGGGTAGGGCGCGCCCTCCACCATGTGGTCTCCTCATGCATCTTTCGGACTACAATTAATTTTCCTAATTTTTTTTAATATTCCAAAACGGAGAAAAATTGCTATTAGAACAGTTTTGGAGTCGGTTTACTTACCGTACCACATACCTATTCCTTTCCGGAGTCTGAAACGTTCTGGAATGTATCCCTTACGTACTCCTCCGGTGTTATGGTATTAATTATATTGGTTTCAACATTTATGGGAGTACCCGAGATATAATGTTTGATTCTTTGACCATTTACCACCTTCGGATTTGTGTCTTCGGCGTTGTTGATTTTGATGGCACCAGAATGATAGACCTCCTCGATAATGGAAGGACCTTCCCATTTAGAGAGAAGTTTTCCTGCAAAAAAAATCTTAAACGAGAGTTGTATAGCAAAACATGATGACCTACATTAGACTCACACTTTTGTATCCTTTTGTCATGCCATCTTTTAACCTTTCCTTTAAACAACTTGGCATTCTCATAGGCTTGGGTTCTCCATTCATCAAGCGAGCTTATGTCAAATAACCTCTTCTCACCGGCAAGTTTGAAATCATAGTTGAGCTCTTTGGTTGCCTAATAAGCTTTATTTTCTAGTTCGAGAGGTAAGTGACATGCTTTTCCATAAACCATTTTATATAGAGATATACCCATAGGGTTTTTATAAGCAGTTATGTAAGCCCATAATGCATCATCAAGTTTCTTAGACCAATTCTTTCTAGATCTATTAACAGTCTTTTGCTCAGCCTCCCCCTTCCTGCAATTCGGCCTCCCCCTTCCTTCCCTCCTCTCTCCCCTTTCCTTCCCTCTCTGGAAAAGATGGTAAGGGGGGGGGGGGCGAATTGGACAAGGCCCCCAAGTAGGATTCCTCCTACTTGGGGTGCCCCATGGTTGTCCCCCTCCCACTCTCACCTATATATATGTGGGGAGGGGGCGCCTAGAATAGAAAACAAAAACATTGTTAGCCGTGTGCGGTGTCCCCCTCCATAGTTTACGCCTCCGGTCATATTCACGTAGTGCTTAGGCGAAGCCCTGCACGGATCACTTCACCATCACCGTCACCATGCCGTCGTGTTGACGAAACTCTCCCTCGACACTTTACTGGATCAAGAGTTCGAGGGACGTCATCGAGCTGAACGTGTGCAGAACTCGGAGGTGGCGTACGTTCGGTACTTGATCGGTCGGAATGAGAAGAAGTTCGACTACATCAACCGCTTTTTCAAACACTTCCGCTTTCGGTCTATGAGGGTACATAGACATACTCTCCCCCTCTCGTTGCTATTCATCTCCTAGATATATCTTGCATGAGCGTAGGATAATTTTTGAAATTGCATGCTATGTTTCCTAACAGTGGTATCAGAGCCAGGTCTATGCGTAGATGATATGCACGAGTAGAACACAAAGAGTTGTGGGCGGTGATAGTCATACTACTTAGCACCAACATATTATTTTGATTCGGCGGTATTGTTGGATGAAGCGGCCCGGACCAACCTTACATGACCACGTTCATGAGACCGGTTCCACCGATAGACATGCAACTTGTTTTCCATAAAGGTGGCTGGCAGGTGTCTGTTTCTCCAACTTTAGTTGAATCGAATTTGACTACGGCCGGTCCTTGGTAAAGGTTAAAACAGCAAGCTTGACGAAACACCGTTATGGTTTTGATGCGTAGGTAAGAACGGTTCTTACTAGAAGCCCGTAGCAGCCACGTAAAACTTGCAACAACAAAGTAGAGGACGTCTAACTTGTTTTGGCAGGGCATGCTGTGATGTGATATGGTCAAGACATGATGTGATATACGTTATTGTATGAGATGATCATGTTTTGTAAAAGTTATCGGCAACTAGCAGGAGCCTTATGGTTGTTGCTTTATTGTATGAAACGCAATCGCCATGTAATTGCTTTACTTTATCACTATTCGTTAGCGATAGTTGTAGAAGCAATAGTTGGCGAGACGACAACGACGCTACGATGGAGATCAAGGTGTCAAGACGGTGACGATGGAAATCTGGACGGTGCTTTCGAGACGGAGATCAAAGGCACAAGATTATGATGGCCATATCATGTCACATATTTTGATTGCATGTGATGTTTATCTTTTATGCATCTTATTTTGCTTAGTACGGTGGTAGCATTATAAGATGATCCCTCACTAAAATTTCAAGGTATAAGTGTTCTCCCTGAGTATGCACGGTTGCGGTAGTTCGTCGTGCTGAGACACCACGTGATGATCGGGTGTGATAAGCTCTACGTTCACATACAACGGGTGCAAGACAGTTTTTGCACATGAGGAATACTCGGGTTAAACTTGACGAGCCTAGCATGTACAGAAATGGCCTCGGAACACTGGAGACCGAAAGGTCGAACGTGAATCATATAGTAGATATGATCAACATAGAGATGTTCACCATTGAAGACTACTCCATCTCACGTGATGATCTGACATGGTTTAGTTGATTTGGATCACGTGATCATTTAGATGACTCGAGGGATGTCTATCTAAGTGGGAGTTCTTAAGTAATATGATTAATTGAACTTAATTTATCATGAACTTAGTCCTGATAGTTTTTGCATATCTATGTTGTAGATCAATAGCTCGCGTTGTAGCTCCCCTATGTTTTTGATATGTTCCTAGAGAAAACTAAGTTGAAAGATGATAGTAGCAATGATGTGGACCGGGTCCGTGATCTGAGGATTATCCTCGTTGCTGCATAGAAGGATTATGTGCTTGATGCACCGCTAGGTGACACACCTATTGCAGGAGCAGATGCAGACGTTATGAACGTTTGACAAGTTCGGTATGATGACTACTTGATAGTTTAGTGCACCATGCTTTACGGCTTAGAACCGGGACTTCAAAAACATTTTGAACGCCACAGAGCATATAAGATGTTCCAAGAGGTGTAATTGGTATTTCAGACTCATACCCATGTCGAGAGGTTTCAGACCTCTGACAAGTACTTTGCCTACAAGATGGAGGAGAATAGCTCAACCAAAGAGCATGTGCTTAGAATGTCTGAGTACTACAATCGCTTGAATCAAGTGGGAGTTAATCTTCCAGATAAAATAGTGATTGATAGAGTTCTCCAGTCACTGCCACCAAGTTACTGGAACTTCGTGATGAACTATAATATGCAAGGGATGACGAAAATGATCCCTGAGCTCTTCGCGATGCTGAAATTGGCAAAGGTAGAAATCAAGAAAGAGCATCAAGTGTTGATGGTTAACAAGATCACTAGTTTCAAGAAAAAGGGCAAAGGAAAATAAAGGGAACTTCAAGAAGAATGACAAGCAAGTTGCCACTCCCGTGAAGAAGCCCAAAGCTTGACCTAAGCCTGAAACTGGGTGCTTCTACTACAAAGGGAATGGTCACTGGATGCGGAACTACCCCAAATACTTGGCGGATAAGAAGGATGGCAAAGTGAACAAAGGTATACTTGATATACATGTTATTGATGTGTACTTTACTAGTATTCATAGTAACCCCAGGGTATTTGATACCGTTTCAGTTGCTAAGATTGGTAACTCAAAACAGGAGTTGCAAAATGAACAAATACTAGTTAAGGGCAAGGTGACGATGTGTGTTGGAAGTAATTCCAAGGTTGATAAGATCACCATCGCACACTCCCTCTACCTTCGGATCAGTGTTGGACCTAAAAATGTTATTTGGTGTTTGCGTTGAGCATGAATATGATTGGATCATGTTTATTGCGATACGGATATTCATTTAAGTCAGAGAATAATTGTTGTTCTGTTTACATGAATAAAACCTTCTATGGTCATACACTCAATGTGAACGGTTTATTGAATCTCGATCGTAGTGATACACATCTTATATTTACTAATCGGAGGCACCATAAGAAGCTCCACGCTAATCCTAGAGGTAAGAAAAATTTAATCCATCAGATTTACTAATGATTTCTTAATAGTCGTAGGATGATGTTTGCTCCGCTTTTTCCACCCGTGTGCCTTGCATGCGATGGACTCATTGTTTTCACGTGACTTGCCTGAGATGGACTCCTATCTATCCATGTCCTTAAAAAACGAAAGAATAACACATCTAATTGCTTTTGACAGTTCTGCTCGCTCAAGTGCTACGAGGACATCCGAGCGGGCTCAAGCGCTACGAGGACATCCAGGCAGCGGCGACGGCGGCGTTTCATTCTCGCTTATGACGGTAGCTTCATGTGGCGTAGGCCTCAAATCGGCGAGTGCTTTCCGACGAGATGATGCGCAACTACTCATGAAGCTGGAGTTAGGTGGTACGTAGATGATGTTCTTCAGAATAAAGCTCCTTAATTTATTCCTCATGTTTAACTGAATCCATGATTTATGCAGGTTGCAGGCGTCAGATTGGACGGCTTTGAGGCAGGCGTGCATCAGCAGGTATGCATGCCCTACTCAATGATGCTGGCCTTGGGCACGGGAGTGTGGGAGGACGTGATGCGGCCATGTGGGCTGCACGACCTATATGCAGATGAGACCCTGAGCTGCAGTTCGGCCTTCGCCTCGGGCGAGATCCCGTGCCTTTGCAAGGCCCGCACAACAAAAGAGTTGTTGGCCACGACCACCGATCCTTGCCTCCACCATATAAAGTAAGTAATTTATTCATTAGCGCACATATTAATCAATCTTACTGTGTAGTGTCCTGCGCCAACAGTTCATAGCTTATTATTTTTACCTCACAATGTTGGCAAGTAATCTGTTATCAAACTGAATCCATGATTTATTCTAAAGCCCATTAAACTCATCACACTATCCCAAATAAATAAGAATGATCCCTAACATCTGAATAATTGGAGGTTAAAGTCTGTACGTATTTGTCAATCAGCTAACTGCACATCATAAGATTGTGCACTATAGCTAGCACAGGAGAGGGAGAAAGTTTAATATTGCAGCGCCTCCAGCAGTAACATGTAAGCCCTGCAGTAGCACTTTTACATTAACACAATCATACACCAGCAAGCCAGTTCAGTTTGAGATTTATATGAGGGTTTCCGATGCTCTTCATGTTACATACCATCACTTAATCTCTAATTATCATTAAGGTATATCTAATATTTTCTTCCAGCATTAATCAGAGGTGTCTTGCATAGCCTTCAACTATTATCCTTACACTTCGCATTTAAGTTATACAACCTTAAAAGAATTCTCATTGACATGTCTAAGAACTGTTGTGCATGCAAAAATTGAGCTAGATGCATGTAGTAATTGAATTATACCTGTTTTTGTTTACCAGGTTACCTTTTTTATACGGGGAAAGGGCTCAAGGTCATCATTTTTTTAATACAAGACAATCATATCAGATTTTGTTGCAACTGTAGCTAGAAGATCCATATTATTTGGGTAGCTTTATTTTGAATACTAGATATGATCGTCTAATCACAGTTACAACATACTTAGAATTAAAGCTTGCACCTCCTTAAAATATAGAAAGGTATTTCCTATCATGACCTATTAAAGTGTCCTTTTAGTGATTTCGCATTTATAAAAATGAGTTGTGTTGAAGCTACACTTGAAACACTAAATAAAAATGTATGTCAGCAAACCAATGCAAGAAAATAATAATTGTGTGCTGATGAAGAATTGGATTTAGAATAATTTATCTCAAAACTTTACATTATTTCAGTTACTGCCACTTCTACCCTCATAGGTCGACTTGAGTCTCCACTTCTAAAGGTATTGACTTGATTTGTCACTCCATGGGTTTGTAGGTCTTTTATTTTATCTCTCTAATTCCACGAAATATGGCATTTTCTGGAAAATATATGCTCAATGGAGTGGGTTTACTGAAGGCCAGGGGAGAATTCAAGTGTGATTTTTAGAGTTGTATTATGAGATTGAGCTATTGTATGGTTTCCTTAAAAAACATGGGTCCTTACATTTGTCTTTGGACTAACTATTCCTGCACTTTCTTATATGAATTTGTTAGATAAAGTTTTCTACTCCTCACTATGAAAATCACATTGGCCACAAAGTGTACGACACATAGGGATATACTCATAAGAAAGGTTACTTGAACTTACCTAAATGAGTTAGCTATTAGTGAGTTTGTCTTTTACTAAAACGAAACAATCTAGATAGTATTGTAATAAAAAGGAAATCTGATTCCCCAACTTATACAATTTTCATGCCCATACCTCATAGTACTCTTAGCTGCGTAATGTGATAATATGCGGACATTGTTTCTTATTTACAGTTTTGCATGCAGGTTTTCTGTTGAAACAATTTCTGGAAATAGTAAGTATGCACTTATATATTTGCGACCAGCAAGATAAATGGAAAGTAACGAGTGTTCTATATCGTACTACTTTGCCAAGGTGCATGTTTTTTAACCATTTTGGTAAATAAGACAATTGGATGTTTCAAGACTTATTACTTCCTTTAGATTTGTGTTTCTTATTAACTTAGATGCCCAAAGAAATTAGGTTGATAAACTGGGTGTAGTCCATGCTTCTCATGCTTGGAAGAATATATTTTTATCAAATGAAGTAAATTATTGTGGCTCTTTTCAATACTCAAGTAGAGTTCCTGCTAAGTGATGCCATATTCAACTCAATATTGCTACAACCATTGGTAGGGCGAATAATACAACCTCGATGCATCTGACTCCGTTAGCATTAGTTAATTTATCGACTGCTGTTGTGCTTGAAAATTTGCGAGCTTTAAGGTCCAGATTTTAGTTAGATCATGCTTTAATCTTGAATTGCATATGTTCCTTTGGTAATCGAATCAAACATGATTTTCTTTTAAGGTGCAACGATTGGTCAAAAATTTAGCAGCCTTAGAGAGACCGAAGTTTCGGAAATTAGTCCACCCATAAGAATAACACAGATGATCTTACAATCCGTTCGAAGGGAACTAAACTCTATATTTTTTTCCATGAAGCATAGCATCATCGTATCCATTCAAAGGAAGTAAAATTTTATACCAATATATCAATGTCGGAGGAGAAGTAGAGAAAGAGCGCGGGTGGGAAAGGACACTATGGAGTCAATACTGATCTAAGTGATATATGCTGTCAGTTAATATGGTTTATTCTTCTCAAAGTTTAATTTCTAGCCCGTGCAGGAGCACGGTATTGATGCCAAAAGATGCAAAGTTGATAATGATAGTGAAACATATTTGTGGCATTGCCATTTAGGTCATATTGGTGCAAAGCGCATGAAGAAACTCCATGCGGATGGATTTTTGGAATCACTTGATTATGAATCATTTGATGCATGCGAACCATGCCTCATGGGCAAGATGACTAAAACTCCGTTCTCCGGAATAATGGAGCGAGCCACTAACTTATTGGGAATAATACATACCGATGTATGCGGGCCGATGAGTGTAGAGGCTCATGGCGGGTATCGTTATTTTCTGACCTTCACAGATGATTTGAGCAGATATGAGTATATCTACTTAATGAAACACAAGTCTGAAATATTTGAAAAGTTCAAAGAATTTCAGAGTGAAGTGGAGAATCATCGTAACAAGAAAATAAAGTTTCTACAATCTGATCACGGAGGCGAATATTTGAGTTATGAGTTTGGCCTTCATTTAAAACAATGTGGAATAGTTTCACAACTCACACCACCTAGAACACCACAGAGTAATGATGTGTTTGAACGTCGTAACCGTACTTTATTAGATATGGTGTGATTTATGATGTCTCTTACTGACTTACCACTAACGTTTTGGGGTTATGCATTAGAGACAACTGCATTCACGTTAAATAGGGCATCGTCTAAATCCGTTGAGACGACACCATATGAACTGTGGTTTGGCAAGAAACCTAAGCTGTCATTTCTTAAAGTTTGGGGTTGTGATGCTTATGTGAAAAAGCTTCAGTCTGATAAGCTCAAATCCAAATCGGAGAAGTGCGTCTTCATAGGATACCCAAAAGAAACTGTTGGGTACACCTTCTATCACAGATCCGAAGGCAAGATCTTTGTTGCTAAGAATGGATCCTTTCTAGAGAAGGAGTTTCTCTCTAAAGAGGTGAGTAGGAGGAAAGTGAACTTGATGAGCTAATTGTACCTTCTCTCAAATTGGAAAGTAGCTCATCACAGAAAACCGTTCCCGTGATGCCTACACCGACTAGAGAGGAAGCTAATGATGATGATCATGAAACTTCATATCAAGTTACTACCAAACCACATAGGTCAACCAGAGCACGTTCCGCACCAGAGTGGTACGGTAATCCTGTTCTGGAGGTCATGTTACTAGACCATGACGAACCTACGAACTATGAAGAAGCGCTGATGAGCCCTGATAGTAGTGTTACTATCTA
This sequence comes from Aegilops longissima, assembly GCA_021605205.1. Taxonomy (NCBI): domain Eukaryota; kingdom Viridiplantae; phylum Streptophyta; class Magnoliopsida; order Poales; family Poaceae; genus Aegilops; species Aegilops longissima. The sequence goes on along the minus strand of CM038680.1, from coordinate 687,348,998 downwards.
CAAAGCTCGAATTGTCGCAAAAAGGTTTTTTGACAAGTTCAAGGTGTTGACTTCGATGAGATTTTCTCACTCGTATCGATGCTTAAAGTCTGTCCGAATCATTTTAGAAGTTGCCGCATTTTATGAAATCTGGCAAATGGATGTCAAAACTGCATTCCTTAATGGATTTATTAAAGAAGAGTTGTATATGATGCAACCAGAAGGTTTTCTCAATCCTAAAGGTGCTAACAAAGTGTGCAAGCTCCAATGATCCATCTATGGACTGGTGCAAGCATCTCGAGTTGGAATATACGCTTTGATGAGTTGACCAAAGTATATAGTTTTATCTGGACTTGCGGTGAAGCTTGTATTTACAAGAAAGTGAGTGGGAGCACTACAGCCTTTACGATAAGTTTATGTGAATGACATATTGTTGATCAGAAATGATGTAGAATTTTCTGGAAAGCATAAAGGAGTGTTTGAAAGGAGTTTTTCAAAGAAAGACCTCGGTGAAGCTACTTACATATTGGGCATCAAGATCTATAAAGATAGATCAAGACGCTTGATAAGACTTTCGATGAGTACATACCTTGATAAGATTTTGAAGGAGTTCAAAATGGATCAGTCCAAGAAGGAGTTCTTGCCTGAGTTGTAAGGTATGAAGTTGAGTTAGACTTAAAACCCGACCATGGCAGAAGATAGAGAGAGAATGAAAGTCATTACCTATGCCTCAACCATAGGTTCTATAGAGTATGACATGCTGTATACCAGTGTTGGGAAACGTAGCAGAAAACAAAAAAATTCCGACTTACGCACCAGCCCAGGACCACTATGGAGATTGCATACAAGGTTTGATCTTTTTTGTTACCGACTCGTAGCGCAGCGGAAGTAGAGTCGGTGACGAACGGCGGTGTAGATCCCCGCAACTAGGATTTACAACCTCCCAACCACGAGGATGTATACCCTCATCCGCCCCATGGACAGCCCTCCGGGAGGCGGTCGGACAGTCCCTCAGACTGTTTCACGGACAGCCCTTCGGGAGGACCCTCAAAACTCAGACTGCCTCTCGGACAGCCCTTCGGGAGGACTCACAGAACTCGGACCGTCACATGGACAGCCCTTCGGGAGGCACTCTCAAAACAGCCCCTCGGGCAAAAGGATCGAAACTACGACCTCTCTATGGGGTTGCACGCATATGGTGTCATCTATCCGACAGGGCTTCGCCGTCCAGAACTAGTTCCCACCGGAACCGAGACAGCCTTTCGGCTCTACGAAACTATTTCGCTGGGAGGGGAGAGAAGCCAGATCATGCATGGCACTTGTATGTGAGAAAGAGTGTGTCTTTAGGCAGCCCCCTCCACCCCTATTTATAGGCCAAGCCCAAGGGTGGCTTCTCCAAGAAGCCAAGGGGATAATACCAAAAGGCCCTCAAGGTGGCTTCTCCAAGAAGCCAAGCAAAAAGCACTATCACTATTCATGACGACATTTTTCAGCGTCCGTTCGAACTGAAAATATTTATGTGGGCTTAGAACATTTCCAGTACCCACTAAAACAATTTTCAACGCATTCCGAAACAATTTCGGTTTAGTGATTTTCATCTGCGAAAAGAAAACAAGAATGCGTTTTGACTATTCATGAAGACAATTTTTCGCGTCCATTAAATCCGAAAATATTTATGTGGGTCTTAGAATAATTCCAGTACCCGCTAAAATGATTTTGGATTCGTTCTGAAACAATTTCAGATTAGTGAATTTCATCTGTGAAAAACAACCAAAGCGGTACCGGCAGCTCTGAAACATTTTCAGTTTTTATCCCCAAAAATTCCCATAAGTTTACAAAATAATTTTGGCACCCTCCAAGAATTACCAGGCGTGTCCCGAAACCAATTTGACTTAATGGTATATCCCGAAACAACTTTTCGGTGTTACGAAACTATTTCGTTATTCTCTCTCCGGAACTCTTCCATTGTCTCCGAAACTTTTTCGGCAAATTTCTCTCAGACTCCCTAGTTGGTATTCAGCAGATAGATGACCCTTAAGCGTGTGACCCTATAGGTTCGATAAAGTATAGACATGAACCGGAACCCCTTTCGATCAATGATCAACATCGGAGCCGTGGACACCCATATTGACCCCTATACCCACACGAATGAATATTCGAGTGAACCTCCAGTTGCAGTGAGCTATTCCTGTTGCTTCGTGATATGTCACAAACACCCGAGGTGAGATTTATTGCATCCCCGTGGACAAACAATTTGTCCACCATGCAATTTACCTCGTTACCGGTTTTGTTCTCTTTTCTCGTTCCCGTGTTCCGGCTTCCCCGTGATCAAATCACATAGTGTCTGGCCAGACGATGATGGATAACGTAACACCGAGAGGGCCCATAGATATCTCTCCATTGTCGGAGGAGCAAATCCCAATCTTGAGCTATCAAGTTACTTGACATACTTTTCCATGAACCCGTAAGTCGCCGTAATAGCCACTCATTTACGGATGACGTTTAACAAACCCCAAAGTTCATGAAGCAAGCATGAAGAAACTCGATACTCTCATGGTCTAAGGAATCATGCAAACATTAACCATCTCTGTGTTATGTACCATTAACTTGTGACGAATGAATCTCATAGCATAACATCAATCCGGGTCGATTCAACACAAATGTTCTCTTAACATTGTGCCCTCAAAGTTGCTGGCATTGACATGCCCATGATCAGGAAAACAGAACCATCATGCAACACTTGAGCTAGTCGTAGAGGCCAGACTAAGAATACTTCTTACCGTTTATTACTCCACACGTGCATATGAGTCTTCCTTCGAGCCTCGTGTTATTGCAGACTCGAGAACCATAGCAGTTATAGCATGGAACATAAACATAATTATGAACTTGGAGATAAAAAATATCATTTATTATTGCCTCTAGGGCATATCTCCTACAACCAGACCTATTGTGTACCATGCCATGAGTTTGTCAAAGGGGTACAATAGTGATCCAGGAGTAGATCACTGGACAGCGGTCAAAATTATCCTTAGAGGACTAAGGAAATATTTCTCGGTTATGGAGGTGACAAAGAGTTCATCGTAAAGAGTTACGTCGATGCAAGCTCTAACACTGATCTGGATGACTCTGAGTCTCAATCTGGATACATATTGAAAGTGGTAGCAATTAGATAGAGTAGCTCCATGCAGAGCATTGTAGACATAGAAATTTGCAAAATACATACGGATCTAAATGTGGCAGACTCATTGACAGAACTTCTCTCACAAGAAAAACATGATTACACCTTAGTACTCTTTGGCTGTTAATCACATGGCAATGTGAACTAGAATTATTGACTCTAGTAAACCCTTTGGGTGTTGGTCACATGGTGATGTGAACTATGGGTGTTAATCACATGGTGATGTGAACTATTGGTGTTAAAACACATGGCGATGTGAACTAGATTATTGACTCTAGTGCAAGTGGGAGACTGAAGGAAATATGCCCTAGAGGCAATAATAAAGTTGTTATTTATATTTCCTTATATCATGATACATATCTATTATCCATGCTAGAATTGTATTAACCGAAAACTTGATACATGTGTGGATACATATACAAAACACAGTGTCCCTAGTAAGCCTCTACTAGACTAGCTCGTTATTAAAAGATGGTTAAGTTTCCTAACCATAGACATGTGTTGTCATTTGATGAACGGTATCACATCATTAGGAGAATGATGTGATGGACAAGACCCATCCGTTAGCTTAGCATAATAATCGTTAAGTTTTATTGCTATTGCTTTCTTCATGACTTATACATGTTCCTTTGACTATGAGATTATGCAAGTCCCGGATACCGGAGGAATACATTGTGTACTATCAAACGTCACAACGTAAATAGGTGATTATAAAGATGCTCTACAGGTATCTCCGAAGGTGTTTGTTGGGTTGGCATAGATCGAGCTTAGGATTTGTCACTCCGAGTATCAGAGAGGTATCTCTGGGCCCTCTCAGTAATGCACAACACAATAAGCCTTGCAAGCAATGTGACTAATGAGTTAGTTGTGGGATGATGCATTACGGAACGAGTAAAGAGACTTGCCGATAACGATATTGAACTAGGTACGAAGATACCGATGATCGAATCTCGGGCAAGTAACATACCGATGACAAAGGGAATAATGTTGTTGTCATTACGGTACGACCGATAAAGATCTTCGTAGAATATGTGGGAACCAATATGAGCATCCATTTCCACTGTTGGTTATTTACTGGAGAAGTGTCTCGGTCATGTCTACATAGTTCTCGAACCCGTATGGTCCGCACGCTTAACGTTCGATGACGATTTTGTATTATATGAGTTATGTGATTTGGTGACCGAATATTGTTCGGAGTCCCGGATGAGATCACGTACATGACGAGGATGAGATCACGTACATGACGAGGAGTCTCTAAATGGCCGAGAGGTAAAGATTCATATATAGGACAATAGTATTCGGACACCAGAAGTGTTCCAGGGGTACCGGGTATGTATCGGGTCACCTAAGGGGTTCCGCACCCCCAAGCAAAGATATGGGCCTCATTGGGCCAAGGGCAGGACAGACCAGCCCGTAGTGGGCTGGTGCGGCCCCATATAGGCCGAAAAGGAAGGAGAAAGGAAAGGGGGAAGAGAGAAGGAAGGGGAGGCAACACTACAAAAAAAAGACACATCCGTGACATTTTGGGCCGAACGAATTTTTTTTCTGTCATACTTATGACACTTCTATGACGATAATTGTGACAAAACCCGATATCATCATAGATGTGGTGGGCTCCTACTTCTATGACAAAAATCATGGCAAAAATGGGCTTTTTGTCTGGGCGGGCGGAGACGCAGCTGCATGACATTCTTTGGGCCGTCCATGACGGAAAAAACCATGGTAGAAGCGAGGGCGGGGAAAATTTTGGGGAGTTCCCGGTTACGGTGGGTGGTCGGGGGCCGAGCGATGCGTGTTTCTCTCGTACACGACGCTGCGTGTGTGTAGGCGTTGGGCTCTAATCGAACCCGAAGCGAGGCGTTGGGCTCTAAGTGAACCCGGCGATTGCACTGCAGAGCTACGTTCTCGAACCCGAGCGATCGATCGATGGCTGTTAACTGAACCTGATCGACCGGTTCCTTCGCTAATGCTGCTAACTGAAGCCGATCGTTGCTGCCTCTGGATAAACAGTGAGCGTTGCTGGGGGGGTTTGGATGAACAGTTCCTGGTGGTGTGGATGAACAGGACCTCGTGGTGTTGCCTCTTGATGAACAGGACCCCGATCGATCGAGCCGGTTGGGGCTGGTTGAACAGGACCCAGTGGAGGGCTGGATGAACAGGACCACCCCGTGGAGGGCTGGATGAACAGTAGCCCATGGAGGGGCGGTTGAACGTGAGCCCGTGGAGAGGGCTGGTTGAACAGTAGCCGGTGGAGTAGCGCATGGTGGAGGCTGGATGAACAGGAGCCCGTGGATGAACAGTCGCAGGTGGAGGCTGGAGTAGGTCGACGGTGGATGAGCGATGCTCTGTGGAGGCCGGAGGGTCGACGGTGGAGATGAACGGTATCCGTGGAGTCCGTTTTGCGATCGCCACACCCTCCCGATGAACAGGACCCCGTTTCAACCGTGGCGCTCCAACACAAGTCCGTTTCCTCCGTTTTGCGGTCGCCACACCCTCCCGACCAACAGGACCCCGTTTGACCGTAGGAGGTCTGTTTCCTCCGTTTTGCGATGCGCGGACCCCTCGATGAACAGGATCCCGTTTGGCCGTGGCGGTCGAACACAAAACCGTTCCTCCGTTCTGCGATGCGCCAGCCTCGTTTCCATCGGCTGTTCCGTCCAAGCCCTCCCGATGAACACGACGACGCATTCCGTTTTGACCCGGCGGTTGGCTCCCCATGAACACGACGATGGCGCGGTTTCTCCGTTCGGACCCAGCCATGTACGAGCCCCGGCCATACGTATGCGTGAGTAGGCGTTGAGACCCGCCCATATGTATGTACATGGCGTATTTTCTTTCTTGCACACCGGCGCTATGCGTGCGTGTACATGCTACGTCGCGCCTCTACATCAACCAAGGTATATGCATACGTTCACGACCGAATGACAACGCTTCGTGCGCTTGACCAGGTGGGTCCCGTATCGAGCACTTCCTTGCGTGCGAAGATGTAGCTGGTGGGTTCCGGCGATCGAAGCGAATCATTTTTGCCCGGACGCACTTCCTTGCGTGTGAAGATGTAGCTGGTGGGTCCCAACAATCAGGGGGAAACGTTTTTTTTTGCGAAATACGGTGGCCCGTTCGGTGGGTCCCCGCTATCAGGTGGAGGAATAATTATTTTGCACGTAATAAGGAGGCACTTCCTTGCTATGGCCGTGGACCCAGCTGTCATCCTCTCTGAAGGAAATATGCCCTAGAGGCAATAATAAAGTTATTATTTATTTCCTTATTTCATGATAAATGTTTATTATTCATGCTAGAATTGTATTAACCGGAAACATGATACATGTGTGAATACATAGACAAACATATAGTCACTAGTATGCCTCTACTTGACTAGCTCATTAATCAAAGATGGTTATGTTTCCCCATAGACATGTGTTGTTATTTGATTAATGGGATCACATCATTAAGAGAATGATGTGATTGACATGACCCATTCCGTTAGCCTAGCACTTGATCGTTTAGTATATTGCTATTGCTTTCTTCATGACTTATACATGTTCCAGTAACTATGAGATTATGCAACTCCGTTTACGGAGGAACACTTTGGTACTACCAAACGTCACAACGTAATCGGGTGATTATAAAGGAGTACTACAGGTGTCTCCAAAGGTACATGTTGGGTTGGCGTATTTGAGATTAGGTTTTGTCACTCCGATTGTCGGAGAGGTATCTCGGGCCTTCTCGGTAATACACATCATATAAGCCTTGCAAGCATTGCAACTAATAAGTTAGTTGCGAGATGATGTATTACTGAACGAGTAAAGAGACTTGCCGTAGCGAGATTGAACTAGGTATTGGATACCGACGATCGAATCTCGGGCAAGTAACATACCGATGACAAAGGAACAACGTATGTCGTTATGCGGTTTGACCGATAAAGATCTTAAGTAGAATATGTAGGAACCAATATGGGCATCCAGGTTCCGCTATTGGTTATTAACCAAGAATAGTTCTCGGTCATGTCTACATAGTTCTCGAACCCGTAGGGTCCACACGCAAGGTTTCGATGCGATGCTATATTATGAGTTTACATGTTTTGATGTACCGAAGGAGTTAGAGTCCGGATGAGATCGGGGACATGACGAGGAGTCTCGAAATGGTCGAGGCGTAAAGATTCATATATTGGATGATATGTTTAGGCCAAGGGTCAAGCCCATGAGGCTTTAGGTCGGTGCAAAAGGAGTTTTGCGGAGGCGAGGGCCAAACGCCGGAGACCTGGCGTCGGCCTGGGCGACGCCGAGGTCCATGGCGTTTGGGCGAGACGCCAAGGATTGTGGCGTTTGGTCCTGGAGTCAGTGGGACTCTTGCCTTTCGGCAAAACCGACTTTGAGGAGGCTTTTGCTCCAAGTTTCGACCCCGGGGCTCAACATATAAATAGAGGGGCAGGGCTAGCACCAAAGGTACAACAATTGATCCCTTGGATCTCTTAGCCGTGTCTGGTGCCCCCTCCACCATATTCCACCTCGGTCATATCGTCGCGGAGTTTAGGCGAAGCCTGCGCGATGAGAGCATCATCATCGTCCCACGCCGTCGTCTTGTGGAACTCATCCCGACACTTTGCTGGATCGGAGTCCGGGATCGTCATCGAGCTGAGCGTGTCTGAACTCGGAGGTGCCCTGCGTTCGGTGCTTGGATCGTTCAGATCGTGAAGACGTACGACTACATCAACCGCATTGTCATAACGCTTCGCTTACGGTCTATGAGGGTGCGTGGACAATACTCTCCCTCTCGTTGCTATGCCATCACCATGATCTTGCGTGTGCGTAGGAATTTTTTGAAATTACTCGTTCCCCAACAATGGCATCCGAGCCTGGTTTTATCGTTGATGTTATATGCACGAGTAGAACACAAGTGAGTTGTGGGCGATACAAGTCATCTTGCTTACCAGCATGTCATACTTTGGTTGGCGGTATTGTGAGATGAAGCGGCGCGGACCGACATTACGCGTCACGCTTACGCGAGACTGGTTTCACCGCTGCGAGCACTCGTTGCTTAAAGGTGACCGCGGGTGTCTGTCTCTCTCACTTTAGTTGAACCGAGTGTGGCTCGCCCGGTCCTTGCGAAGGTTAAAACATCACCAACTTGACAAACTATCGTTGTGGTTTTGATGCGTGGTAAGAACGGTTCTTGCTCAGCTCGTAGCAGCCACGTAAAACTTGCAACAACAAAGTAGAGGATGTCTAACTTGTTTTTGCAGGGCATGTTGTGATGTGATATGGTCAAGGCGTGATGCTATATTTTATTGTATGAGATGATCATGTTTTGTAACGAGTTATCGAATCGGCGAGAGCCATATGGTTGTCGCTTTATTGTATGAAATGCAAGCGCCATGTAATTGCTTTACTTTATCACTAAGCGGTAGCGATAGTCGTAGAAGCAATAGTTGGCGAGGCGACAACGATGCTACGATGGAGATCAAGGTGTCGCGCGGTGACGATGGTGATCACGACGGTGCTTGGAGATGGAGATCACAAGCACAAGATGATGATGGCCATATCATATCACTTATATTGATTGCATGTGATGTTTATCCTTTATGCATCTTATCTTGCTTTGATTGACGGTAGCATTTTAAGATGATCTCTCAAAAAAATTATCAAGACGTGTTCTCCTGAGTATGCACCGTTGCCAAAGTTAAATCGTGCCCGGACACCACGTGATGATCGGGTGTTATAAGCTCTACGTCCATCTACAGCGGGTGCAAGCCAGTTTTGCACACGAGAATACTCAGTTAAACTTGACGAGCCTAGCATATGCAGATATGGCCTCGGAACACGGAGACCGAAGGTCGGCGTGAATCATATAGTAGATATGATCAACATATTGATGTTCACCGTTGAAACTACTCCATCTCACGTGACGATCGGACATGGTGTAGTTGATATGGATCACGTAATCACTTAGAAGATTAGAGGGATGTCTATCTAAGTGGGAGTTCTTAAGTAATATGATTAATTGAACTTTAATTTATCATGAACTTAGTCCAGGTAGTATTTTGCAAATTATGTTGTAGGTCAATAGCTCGCGTTGTTACTTCCCTATGTTTTTTGCTTCCCTATGTTTTTATGTGTTCCTAGAAAATTGTATTGAAAAATGTTAGTAGCAATGATGCGGATTGGATCCGTGATCGAGGTTTATCCTCATTGCTGCACGAAGAATTATGTCCTTGATGCACCGCTAGGTAGACAGACCTATTGCGGGAGCGGATCTGAGGCGTTATGAGCGTTTGGCTAGCTCAATATGATGACTACTTGATAGTTTTGTGCACCATGCTTTACGGCTTAGAATCGGGACTTCAAAGGCGTTTTGAGCGTCATGGGTCATATGAGATGTTCCAGGAATTGAAGTTAATATTTCAAGCAAATACCGAGTTGAGAGATATGAAGTCTCCAACATGTTCTATAGCTAAAAGATGGAGGAGAATCGCTCAACTAGTGAGCATGTGCTCAGATTATGCAGGTACTTCAATCGCTTGAATCAAGTGGGAGTTAATCTTCCGGATAATATAGTGATTGACAGAATTCTCTAGTCACCATCACTAAGTTACTAGAACTTCGTGATGAACTATAGTATGCAAGGGATGACGAAAATGATTCCCGAGTTCTTCGTGATGTTGAAATCGACGAAGGTAGAAATCAAGAAAGAGCATCAAGTGTTGATAGTTGACAAGATCACTAGTTTCAAGAAAAGGGCAAAGGGAAAGAAAGGGAACTTCAAGTAGAATGACAAGCAAGTTGTCACTTCCACGAAGAAGCCCAAAGCTAAACAAAAGCCTGAAACTGAGTGCTTACACTGCAAAGGAATGATCACTAGAAGCGGAAATGCCCTGAATATTTGGTGGATAAGAAGGATGGCAAAGTGAACAAGGGTATATTTGATATACGGATTATTGATGTGTACCTTACTAGTGTTTATAGTAGCCCCTGAGTATTTGATACTTGTTCGGTTGCTAAGATTAGTAACTCGAAACAGGAGTTACATAATAAACAGAGACTAGTTGAGGGGAAGTGACGATGAGTGTTGGAAATAGTTCCAAGATTGATATGATCATCATCACACACTCCCTGTATTTTCGAGATTGGTGTTAAACCTAAATAAATGTTATTTAGCGTTTGCGTTGAGCATGAATATGATTTGATCATGTTTATTGCGATACGGTTATTCATCGAAGTTAAAGAATAATCGTTATTCTGCTTAAATGAATAAGACCTTCGATGGTTATACACCCAATGAAAATAGTTTGTTGGATCTCGATCGTAGTGATACACATATTCATAATATTGATGCCAAAAGATGCAAAGTTAATAATGATAGTGCAATTTATTTGTGGCACTTGCCGTTTGGGTCATATCGATTGTAAAGCGCATGAAGAAACTCCATAAAGATGGATTTTCGGAATCACTTGGTTATGAATCATTTGATGCTTGCGAACCGTGCCGTTTGGGCAAGATGACTAAAACTCCATTCTCGGAACAATGGAACAAGCTCTTGACTTATTGGAAATAATACATACCGATGTATGCGATCCAATGAGTGTTGATGCTCGTGGCAAGTATCGTTATTTTCGACCTTCACAAGATGATTTGAGCAGATATGGGTATATCTACTTGATGAAACATAAGTCTGAAATAGTTGAAAGGTTCAAAGAATTTCAGAGTGAAGTGGAAAAATCATCGTAACAAGAAAATAAAGTTTCTATGATCTGATCGTGGAGACAAATATTTGAGTTCGAGTTTGGTCTTCATTTGAAACAATGTGAAATAGTTTACAAATTCACGCCACAGAACACCACAATGTAATGGTGTGTCCAAGCGTCGTAATCGTACTTTACTAGATATGGTGCGATCTATGATGTATCTTACCGATTTACCACTATCGTTTTGGGCTTATGCATTAGAGACAGCTGCATTCACGTTTAATAGGGCACCATCTAAATCTGTTGAGATGACACCATATGAACTATGGTTTAGCGATAAACCTAAGTATCGTTTCTTAAAGCTTGGAGTTGCGATGCTTATATGAAAAGGTTTCAACCTGATAAGCTCGAACCCAAATCGGAAAAGTCGTCTTCATAGAATACCCAAAGGTAACTATTGGGTACACCTTCTATCACAGATCCGAAGGCAAGTTATTCGTTGCTAAGATGGATCCTTTCTAGAGAAGAAGTTTCTCTCGAAAGAAGTGAGTGGGAGGAAAGTAGAACTTGATGAGGTAATTGTACCTTCTCCCTTATTGGAAAGTAGTTCATCACGAAATCAGTTCCGTGATTCCTACACCAATTAGTGAGGAAGTTAATGATGATGATCATGAAACTTCAGATCAAGTTGCTACCAAACCTCGTAGGTCTTCGAGTAAGACCCGCACTGAGTGATATGGTAATCATGTTCGGAAGTCATGTTACTAGACCATGATGAACCTACGGACTATGAGGAAGCGATGATGAGCCCAGATTCGCGAAATGGCTTGAGGCCATGAAATCTGAGATAGGATCCATGTATGAGAACAAAGTATGGACTTTGATTGACTTGCTCGATGATCAGCAAGCCATGTTAAATAAATGGATCTTCAAGAGGAAGACGGACAACGATAGTAGTGTTACTATCTACAAAACTTGACTTGTTGCAAAAGGTTTTCGACAAGTTCAAGGTGTTGAATACGATGAGATTTTCTCACTCGTAACGATGCTTAAGTCTGTCCGAATCATGTTAGCAATTGCCACATTTTATGAAATCTGGCAAATGGATGTCAAAACTGCATTCCTTAATGGATTTATTAAATAAGAGTTGCATATGATGCAACCAGAAGGTTTTGTCAATCCTAAAGATGCTAACAAAATGTGCAAGCTCCAGCGATCCATCTATGGACTGGTACAAGCATCTCAGAGTTGGAATATATGCTTGATGATTTGATCAAAGCATATGGTTTTATACAGACTTTTGGAGGAGCCTGTACTTACAAGAAAGTGAGTGGGAGCACTACAAAATTTCTGATAAGTATATGTGAATGACATATTGTTGATCGGAAATAATGTAGAATTATTCTGCAAAGCATAAAGGAGTATTTGAAAGGAGTTTTTCAAAGAAGGACCTTAGTAAAGCTACTTACATATTGAGCATCAAGATCTATTGAGATAGATCAAGACGCTTGATAAGTTTTTCAATAAGTACATACCTTGACAAGATTTTGAAGTAGTTCAAAATGGAACAGTCAAAGAAAGAGTTTCTTGCCTGTATTACAAGGTGTGAAATTGAGTAAGACTCAAATCCCGACCACGACAGAAAATAGAAAAGAGAATGAAAGTCATTTCCTATGCCTCAGTCATAGGTTCTATAAAGTATGCTATGCTATGTACCAGACCTATTGTATACCTTGCTCTGAATTTGGCAAGGGAGTACAATAGTGATCTAGAGTAGATCCTTTGGACATTGGTCAAGAACATCCTTAGTGAGGACTAAGGAAATATTTCTCGATTATGGAGGTGATAAAAGAGCCCGTCGTAAAGAGTTACATCGATGCAAGCTTTTTACACTGATCCAGATGACTCTAAGTCTCAATCTGGATACATATTAAAATTAGGAGCAATTAGCTAGAGTAGCTCCGTGCGAGCATTGTAGACATAGAATATTTGCAAAATACATACGGCTCTGAATGTGACAGACCCGTTGACTAAGCTTCTCTCACGAGCAAAACATGATCATACCTTAGTACTCTTTGGGTGTTAATCACATAGCGATGTGAACTAGATTATTGACTCTAGTAAACCCTTTGGGTGTTGGTCACATGACGATGTGAACTATGGGTGTTAATCACATACAGATGTGAATATTAGTGTTGAATCACATGATGATGTGAACTAGATTATTGACTCTAGTGCAAGTGGGAGACTGAAGGAAATAAGCCCTAGAGGCAATAATAAAGTTATTATTTATTTCCTTATTTCATGAGAAATGTTTATTATTCATGCTAGAATCTTATATTTACTAATTGGAGGCACCATTCATGATCTCTCATTAATCCACATCATCAAAATTAATTAAACCGTTAGATTAAAAAATTTACGATCAGGATAAAAGGAAAACTTACGTAACGCAGATGATTCCGTTTTATAAAAGAAAATGCATCTGACACGACTAACATTGTGAGAAAACAAGAAAGGCTCATGTCAAAAAAAAGGAGAGCCTCACGTTATAAGAAGGAAAGTCTCACGTCAGAACAAAAAGGAAAGGCTCCATCCGTTCATATAAATTAAGAAGGAAAGTCAAAGAACAAGGAAAGCCTCACGTCAAAAAAGAAAAGTCTCACGTCATAAAAAAGGAAAGCCTACGTTAGAAACGGAAACTCTCCAAGAGTCCATACGTATAAGCTTGGATGGAACCGTGTGTTTACAAGTCCATGCGTTTAAATGTCAGATCCAATCTCACCCGAAAAAAAAATCAGATCAAATCCACCCCAAGAATCCATAGGTATTTCGCTTGGACGGAAATATTTGATGCCAAAAAGGGAGGAAGGAAACGTGCAGCTCCGTAAAACAAAGGAAACGTGCAGCTCCGTAAAACAAAGGAAACGTGCAAATTAAAATGAACTAACAAGTTAAAGATTTTTTTAATGGAAACGTAGTGATGAAACTACACACATGCATATGCGTAACACAGCTAGGTACACATATATGTACCATATTCCACTAAAAAAAGAATATACGTATGTCACAGATGGAAGATGTTCTCTTCACTATAAATCTGTGTACACTACTTCAGTCTATTTTTTCGTAAATCTAGATACGTGAACTATTTTTCTCATTCAGAACTCACACTTAAGTATATTCCCCAAATTGTACATGACATGTACATAGTGTTTTCTGAAAATACAAAGATATTAATATAGGAAAAGTTCTAAATCTATGCCAGAAATATATTTAATAAACAAATACTAGAATATGTAAAAAAATCCAAATTTCTAAACCGCAATAAGAAACAGAAATCTTAAAAAAACCAAAATAATTAAACTGCGCGAGTGCATCAGGAACCGACTGATTTCATAAGTTCAGACACACATGGTATAACTTATATATATAACATACCAATTACGCCCACAAATCACATTTAAGAATATGTACCATAATTTGCATGTGATAGATTTCTAAACATGAAGAAATTCAGTATTGAAAAATTTCTAATCTATGTCACAAATATACTCACCGAACAAATCCGAAATGATAATTGGAAAATCCGAAATCGCTAAACAGGCGAGTGCATCAGAAACCGACTGATTTCTGATGTTCGGACACAGGGTGTATGTCTTATATTTATCAGATATTCGAGGAATAAGCACACAATACGCGAATGCTTATATTTGGTTAAAAAAATTAGTAGTTGTCAAAAAGAGAGATGTGCTCCGGATAAATTGATGGCACAGACGTGAGTGGACAAAACTTTTTTTTTGCGATGGATAAAGCTATATATCATGGAATAGGAGACGTTAAATATATATAATGGTGTGACCATATTTTGGTGTGGCACGAGGATCAATACAAAAATTCAAAGGTAGTATATGATTATCCACTATGTTTTAAGTGTAGGGCGTATGGAAATATAATATTTTATATGCAATGAATATAAGTAGTAAAAATAATTTTAAAAATTCTGTATTACTTATAATTTGTATGGGATTTAAAGTAAATAATTACTTAAACTTTTTATGTATATTATTATAAAGTATCAATGATTACTAGCCCGTGCAGTAGCACGGGTTGAAGACTAGTTGTATTAACCGGAAACATGATACATGTGTGAATACATAGACAAACATATAGTCACTAGTATGCCTCTACTTGACTAGCTCATTAATCAAAGATGGTTATGTTTCCTAACCATAGACATGTGTTGTTATTTGATTAATGGGATCACATCATTAAGAGAATGATGTGATTGACATGACCCATTCCGTTAGCCTAGCACTTGATCGTTTAGTATATTGCTATTGCTTTCTTCATGACTTATACATGTTCCAAGAACTATGAGATTATGCAACTCCGTTTACGGAGGAACACTTTGGTACTACCAAACGTCACAACGTAATCGGGTGATTATAAAGGAGTACTACAGGTGTCTCCAAAGGTACATGTTGGGTTGGCGTATTTGAGATTAGGTTTTGTCACTCCGATTGTCGGAGAGGTATCTCTGGGCCTTCTCGGTAATACACATCATATAAGCCTTGCAAGCATTGCAACTAATAAGTTAGTTGCGAGATGATGTATTACGGAACGAGTAAAGAGACTTGCCGTAACGAGATTGAACTAGGTATTGGATACCGACGATCGAATCTCGGGCAAGTAACATACCGATGACAAAGGGAACAACGTATGTCGTTATGCGGTTTGACTGATAAAGATCTTCGTAGAATATGTAGGAACCAATATGGGCATCCAGATTCCGCTATTGGTTATTGACCAAGAATAGTTCTCGGTCATGTCTACATAGTTCTCGAACCCGTAGGGTCCGCACGCTTAAGGTTTCGATGACAGTTATATTATGAGTTTACATGTTTTGATGTACGAAGGAGTTCGGAGTCCCGGATGAGATCGGGGACATGACGAGGAGTCTCGAAATGGTCGAGACGTAAAGATTCATATATTGTATGATATGTTTAGGCCAAGGGGTCAAGCCCATGAGGCTTTAGGTCGGTGCAAAAGGAGTTTTGCGGACGCCAGGGGGCCAAATGCCGGAGACCCTGGCGTCTGGCCCTGGGCCAGACGCCGAGGCCCATGGCGTCTGGGCGAGACGCCAAGGATTGTGGCGTTTGGTCACGGAGTCAGAGTGGGACTCTTGCCTTTCGGGCAAAACCGACTTTGAGGAGGCTTTTGCTCCAAGTTTCGACCCCGGGGCTCAACATATAAATAGAGGGGCAGGGCTAGCACCAAAGGTACAACAATTGATCCCTTGGATCTCTTAGCCGTGTGCGGTGCCCCCCTCCACCATATTCCACCTCGGTCATATCGTCGCGGAGTTTAGGCGAAGCCCTGCGCCGGTAGAGCATCATCATCGTCACCACGCCGTCGTCGTCGACGTGGAACTCATCCCGACACTTTGCTGGATCGAGTCCGGGATCGTCATCGAGCTGAGCGTGTGCTGAACTCGGAGGTGCCTGCGTTCGGTGCTTGGATCGGTCGGATCGTGAAGGCGTCGACTACATCAACCGCGTTGTCATAACGCTTCCGCTTCACGGTCTCACGAGTGCGTGGACAATACTCTCCCTCTCGTTGCTATGCCATCACCATGATCTTGCGTGTGCGTAGGATTTTTTGAAATTACTCGTTCCCCAACAAAGGCATCCGAGCCTGGTTTTATCGTTGATGTTATATGCACGAGTAGAACACAAGTGAGTTGTGGGCGATACAAGTCATCTGCTTACCAGCATGTCATACTTTGGTTCGGCGGTATTGTGAGATGAAGCGCACGGACCGACATTACACGTCGCTTCTGCGAGACTGGTTTCACCGCTGCGAGCACTCGTTGCTTAAAGGTGACCGGCGGGTGTCTGTCTCTCTCACTTTAGTTGAACCGAGTGTGGCTACGCCTGCCCTTGCGAAGGTTAAAACAGCACCAACTTGACAAACTATCGTTGTGGTTTTGATGCGTGGTAAGAACGGTTCTTGCTCAGCCCGTAGCAGCCACGTAAAACTTGCAACAACAAAGTAGAGGATGTCTAACTTGTTTTTGCAGGGCATGTTGTGATGTGATATGGTCAAGGCGTGATGCTATATTTTATTGTATGAGATGATCATGTTTTGTAACCGAGTTATCGGCAATGGCGAGAGCCATATGGTTGTCGCTTTATTGTATGAAATGCAAACACCATGTAATTGCTTTACTTTATCACTAAGCGGTAGCGATAGTCGTAAAGCAATAGTTGGCGAGGCGACAACGATGCTACGATGGAGATCAAGGTGTCGCGCCGGTGGCGATGGTGATCACGACGGTGCTTGGAGATGGAGATCACAAGCACAAGATGATGATGGCCATATCATATCACTTATATTGATTGCATGTGATGTTTATCCTTTATGCATCTTATCTTGCTTTGATTGACGGTAGCATTTTAAGATGATCTCTCAAAAAATTATCAAGGCGTGTTCTCCACGAGTATGCACCGTTGCCAAAGTTCGTCATGCCCGGACACCACGTGATGATCGGGTGTGATAAGCTCTCGTCCATCTACAACGGGTGCAAGCCAGTTTTGCACACGTAGAATACTCGAGTTAAACTTGACGAGCCTAGCATATGCGGATATGGCCTCGGAACACGGAGACCGAAAGGTCGGCGTGAATCATATAGTAGATATGATCAACATATTGATGTTCACCGTTGAAACTACTCCATCTCACGTGACGATCGGACATGGTGTAGTTGATATGGATCACGTAATCACTTAGAAGATTAGAGGATGTCTATCTAAGTGGGAGTTCTTAAGTAATATGATTAATTGAACTTTAATTTATCATGAACTTAGTCCGGTAGTATTTTGCAAATTATGTTGTAGGTCAATAGCTCGCGTTGTTACTTCCCTATGTTTTTGCTTCCCTATGTTTTTATGTGTTCCTAGAAAATTGTATTGAAAATGTTAGTAGCAATGATGCGGATTGGATCCGTGATCTGAGGTTTATCCTCATTGCTGCACGA
This sequence comes from Aegilops longissima, assembly GCA_021605205.1. Classification (NCBI taxonomy): domain Eukaryota; kingdom Viridiplantae; phylum Streptophyta; class Magnoliopsida; order Poales; family Poaceae; genus Aegilops; species Aegilops longissima. Next base: position 687,331,124 of record CM038680.1, on the reverse strand, counting down.
AGAATTATGTCCTTGATGCACCGCTAGGTAGCGGACCTATTGCGAGGAGCGGATCTGCGACGTTATGAACATTTGGCTAGCTCAATATGATGACTACTTGATAGTTTTGTGCACCATGCTTTACGGCTTAGAATCGGGACTTCAAAGACATTTTGAACGTCATGGGTCATATGAGATGTTCCAGGAATTGAAGTTAATATTTCAAGCAAATACCGAGTTGAGAGATATGAAGTCTCCAACATGTTCTATAGCTAAAAGATGGAGGAGAATCGCTCAACTAGTGAGCATGTGCTCAGATTATGCAGGTACTTCAATCGCTTGAATCAAGTGGGAGTTAATCTTCCAGATAATATAGTGATTGACAGAATTCTCTAGTCACCATCACTAAGTTACTAGAACTTCGTGATGAACTATAGTATGCAAGGGATGACGAAAATGATTCCCGAGCTCTTCGTGATGTTGAAATCGACGAAGGTAGAAATCAAGAAAGAGCATCAAGTGTTGATAGTTGACAAGATCACTAGTTTCAAGAAAAGGGCAAAGGGAAAGAAAGGGAACTTCAAGTAGAATGACAAGCAAGTTGTCACTTCCACGAAGAAGCCCAAAGCTAAACCAAAGCCTGAAACTGAGTGCTTACACTGCAAAGGAAATGGTCACTAGAAGCGGAAATGCCCTGAATATTTGGTGGATAAGAAGGATGGCAAAGTGAACAAGGGTATATTTGATATACGGATTATTGATGTGTACCTTACTAGTGTTTATAGTAGCCCCTGAGTATTTGATACTTGTTCGGTTGCTAAGATTAGTAACTCGAAACAGGAGTTACATAATAAACAGAGACTAGTTGAGGGGAAGTGACGATGAGTGTTGGAAATAGTTCCAAGATTGATATGATCATCATCACACACTCCCTGTATTTTCGAGATTGGTGTTAAACCTAAATAAATGTTATTTAGCGTTTGCGTTGAGCATGAATATGATTTGATCATGTTTATTGCGATACGGTTATTCATCAGAAGTTAAAGAATAATCGTTATTCTGTTTAAATGAATAAGACCTTCGATGGTTATACACCCAATGAAAATAGTTTGTTGGATCTCGATCGTAGTGATACACATATTCATAATATTGATGCCAAAAGATGCAAAGTTAATAATGATAGTGCAATTTATTTGTGGCACTGGCCGTTTGGGTCATATCGGTGTAAAGCGCATGAAGAAACTCCATAAAGATGGATTTCGGAATCACTTGGTTATGAATCATTTGATGCTTGCGAACCGTGCCGTTTGGGCAAGATGACTAAAACTCCGTTCTCGGAACAATGGAACAAGCTCTTGACTTATTGGAAATAATACATACCGATGTATGCGATCCAATGAGTGTTGATGCTCGTGGCAAGTATCGTTATTTTCGACCTTCACAAGATGATTTGAGCAGATATGGGTATATCTACTTGATGAAACATAAGTCTGAAATAGTTGAAAGGTTCAAAGAATTTCAGAGTGAAGTGGAAAATCATCGTAACAAGAAAATAAAGTTTCTATGATCTGATCGTGGAGCGAATATTTGAGTTCTGAGTTTGGTCTTCATTTGAAACAATGTGAAATAGTTTCATAATTCACGCCACACAGAACACCACAATGTAATGGTGTGTCCAAACGTCGTGATCGTACTTTACTAGATATGGTGCGATCTATGATGTATCTTACCGATTTACCACTATCGTTTTGGGCTTATGCATTAGAGACAGCTGCATTCACGTTTAATAGGGCACCATCTAAATCTGTTGAGATGACACCGTATGAACTATGGTTTAGCGATAAACCTAAGTATGCGTTTCTTAAAGCTTGGAGTTGCGATGCTTATATGAAAAGGTTTCAACCTGATAAGCTCGAACCCAAATCGGAAAAGTCGTCTTCATAGAATACCCAAAGGTAACTATTGGGTACACCTTCTATCACAGATCCGAAGGCAAGTTATTCGTTGCTAAGATGGATCCTTTCTAGAGAAGAAGTTTCTCTCGAAAGAAGTGAGTGGGAGGAAAGTAGAACTTGATGAGGTAATTGTACCTTCTCCCTTATTGGAAAGTAGTTCATCACGAAATCAGTTCGGTGATTCCTACACCAATTAGTGAGAAAGTTAATGATGATGATCATGAAACTTCAGATCAAGTTGCTACCAAACCTCGTGGGTCTTCGAGTAAGACCCGCACAGAGTGATATGGTAATCATGTTCGGAAGTCATGTTACTAGACCATGATGAACCTACGGACTATGAGGAAGCGATGATGAGCCCAGATTCATGCGAAATGGCTTGAGGCCATGAAATCTGAGATAGGATCCATGTATGAGAACAAAGTATGGACTTTGATTGACTTGCTCAATGATCAGCAAGCCATGTTAAATAAATGGATCTTCAAGAGGAAGACGGACACTGATAGTAGTGTTACTATCTACAAAGCTTGACTTGTTGCAAAAGGTTTTCGACAAGTTCAAGGTGTTGAATACGATGAGATTTTCTCACTCGTAACGATGCTTAAGTCTGTCCGAATCATGTTAGCAATTGCCACATTTTATGAAATCGGCAAATGGATGTCAAAACTGCATTCCTTAATGGATTTATTAAATAAGAGTTGCATATGATGCAACCGGAAGGTTTTGTCAATCCTAAAGATGCTAACAAAATGTGCAAGCTCCAATGATCCATCTATGGACTGGTACAAGCATCTCGAGTTGGAATATATGCTTGATGATTTGATCAAAGCATATGGTTTTATCTGACTTTTGGAGGAGCTCTGTATTTACAAGAAAGTGAGTGGGAGCACTACAAAATTGCTGATAAGTATATGTGAATGACATATTGTTGATCGGAAATAATGTAGAATTATTCGCAAAGCATAAAGGAGTATTTGAAAGGAGTTTTTCAAAGAAGGACCTTAGTAAAGCTACTTACGTATTGAGCATCAAGATCTATTGAGATAGATCAAGGCGCTTGATAAGTTTTTCAATAAGTACATACCTTGACAAGATTTTGAAGTAGTTCAAAATGGAGCAGTCAAAGAAAGAGTTTCTTGCACAGATTACAAGGTGTGAAATTGAGTAAGACTCAAATCCCGACCACGACGTAAAATAGAAAAGAGAATGAAAGTCATTTCCTATGCCTCACCATAGGTTCTATAAAGTATGCTATGCTATGTACCAGACCTATTGTATACCTTGCTCTGAATTTGGCAAGGAGTACAATAGTGATCTAGGAGTAGATCCTTTGGACATTGGTCAAGAACATCCTTAGTGAGGACTAAGGAAATATTTCTCGATTATGGAGGTGATAAAAGAGCCCGTCGTAAAGAGTTACATCGATGCAAGCTTTTACACTGATCCGGATGACTCTAAGTCTCAATCTGGATACATATTAAAATTGGGAGCAATTAGCTAGAGTAGCTCCGTGCGAGCATTGTAGACATAGAATATTTGCAAAATACATACGGCTCTGAATGTGATGACCCGTTGACTAAGCTTCTCTCACGAGCAAAACATGATCATACCTTAGTACTCTTTGGGTGTTAATCACATAGCGATGTGAACTAGATTATTGACTCTAGTAAACCCTTTGGGTGTTGGTCACATGACGATGTGAACTATGGGTGTTAATCACATACAGATGTGAATATTAGTGTTGAATCACATGATGATGTGAACTAGATTATTGACTCTAGTGCAAGTGGGAGACTGAAGGAAATATGCCCTAGAGGCAATAATAAAGTTATTATTTATTTCCTTATTTCATGAGAAATGTTTATTATTCATGCTAGAATTGTATTAACCGGAAACATGATACATGTGTGAATACATAGACAAACATATAGTCACTAGTATGCCTCTACTTGACTAGCTCATTAATCAAAGATGGTTATGTTTCCTAACCATAGACATGTGTTGTTATTTGATTAATGGGATCACATCATTAAGAGAATGATGTGATTGACATGACCCATTCCGTTAGCCTAGCACTTGATCGTTTAGTATATTGCTATTGCTTTCTTCATGACTTATACATGTTCCAAGAACTATGAGATTATGCAACTCCGTTTACGGAGGAACACTTTGGTACTACCAAGCGTCACAACGTAATCGGGTGATTATAAAGGAGTACTACAGGTGTCTCCAAAGGTACATGTTGGGTTGGCGTATTTGAGATTAGGTTTTGTCACTCCGATTGTCGGAGAGGTATCTCTGGGCCTTCTCGGTAATACACATCATATAAGCCTTGCAAGCATTGCAACTAATAAGTTAGTTGCGAGATGATGTATTACGAACGAGTAAAGAGACTTGCGGTAACGAGATTGAACTAGGTATTGGATACCGACGATCGAATCTCGGGCAAGTAACATACCGATGACAAAGGGAACAACGATGTCGTTATGCGGTTTGACCGATAAAGATCTTACGTAGAATATGTAGGAACCAATATGGGCATCCAGATTCCGCTATTGGTTATTGACCAAGAATAGTTCTCGGTCATGTCTACATAGTTCTCGAACCCGTAGGGTCCGCACGCTTAAGGTTTCGATGATGGTTATATTATGAGTTTACATGTTTTGATGTACCGAAGGAGTTGAGTCCGGATGAGATCGGGGACATGACGAGGAGTCTCGAAATGGTCGAGACGTAAAGATTCATATATTGGATGATATGTTTAGGCCAAGGGGTCAAGCCCATGAGGCTTTAGGTCGGTGCAAAAGGAGTTTTGCGGAGGCCGAGGGCCAAACGCCGAGACCTGGCGTCGGCCTGGGCCGACGCCGAGGCCCATGGCGTCTGGGCGAGACGCCAAGGATTGTGGCGTTTGGTCCTGGAGTCCGAGTGGGACTCTTGCCTTTCGGGCAAAACCGACTTTGAGGAGGCTTTTGCTCCAAGTTTCGACCCCGGGGCTCAACATATAAATAGAGGGGCAGGGCTAGCACCAAAGGTACACCAATTGATCCCTTGGATCTCTTAGCCGTGTGCGGTGCCCCCCTCCACCATATTCCACCTCGGTCACATCGTCGCGGAGTTTAGGCGAAGCCCTGCGCCGGTAGAGCATCATCATCGTCACCACGCCGTCGTGCTGACGGAACTCATCCCCGACACTTTGCTGGATCGGAGTCCGGGGATCGTCATCGAGATGAGCGTGTGCTGAACTCGGAGGTGCCCTGCGTTCGGTGCTTGGATCGGTCGGATCGTGAAGGCGTCGACTACATCAACAGCGTTGTCATAACGCTTCGCTTCGGTCTCACGAGTGCGTGGACAATACTCTCCCCTCTCGTTGCTATGCCATCACCATGATCTTGCGTGTGCGTAGGATTTTTTGAAATTACTCGTTCCCCAACAGTGGCATCCGAGCCTGGTTTTATGCGTTGATGTTATATGCACGAGTAGAACACAAGTGAGTTGTGGGCGATACAAGTCATCTTGCTTACCAGCATGTCATACTTTGGTTGGCGGTATTGTGAGATGAAGCGGCACGGACCGACATTACGCGTCGCTTCGCGAGACTGGTTTCACCGCTGCGAGCACTCGTTGCTTAAAGGTGACTGGCGGGTGTCTGTCTCTCTCACTTTAGTTGAACCGAGTGTGGCTACGCCCGGCCCTTGCGAAGGTTAAAACAGCACCAACTTGACAAACTATCGTTGTGGTTTTGATGCGTAGGTAAGAACGGTTCTTGCTCAGCCCGTAGCAGCCACGTAAAACTTGCAACAACAAAGTAGAGGATGTCTAACTTGTTTTTGCAGGGCATGTTGTGATGTGATATGGTCAAGACGTGATGCTATATTTTATTGTATGAGATGATCATGTTTTGTAACCGAGTTATCGGCAATCGGCGAGAGCCATATGGTTGTCGCTTTATTGTATGAAATGCAAACACCATGTAATTGCTTTACTTTATCACTAAGCGGTAGCGATAGTCGTAGAAGCAATAGTTGGCGAGGCGACAACGATGCTACGATGGAGATCAAGGTGTCGCGCGGTGGCGATGGTGATCACGACGGTGCTTGGAGATGGAGATCACAAGCACAAGATGATGATGGCCATATCATATCACTTATATTGATTGCATGTGATGTTTATCCTTTATGCATCTTATCTTGCTTTGATTGGCGGTAGCATTTTAAGATGATCTCTCAAAAAAATATCAAGGCGTGTTCTCCACGAGTATGCACCGTTGCCAAAGTTCGTCATGCCCGGACACCACGTGATGATCGGGTGTGATAAGCTCTACGTCCATCTACAACGGGTGCAGGCCAGTTTTGCACACGTAGAATACTCAGGTTAAACTTGACGAGCCTAGCATATGCAGATATGGCCTCGGAACACGGAGACCGAAAGGTCGAGCGTGAATCATATAGTAGATATGATCAACATATTGATGTTCACCGTTGAAACTACTCCATCTCACGTGACGATCGGACATGGTGTAGTTGATATGGATCACGTAATCACTTAGAAGATTAGAGGGATGTCTATCTAAGTGGGACTTCTTAAGTAATATGATTAATTGAACTTTAATTTATCATGAACTTAGTCCAGGTAGTATTTTGCAAATTATGTTGTAGGTCAATAGCTCGCGTTGTTACTTCCTATGTTTTTTGCTTCCCTATGTTTTTATGTGTTCCTAGAGAAAATTGTATTGAAAAATGTTAGTAGCAATGATGCGGATTGGATCCGTGATCTGAGGTTTATCCTCATTGCTGCACGTAAGAATTATGTCCTTGATGCACCGCTAGGTGATGGACCTATTGCAGGAGCGGATCTGAGGCGTTATGAGCGTTTGGCTAGCTCAATATGATGACTACTTGATAGTTTTGTGCACCATGCTTTACGGCTTAGAATCGGGACTTCAAAGAAGTTTTGAGCGTCATGGGTCATATGAGATGTTCCAGGAATTGAAGTTAATATTTCAAGCAAATACCGAGTTGAGAGATATGAAGTCTCCAACATGTTCTATAGCTAAAAGATGGAGGAGAATCGCTCAACTAGTGAGCATGTGCGAGATTAGGTTTTGTCACTCCGATTGTGGAGAGATATCTCTGGCCTTCTCGGCAATACACATCATATAAGCCTTGCAAGCATTGCAACTAATAAGTTAGTTGCGAGATGATGTATTACCGAATGAGTAAAGAGACTTGCGTAGCGAGATTGAACTAGGTATTGGATACCGACGATCGAATCTCGGGCAAGTAACATATCGATGACAAAGGAACAACGTATGTCGTTATAATGGTTTGACCGATAAAGATCTTCGTAGAATATGTAGGAACCAATATGGGCATCCAGGTTCCGCTATTGGTTATTGACCAAGAATAGTTCTCGGACATGTCTACATAGTTCTCGAACCCGTAGGGTCCATTGCAACAAGGTTTCGATGGCAGTTATATTAAGAGTTTACATGTTTTGATGTACGAAGGAGTTAGTCCGGATGAGATCGGGGACATGACGAGGAGTCTCGAAATGGTCAAGGCGTAAAGATTCATATATTGGATGATATGTTTAGGCCAAGGGTCAAACCCATGAGGCTTTAGGTCGGTGCAAAAGGAGTTTCTGCGGAGGCCGAGGGCCAAACGCCGGAGACCACGGCGTCGGCCTGGGCGACAGCGAGGCCCATGGCGTCTGGGCAGGCGCCAAGATTGTGGCGTTTGGTCCTGGAGTCGAGTGGGACTCTTGCCTTTCGGGCAAAACCGACTTTGAGGAGGCTTTTGCTCCAAGTTTCGACCGGGGCTCAACATATAAATAGAGGGCAGGGCTAGCACCAAAGATACAACAATTGATCCCTTGGATCTCTTAGCCGTGTCGGTGCCCCCTCCACCATATTCCACCTCGGTCATATCGTCGCGGAGTTTAGGCAAAGCCCTGCGCCGTGAGAGCATCATCATCGTCACTGCCGTCGTCTTGTGGAACTCATCCCGACACTTTGCTGGATCGGTCCGGGGATCGTCATCGAGCTGAGCGTGTGCTGAACTCGGAGGTGCCGTATGTTCGGTGCTTGGATCGGTCGGATCGTGAAGGCGTCGACTACATCAACAGCGTTGTCATAGCGCTTCGCTTATGGTCTCACAGTGCGTGGACAATACTCTCCCCTCGTTGCTATGCCATCACCATGATCTTGCGTGTGCGTAGGAAATTTTTGAAATTACTCGTTCCCCAACGATGGCATCCCTGGTTTTATGCGTTGATGTTATATGCACGAGTAGAACACAATTGAGTTGTGGGCGATACAAGTCATCTTGCTTACCAGCATGTCATACTTTGGTTCGGCGGTATTGTGAGATGAAGCGGCCCGGACCGACATTACGCGTCGCTTAAGCGAGACTGGTTTCACCGCTGCGAGCACTCGTTGCTTAAAGGTGACTGGCGGGTGTCTGTCTCTCTCACTTTAGTTGAACGAGTGTGGCTCGCCGGTCCTTGCGAAGGTTAAAACAGCACCAACTTGACAAACTATCGTTGTGGTTTTGATGCGTGGTAAGAACGGTTCTTGCTAAGCCCGTAGCAGCCACGTAAAACTTGCAACAACAAAGTAGAGGGCGTCTAACTTGTTTTTGCAGGGCATGTTGTGATGTGATATGGTCAAGGCGTGATGCTATATTTTATTGTATGAGATGATCATGTTTTGTAACTGAGTTATCGGCAATCTGGCGAGAGCCATATGGTTGTCGCTTTATTGTATGAAATGCAAGCGCCATGTAATTGCTTTACTTTATCACTAAGCGGTAGCGATAGTCGTAGAAGCAATAGTTGGCGAGGCGACAACGATGCTACGATGGAGATCAAGGTGTCGCGCCGGTGGCGATGGTGATCACGGCGGTGCTTGGAGATGGAGATCACGAACACAAGATGATGATGGCCATATCATATCACTTATATTGATTGCATGTGATGTTTATCCTTTATGCATCTTATCTTGCTTTGATTGACGGTAGCATTTTAAGATGATCTCTCACTAAAATTATCAAGGCGTGTTCTCCACGAGTATGCACCATTGCCAAAGTTTGTCGTGCCCGGACACCACGCGTGATGATCGGGTGTGATAAGCTCTCGTCCATCTACAATGGGTGCAAGCCTGTTTTGCACACGCGAATACTCGAGTTAAACTTGCGAGCCTAGCATATGCAGATATGGCCTCGGAACACGGAGACCGAAAGGTCGGGTGAATCATATAGTAGATATGATCAACATAGTGATGTTCACCATTGAAAACTACTCCATCTCACGTGATGATCGGACATGGTTTAGTTGATTTGGATCACGTAATCACTTAGATGACTAGAGATGTCTGTCTAAGTGGGAGTTCTTAAATAATATGATTAATTGAACTTAAATTTATCATGAACTTAGTCTTGGTAGTATTTTGCAAATTATGTTGTAGATCAATAGCTCGCGTTGTTGCTTCCCTATGTTTTTTGCTTCCCTATGTTTCTATATGTGTTCCTAGAGAAAATTGTATTGAAAAATATTAGTAGCAATGATGCGGATTGGATCCGTGATCGAGGTTTATCCTCATTGCTGCCTGAAAGAATTATGTCCTTAATGCACGCTAGGTGACAGACCTATTGCAGGAGCGGATCACGAGGCGTTATGAGCGTTTGGCTAGCTCAATATGATGGCTACTTGATAGTTTAGTGCACCATGCTTAATGGCTTAGAATCGGGACTTCAAAGATGTTTTGAACGTCATGAACCATATAAGATGTTCCAGGAATTGAAGTTAATATTTCAAGCAAATACCCGAGTTGAGAGATATGAAGTCTCCAACAAGTTCTATAGCTAAAAGATGGAGGAGAATCGCTCAACTAGTGAGCATGTGCTCAGATTGTCTAAGTACTTCAATCGCTTGAATCAAGTGGGAGTTAATCTTCCAGATAAGATAGTGATTGACAGAATTCTCTAGTCACCATCACTAAGTTAGTAGAACTTCGTGATGAACTATAGTATGCAAGGGATGACGAAAAAGATTCTCGAGCTCTTCGTGATGTTGAAATCAACGAAGGTAGAAATCAAGAGCATCAAGTGCTGATGATTGACAAGACCACTAGTTTCAAGAAAGCGGGCAAAGGAAAGAAAGGAAACTTCAAGCGAATGACAAGCAAGTTGTCACTCCGTGAAGAAGACCAAAGCTGGACCAAAGCCTGAAACGAGTGCTTACACTTCAAAGGAAATGGTCCTTTGAGGCGAAAAAGCCCTGAATATTTGGTGAGTAAGAAGGATGGCAAAGTGAACAAAGGTATATTTGATATACATGTGTTTGATGTGTGCCTTACTAGTGTTTATAGTAACCCACAGTATTTGATACTTGTTAGGTTGCTAAGATTAGTAACTCGAAATAGGATTCTGAGAATAAGCAGAGACTATTTGAAGGGAAGTGACGATGAGTGTTGGAAGTAGTTCCAAGATTAATATGATCATCATCGCACACTCCCTATACTTTCGAGATTAGTGTTAAACCTAAATAAATGTTATTTGGCGTTTGCGTTGAGCATGAATATGATTTGATCATGTTTATTGCGATACGGTTATTCATTTAAAAGTTAGAGAATAATTTGTTATTCTGTTTACATGAATAAGACCTTTGATGGTCATACACCCAATGAACATAGTTTGTTGGATCTCGATCGTAGTGATACACATATTCATAATATTGATGCCAAAAGATGAAAAGTTAATAATGATAGTGCAACTTATTTGTGGCACTTTGCCGTTTGGGTCATATCGGTGTAAAGCGCATGAAGAAACTCCATAAAGATGGATTTTGGAATCACTTGGTTATGAATCATTTGATGCTTGCGAACCGTGCCTTTTGGGCAAGATGACTAAAACTCCGTTCTCGGAACAATGGAACAAGCTCTTGACTTATTGGAAATAACACATATATACCGATGTATGCGATCCAATGAGTGTTGATGCTCGTGGCAAGTATCGTTATTTTCTGACCTTCACAAGATGATTTGAGTAGATATGGGTATATCTACTTGATGAAACATAAGTCTGAAATAGTTGAAAGGTTCAAAGAATTTCAGAGTGAAGTGGAAAATCATCATAACAAGAAAATAAAGTTTCGCAATCTGATCGTGGAGATGAATATTTGAGTTCTGAGTTTGGTCTTCAATTGAAACAATGTGGAATAGTTTCACAGCTCCGCCACAGAACACCACAACGTTATGGTGTGTCCGAACGTCGTAACAGCACTTTATTTGATATGGTGCGATCAATGATATCTCTTACCGATTTACCACTATCATTTTGGGGTTATGCATTAGAGACAGCTGCATTCACGTTAAAAAGGGCACCATATAAATCCGTTGAGACGACACCGTATGAACTGTGGTTTAGCAAGAAACCCAAGTTGTCGTTTCTTAAAGTTTGGGGCTACGATGCTTATGTGAAAAAGGTTTCAACCTGATAAGCTCGAACCCAAATCGGAAAAGTGCGTCTTCATAGAATACCCAAAGGTAACTATTGGGTACACCTTCTATCACAGATCCGAAGGCAAGTTATTCGTTACTAAGATGGATCCTTTCTAGAGAAGGAGTTTCTCTCAAAAGAAGTGAGTGGGAGGAAAGTAAGAGCTTGATAAGGTAATTTGTACCTTCTCCCAAACTGAAAAGTAGTTCATCACAGAAATCAGTTCCAGTGATTCCTACACCAATTAGTGAGGAAGCTAATGATGATGATCATGAAACTTCAGATCAAGTTACTACAAATCCTCGTAGGTCTTCCAAAGTACAGTCCGCACCAGAGTGGTACGGTAATCCTGTTCTGGAAGTCATGTTACTAGACCATGATGAACCTACGAACTATCAGGAAGCGATGATGAGCCCAGATTCCGCGAAATGGCTTGAGGCCATAAAATCTAAGATGGGATCCATATATAAGAACAAAGTGTGGACTTTGGTTGACCTGCTCGATGATCAGCAAGTCAAGTTAAATAAATGGATCTTCAAGAGGAAGACGGACACTGATAGTAGTGTTACTATCTACAAAGCTCGACTTGTTGCAAAAGGTTTTCGACAAGTTCAAGGTGTTGAATACGATGAGATTTTGTCACTCGTAACGATGCTTAAGTCTGTCCGAATCATGTTAGCAATTGCCACATTTTATGAAATCTGGCAAATGGATGTCAAAACTACATTCTTTAATGGATTTATTAAAGAAGAGTTGTATATGATGCAACCAGAAGGTTTTGTCAATCCTAAAGGAGCTAACAAAATGTGCAAGCTTCAATGATCCATCTATGGACTGGTGCAAGCATCTCGGAGTTGGAATAAACGCTTTGATAGTGTGATCAAAGCATATGGTTTTATACAGACTTTTGGAGAAGCTGTATTTACAAGAAAGTGAGTGGGAGCACTACAACATTTACGATAAGTATATGTGAATGACATATTGTTGATCGGAAATAATGTAGAATTATTCTGCAAAGCATAAAGGAGTATTTGAAAGGAGTTTTTCAAGAAGGACCTCGGTGAAGCTGCTTACATATTGAGCATCAAGATCTATTGAGATAGATCAAGGCGCTTGATAAGTTTTTCAATAAGTACATACCTTGTCAAGATTTTGAAATAGTTCAAAATGGAGCAGTCAAAGAAAAGTTCTTGCCTGTGTTACAAGGTGTGAAATTGAGTAAGACTTAAATCCCGACCACGGCGAGAAAATAGAAAAGAGAATGAAAGTCATTCCCTATGCCTCGATCATAGGTTCTATAAAGTATGCTATGCTATGTACCGGACCTATTGTATACCTAGCTCTGAATTTGGCAAGGGAGTACAATAGTGATCTAGGAGTAGATCCTTTGGACATTGGTCAAGAACATCCTTAGTGAGGACTAAGGAAATATTTCTCGATTATGGAGGTGATAAAAGAGCCCGTCGTAAAGAGTTACATCGATGCAAGCTTTTTACACCGATCCAGATGACTATAAGTCTCAATCTGGATGCATATTGAAAGTGGGAGCAATTAGCTATAGTAGCTCCGTGCAGAGCATTGAAGACATAGAATATTTGCAAAATACATACGGCTCTGAATATGACAGACCCGTTGACTAAGCCTCTCTCACGAGCAAAACATGATCACACCTCAGTACTCTTTTGGGTGTTAATCACATAGCGATGTGAACTAGAACTAGATTATTGACTCTAGTAAACCCTTTGGGTGTTGGTCACATGATGATGTGAACTATGGGTGTTAATCATATACAGATATGAATATTGGTGTTAAATCACATGGCGATGTAAACTAGATTATTGACTCTAGTGCAAGTGGGAGACTGAAGGAAATATGCCCTAGAGGGAATAATAAAGTTATTATTTATTTCCTTATATCATGATAAATGTTTATTAGTCATGCTAGAATTGTATTAACCGGAAACATAATACATGTGTAAATACATAGACAAACATAGTGTCACTAGTATGCCTCTACTTGACTAGCTCATTAATCAAAGATGTTTATGTTTCCTAAACCATAGACATGTGTTGTTATTTGATTAATGGGATCACATCATTAGGAGAATGATGTGATTGACATGACCCATTCCGTTAGCCTAGCACTTGATCGTTTAGTATATTGCTATTGCTTTCTTCATGACTTATACATGTTCCGGTAACTATGAGATTATGCAACTCCGTTTACGGAGGAACACTTTGGGTACTACCAAGCGTCTAGCGTAAGCGGGTGATTATAAAGGAGTACTACAGGTGTCTCCAAAGGTACATGTTGGGTTGGCGTATTTGAGATTAGGTTTTGTCACTCCGATTGTCGGAGAGGTATCTCTGGCCTTCTCGATAATACACATCATATAAGCCTTGCAAGCATTGCAACTAATAAGTTAGTTGCGAGATGATGTATTACGGAGCGAGTAAAGAGACTTGCGGTAGCGAGATTGAACTAGGTATTGGATACCGACGATCGAATCTCGGGCAAGTAACATACCGATGACAAAGGGAACAACGTATGTCGTTATGCGGTTTGACCGATAAAGATCTTCGTAGAATATGTAGGAACCAATATGGGCATCCAGGTTCCGCTATTGGTTATTGACCAAGAATAGTTCTCGGACATGTCTACATAGTTCTCGAACCCGTAGGGTCCTTGCAACAAGGTTTCGATGGCGGTTATATTATGAGTTTACATGTTTTGATGTACCGAAGGAGTTGAGTCCGGATGAGATCGGGGACATGACGAGGAGTCTCGAAATGGTCGAGATGTAAAGATTCATATATTGGATGATATGTTTAGGCCAAGGGTCAAACCCATGAGGCTTTAGGTCGGTGCAAAAGGAGTTTTGCGGAGGCCGAGGCCAAACGCCGGAGACCTGGCGTCGGCCCTAGGCAGACACAGGCCCATGGCGTCTGGGCAGACGCCCAAGGATTGTGGCGTTTGGTCACTGGAGTCAGTGGGACTCTTGCCTTTCGGGCAAAACCGACTTTGAGGAGGCTTTTATTCCAAGTTTCGACCCGGGGCTCAACATATAAATAGAGGGCAGGGCTAGCACCAAAGATACAACAATTGATCCTTGGATCTCTTAGCCGTGTCTGGTGCCCCCTCCACCATATTCCACCTCGGTCATATCGTCGCGGAGTTTAGGCGAAGCCTGCGCGATGATGAGCATCATCATCGTCCTGCGCCGTCGTCTTGTGGAACTCATCCCGACACTTTGCTGGATCGGTCCGGGATCGTCATCGAGCTGAGCGTGTGCTGAACTCGGAGGTGCCGTACTTTGGTGTTTGGATCGGTCGGATCATGAAGACGTACGACTACATCAACCGCGTTGTCATAATGCTTCCGCTTACGGTCTACGAGGGTATGTGGACAATACTATCCCCTCTCGTTGCTATGCCATCACCATGATCTTTCGTGTGCGTAGGAAATTTTTGAAATTACTCGTTCCCCAACGCGTACGCTTGCTTACAGCGAGACTAGTTTCACCATGCCGGCGCACTTTCGTTGCTTAAAGGTGATGGCGGGTGTCATCTCTCTCTCTTTAGTTGAACGAGTGTACTCGCCTTGCCCCTTTATGAAGAAGTTAAAACAGCACCAACTTGACAAACTATCGTTGTGGTTTTGATGCGTGGTAAGAACGGTTCTTGCTCAGCCCGTAGCAGCCACGTAAAACTTGCAACAACAAAGTAGAGGATGTCTAACTTGTTTTTGCGGGGCATGTTGTGATGTGATATGGTCGAGGCGTGATGCTATATTTTATTGTATGAGATGATCATGTTTTATAGCTTGAGTTATCGGCATGGCAGAGAACCACATGGTTGTCAAAGCATTGTATGAAATAAATGCCATGTAATTGCTTTACTTTATCACTAAGCGGTAGCGATAGTCGTAGAAGCAATAGTTGGCGGTGACGACAAGCGATGCTACCGATGGAGATCATAGTGTCGGCGCGGTGGCGATGGTGATCCGATCAATGATTGCTTGAGAGATGGAATCACAAGCACAAGATGATGATGGCCATATCATATCACTTATATTGATTGCATGATGTTTATCCTTTATGCATCTTATCTTGCTTTGATTGGCGGTAGCATTTAAGATGATCTCTCAAAAAAATTATCAAGGCGTGTTCTCCACGAGTATGCACCGCTGCCAAAGTTAAATCATGCCGGATTCACGCGTGATGATCGGGTGTGATAAGCTCTACGATCCATCTACAGCGGGTGCAAGCCGTTTTGCACATGTAGAATACTCGAGTTAAACTTGTGAGCCTAGCATATGCAAGATATGGCCTCGGAACACGGAGACCGAAGGTCGGCGTGAATCATATATAGTAGATATGATCAACATATTGATGTTCACCGTTGAAACTACTCCATCTCACTGTGACGATCGGACATGGTGTAGTTGATATGGATCACGTAATCACTTAGAAGATTAGAGGGATGTCTATGAATGAAAGTCATTCCCTATGCCTCGATCATAGGTTCTATAAAGTATGCTATGCTATGTACCGGACCTATTGTATACCTTGCTCTGAATTTGGCAAGGAGTACAATAGTGATCTAGGAGTAGATCATTTGGACATTGGTCAAGAACATCCTTAGTGAGGACTAAGGAAATATTTCTCGATTATGGAGGTGATAAAAGAGCCCGTCGTAAAGAGTTACATCGATGCAAGCTTTTACACTGATCCGATGACTCTAAGTCTCAATCTGGATACATATTGAAATTGGGAGCAATTAGCTAGAGTAGCTCCGCGAGCATTGTAGACATAGAATATTTGCAAAATACATACGGCTCTGAATGTGATGACCCGTTGACTAAGCTTCTCTCACGAGCAAAACATGATCATACCTTAGTACTCTTTGGGTGTTAATCACATAGCGATGTGAACTAGATTATTGACTCTAGCAAACCCTTTGGGTGTTGGTCACATGACGATGTGAACTATGGGTGTTAATCACATACGATGTGAATATTAGTGTTGAATCACATGATGATGTGAACTAGATTATTGACTCTAGTGCAAGTGGGAGACTGAAGGAAATATGCCCTAGAGGCAATAATAAAGTTATTATTTATTTCCTTATTTCATGATAAATGTTTATTATTCATGCTAGAATTGTATTAACCGGAAACATGATACATGTGTGAATACATAGACAAACATATAGTCACTAGTATGCCTCTACTTGACTAGCTCATTAATCAAAGATGGTTATGTTTCCTAACCATAGACATGTGTTGTTATTTGATTAATGGGATCACATCATTAAGAGAATGATGTGATTGACATGACCCATTCCGTTAGCCTAGCACTTGATCGCTTAGTATATTGCTATTGCTTTCTTCATGACTTATACATGTTCCAAGAACTATGAGATTATGCAACTCCGCTTACGGAGGAACACTTTGGTACTACCAAACGTCACAACGTAATCGGGTGATTATAAAGGAGTACTACAGGTGTCTCCAAAGGTACATGTTGGGTTGGCGTATTTGAGATTAGGTTTTGTCACTCCGATTGTCGGAGAGGTATCTCTGGGCCTTCTCGGTAATACACATCATATAAGCCTTGCAAGCATTGCAACTAATAAGTTAGTTGCGAGATGATGTATTACGGAACGAGTAAAGAGACTTGCGATAACGAGATTGAACTAGGTATTGGATACCGACGATCGAATCTCGGGCAAGTAACATACCGATGACAAAGGGAACAACGATGTCGTTATGCGGTTTGACCGATAAAGATCTTCGTAGAATATGTAGGAACCAATATGGGCATCCAGGTTCCGCTATTGGTTATTGACCAAGAATAGTTCTCGGTCATGTCTACATAGTTCTCGAACCCGTAGGGTCCGCACGCTTAAGGTTTCGATGACAATTATATTATGAGTTTACATGTTTTGATGTACGAAGGAGTTCGGAGTCCCTGATGAGATCGGGGACATGACGAGGAGTCTCGAAATGGTCGAGACGTAAAGATTCATATATTGGATGATATGTTTAGGCCAAGGGTCAAGCCCATGAGGCTTTAGGTCGGTGCAAAAGGAGTTTTATGGAGGCCGGGGCCAAACGCCGAGACCTGGCGTCGCCCGGGCCGACGCCGAGGCCCATGGCGTCTGGGCCAGACACCAAGGATTGTGGCGTTTGGTCCTGGAGTCCGAGTGGGACTCTTGCCTTTCGGGCAAAACCGACTTTGAGGAGGCTTTTGCTCCAAGTTTCAACCCCGGGGCTCAACATATAAATAGAGGGGCAGGGCTAGCACCAAAGGTACAACAATTGATCCCTTGGATCTCTTAGCCGTGTGCGGTGCCCCCCTCCACCATATTCCACCTCGGTCATATCGTCGCGGAGTTTAGGCGAAGCCCTGCGCCGATAGAGCATCATCATCGCCTGCCACGCCGTCTTGACGGAACTCATCCCGACACTTTGCTGGATCGAGTCCGGGATCGCCATCGAGCTGAACATGTGCTGAACTCGGAGGTGCCTGCGTTCGGTGCTTGGATCGGTCGGATCGTGAAGACGACGACTACATCAACAGCGTTGTCATAACGCTTCCGCTTACGGTCTCACGAGGGTACGGACAATACTCTCCTCTCGTTGCTATGCCATCACCATGATCTTGCGTGTGCGTAGGATTTTTTGAAATTACTACGTTCCCCAACAAGGCATCCGAGCCTGGTTTTATGCGTTGATGTTATATGCACGAGTAGAACACAAGTGAGTTGTGGGCGATACAAGTCATACCGCTTACCAGCATGTCATACTTTGGTTCGGCGGTATTGTGAGATGAAGCGGCCGGACCGACATTACGCGACGCTTACGCGAGACTGGTTTCACCGCTGCGAGCACTCGTTGCTTAAAGGTGACCGGCGGGTGTCTCTCTCTCACTTTAGTTGAACTGAGTGTGGCTACGCCCGCCCTTGCGAAGGTTAAAACAGCACCAACTTGACAAACTATCGCTGTGGTTTTGATGCGTAGGTAAGAACGGTTCTTGCTCAGCCCGTAGCAGCCACGTAAAACTTGCAACAACAAAGTAGAGGATGTCTAACTTGTTTTTGCAGGGCATGTTGTGATGTGATATGGTCAAGACGTGATGCTATATTTTATTGTATGAGATGATCATGTTTTGTAACCGAGTTATCGGCAATCGGCGAGAGCCATATGGTTGTCGCTTTATTGTATGAAATGCAAACACCATGTAATTGCTTTACTTTATCACTAAGCGGTAGCGATAGTCGAGAAGCAATAGTTGGCGAGACGACAACGATGCTACGATGGAGATCAAGGTGTCGCGCCGGTGACGATGGTGATCACGACGGTGCTCGAGATGGAGATCACAAGCACAAGATGATGATGGCCATATCATATCACTTATATTGATTGCATGTGATGTTTATCCTTTATGCATCTTATCTTGCTTTGATTGACGGTAGCATTTTAAGATGATCTCTCAAAAAAAATTATCAAGACGTGTTCTCCCTGAGTATGCACCGTTGCCAAAGTTCGTCATGCCCAGACACCACGTGATGATCGGGTGTGATAAGCTCTCGTCCATCTACAACGGGTGCAAGCCAGTTTTGCACACGAGAATACTCAGGTTAAACTTGATGAGCCTAGCATATGCGAGATATGGCCTCGGAACACGGAGACCGAAAGGTCGAGCGTGAATCATATAGTAGATATGATCAACATATTGATGTTCACCGTTGAAACTACTCCATCTCACGTGACGATCGGACATGGTGTAGTTGATATGGATCACGTAATCACTTAGAAGATTAGAGGATGTCTATCTAAGTGGGAGTTCTTAAGTAATATGATTAATTGAACTTTAATTTATCATGAACTTAGTCCAGGTAGTATTTTGCAAATTATGTTGTAGGTCAATAGCTCGCGTTGTTACTTCCCTATGTTTTTTGCTTCCCTATGTTTTTATGTGTTCCTAGAGAAAATTGTATTGAAAAATGTTAGTAGCAATGATGCGGATTGGATCCGTGATCTGAGGTTTATCCTCATTGCTGCACGTAAGAATTATGTCCTTGATGCACCGCTAGGTGACGACCTATTGCAGGAGCGGTCTGCGGCGTTATGAACGCTTTGGCTAGCTCAATATGATGACTACTTGATAGTTTTGTGCACCATGCTTTACGGCTTAGAATCGGGACTTCAAAGACGTTTTGAACGTCATGGGTCATATGAGATGTTCCAGGAATTGAAGTTAATATTTCAAGCAAATACCCGAGTTGAGAGATATGAAGTCTCCAACATGTTCTATAGCTAAAAGATGGAGGAGAATCGCTCAACTAGTGAGCATGTGCTCAGATTGTCTGGGTACTTCAATCGCTTGAATCAAGTGGGAGTTAATCTTCCAGATAATATAGTGATTGACAGAATTCTCTAGTCACCATCACTAAGTTACTAGAACTTCGTGATGAACTATAGTATGCAAGGGATGACGAAAATGATTCCCGAGCTCTTCGTGATGTTGAAATCGACGAAGGTAGAAATCAAGAAAGAGCATCAAGTGTTGATAGTTGACAAGATCACTAGTTTCAAGAAAAGGGCAAAGGGAAAGAAAGGGAACTTCAAGTAGAATGACAAGCAAGTTGTCACTTCCACGAAGAAGCCCAAAGCTAAACCAAAGCCTGAAACTGAGTGCTTACACTGCAAAGGAAATGGTCACTAGAAGCGGAAATGCCCTGAATATTTGGTGGATAAGAAGGATGGCAAAGTGAACAAGGGTATATTTGATATACGGATTATTGATGTGTACCTTACTAGTGTTTATAGTAGCCCCTGAGTATTTGATACTTGTTCGGTTGCTAAGATTAGTAACTCGAAACAGGAGTTACATAATAAGCAGAGACTAGTTGAGGGAAGTGACGATGAGTGTTGGAAATAGTTCCAAGATTGATATGATCATCATCACACACTCCTGTATTTTCGAGATTGGTGTTAAACCTAAATAAATGTTATTTAGCGTTTATGCTGAGCATGAATATGATTTGATCATGTTTATTGCGATACGGTTATTCATCGGTTAAAGAATAATCGTTATTCTGCTTAAATGAATAAGACCTTCATGGTTATACACCCAATGAAAATAGTTTGTTGGATCTCGATCGTAGTGATACACATATTCATAATATTGATGCCAAAAGATGCAAAGTTAATAATGATAGTGCAATTTATTTGTGGCACTTGCCGTTTGGGTCATATCGTGTAAAGCGCATGAAGAAACTCCATAAAGATGGATTTTCGGAATCACTTGGTTATGAATCATTTGATGCTTGCGAACCGTGCCGTTTGGGCAAGATGACTAAAACTCCGTTCTCCGGAACAATGGAACAAGCTACTGACTTATTGGAAATAATACATACCGATGTATGCGATCCAATGAGTGTTGATGCTCGTGGCAAGTATCGTTATTTTCTGACCTTCACAAGATGATTTGAGCAGATATGGGTATATCTACTTGATGAAACATAAGTCTGAAATAGTTGAAAGGTTCAAAGAATTTCAGAGTGAAGTGGAAAAATCATCGTAACAAGAAAATAAAGTTTCTATGATCTGATCGTGGAGACGAATATTTGAGTTACGAGTTTGGTCTTCATTTGAAACAATGTGAAATAGTTTCGCAATTCACGCCACCTGGAACACCACAATGTAATGGTGTGTCCAAACGTCGTAATCGTACTTTACTAGATATGGTGCGATCTATGATGTATCTTACCGATTTACCACTATCGTTTTGGGCTTATGCATTAGAGACAGCTGCATTCACGTTTAATAGGGCACCATCTAAATCTGTTGAGATGACACCGTATGAACTATGGTTTAGCAAGAAACCTAAGTCGTCGTTTCTTAAAGCTTGGAGTTGCGATGCTTATATGAAAAGGTTTCAACCTGATAAGCTCGAACCCAAATCGGAAAAGTCGTCTTCATAGAATACCCAAAGGTAACTATTGGGTACACCTTCTATCACAGATCCGAAGGCAAGTTATTCGTTGCTAAGATGGATCCTTTCTAGAGAAGAAGTTTCTCTCGAAAGAAGTGAGTGGGAGGAAAGTAGAACTTGATGAGGTAATTGTACCTTCTCCCTTATTGGAAAGTAGTTCATCACAGAAATCAGTTCCGGTGATTCCTACACCAATTAGTGAGGAAGTTAATGATGATGATCATGAAACTTCAGATCAAGTTGCTACCAAACCTCGTAGGTCTTCCAGAGTAAGACCCGCACCAGAGTGATATGGTAATCATGTTTTGGAAGTCATGTTACTAGACCATGATGAACCTACGGACTATGAGGAAGCGATGATGAGCCCAGATTCCGCGAAATGGCTTGAGGCCATGAAATCTGAGATAGGATCCATGTATGAGAACAAAGTATGGACTTTGATTGACTTGCTCGATGATCAGCAAGCCATGTTAAATAAATGGATCTTCAAGAGGAAGACGGACACTGATAGTAGTGTTACTATCTACAAAGCTTGACTTGTTGCAAAAGGTTTTCGACAAGTTCAAGGTGTTGAATACGATGAGATTTTCTCACTCGTAACGATGCTTAAGTCTGTCCGAATCATGTTAGCAATTGCCACATTTTATGAAATCTGGCAAATGGATGTCAAAACTGCATTCCTTAATGGATTTATTAAATAAGAGTTGCATATGATGCAACCAGAAGGTTTTGTCAATCCTAAAGATGCTAACAAAATGTGCAAGCTCCAGCGATCCATCTATGGACTGGTACAAGCATCTCAGAGTTGGAATATATGCTTGATGATTTGATCAAAGCATATGGTTTTATACAGACTTTTGGAGGAGCCTGTACTTACAAGAAAGTGAGTGGGAGCACTACAACATTTCTGGTAAGTATATGTGAATGACATATTGTTGATCGGAAATAATGTAGAATTATTCTGCAAAGCATAAAGGAGTATTTGAAAGGAGTTTTTCAAAGAAGGACCTTAGTAAAGCTACTTACATATTGAGCATCAAGATCTATTGAGATAGATCAAGACGCTTGATAAGTTTTTCAATAAGTACATACCTTGACAAGATTTTGAAGTAGTTCAAAATGGAACAGTCAAAGAAAGAGTTTCTTGCCTTTATTACAAGGTGTGAAATTGAGTAAGACTCAAATCCCGACCACGGCAGAAAATAGAAAAGAGAATGAAAGTCATTCCTATGCCTCACCATAGGTTCTATAAAGTATGCTATGCTATGTACCAGGACCTATTGTATACCTTGCTCTGAATTTGGCAAGGAGTACAATAGTGATCTAGGAGTAGATCATTTGGACATTGGTCAAGAACATCCTTAGTGAGGACTAAGGAAATATTTCTCGATTATGGAGGTGATAAAAGAGCCCGTCGTAAAGAGTTACATCGATGCAAGCTTTTTACACTGATCCAGATGACTCTAAGTCTCAATCTGGATACATATTGAAATTGGGAGCAATTAGCTAGAGTAGCTCCGCAAGAGCATTGTAGACATAGAATATTTGCAAAATACATACGGCTCAAATGTGATGCATCTGCTGACTAAGCTTCTCTCACGAGCAAAACATGATCATACCTTAGTACTCTTTGGGTGTTAATCACATAGCGATGTGAACTAGATTATTGACTCTAGTAAACCCTTTGGGTGTTGGTCACATGACGATGTGAACTATGGGTGTTAATCACATACAGATGTGAATATTAGTGTTGAATCACATGATGATGTGAACTAGATTATTGACTCTAGTGCAAGTGGGAGACTGAAGGAAATATGCCCTAGAGGCAATAATAAAGTTATTATTTATTTCCTTATTTCATGATAAATGTTTATTATTCATGCTAGAATTGTATTAACCGGAAACATGATACATGTGTGAATACATAGACAAACATATAGTCACTAGTATGCCTCTACTTGACTAGCTCATTAATCAAAGATGGTTATGTTTCCTAACCATAGACATGTGTTGTTATTTGATTAATGGGATCACATCATTAAGAGAATGATGTGGTTGACATGACCCATTCCGTTAGCCTAGCACTTGATCGTTTAGTATATTGCTATTGCTTTCTTCATGACTTATACATGTTCCAAGAACTATGAGATTATGCAACTCCGTTTACGGAGGAACACTTTGGGTACTACCAAACGTCACAACGTAATCGGGTGATTATAAAGGAGTACTACAGGTGTCTCCAAAGGTACATGTTGGGTTGGCGATTTGAGATTAGGTTTTGTCACTCCGATTGTCGGAGAGGTATCTCTGGCCTTCTCGGTAATACACATCATATAAGCCTTGCAAGCATTGCAACTAATAAGTTAGTTGCGAGATGATGTATTACGGAACGAGTAAAGAGACTTGCCGTAACGAGATTGAACTAGGTATTGGATACCGACGATCGAATCTCGGGCAAGTAACATACCGATGACAAAGGGAACAACGATGTCGTTATGCGGTTTGACCGATAAAGATCTTCAGTAGAATATGTAGGAACCAATATGGGCATCCAGGTTCCGCTATTGGTTATTGACCAAGAATAGTTCTCGGTCATGTCTACATAGTTCTCGAACCCGTAGGGTCCGCACACTTAAGGTTTCGATGACAATTATATTATGAGTTTACATGTTTTGATGTACGAAGGAGTTCGAGTCCGGATGAGATCGGGGACATGACGAGGAGTCTCGAAATGGTCGAGACGTAAAGATTCATATATTGGATGATATGTTTAGGCCAAGGGTCAAGCCCATGAGGCTTTAGGTCGGTGCAAAAGGAGTTTTATGGAGGCCGGGGCCAAACGCCGAGACCTGGCGTCGGCCTGGGCGACGCCGAGGCCCATGGCGTCTGGGCCAGACGCCAAGGATTGTGGCGTTTGGTCCTGGAGTCCGAGTGGGACTCTTGCCTTTCGGGCAAAACCGACTTTGAGGAGGCTTTTGCTCCAAGTTTCGACCCCGGGGCTCAACATATAAATAGAGGGGCAGGGCTAGCACCAAAGGTACAACAATTGATCCCTTGGATCTCTTAGCCGTGTGCGGTGCCCCCCTCCACCATATTCCACCTCGGTCATATCGTCGCGGAGTTTAGGCGAAGCCCTGCGCCGGTA
The DNA here is from genome assembly GCA_021605205.1 of Aegilops longissima. NCBI lineage: Eukaryota > Viridiplantae > Streptophyta > Magnoliopsida > Poales > Poaceae > Aegilops > Aegilops longissima. The sequence continues at coordinate 687,306,548 of CM038680.1, read as the reverse complement.
GAGCATCATCATCGTCACCACGCCGTCGTGCTGACGGAACTCATCCCCGACACTTTGCTGGATCGGAGTCCGGGGATCGTCATCGAGCTGAACGTGTGCTGAACTCGGAGGTGCCCTGCGTTCGGTGCTTGGATCGGTCAGATCGTGAAGACGTACGACTACATCAACCGCGTTGTCATAACGCTTCCGCTTACGGTCTACGAGGGTACGTGGACAATACTCTCCCCTCTCGTTGCTATGCCATCACCATGATCTTGCGTGTGCGTAGGAATTTTTTTGAAATTACTACGTTCCCCAACAGTGGCATCCGAGCCTGGTTTTATGCGTTGATGTTATATGCACGAGTAGAACACAAGTGAGTTGTGGGCGATACAAGTCATACTGCTTACCAGAATGTCATACTTTGGTTCGGCGGTATTGTGAGATGAAGCGGCACGGACCGACATTACGCGTACGCTTACGCGAGACTGGTTTCACCGCTGCGAGCACTCGTTGCTTAAAGGTGACTGGCGGGTGTCTGTCTCTCTCACTTTAGTTGAACCGAGTGTGGCTACGCCTGCCCTTGCGAAGGTTAAAACAGCACCAACTTGACAAACTATCGTTGTGGTTTTGATGCGTAGGTAAGAACGGTTCTTGCTCAGCCCGTAGCAGCCACGTAAAACTTGCAACAACAAAGTAGAGGATGTCTAACTTGTTTTTGCAGGGCATGTTGTGATGTGATATGGTCAAGACGTGATGCTATATTTTATTGTATGAGATGATCATGTTTTGTAACCGAGTTATCGGCAATGGCGAGAGCCATATGGTTGTCGCTTTATTGTATGAAATGCAAACACCATGTAATTGCTTTACTTTATCACTAAGCGGTAGCGATAGTCGTAGAAGCAATAGTTGGCGAGACGACAACGATGCTACGATGGAGATCAAGGTGTCGCGCCGGTGACGATGGTGATCACGACGGTGCTTCGGAGATGGAGATCACAAGCACAAGATGATGATGGCCATATCATATCACTTATATTGATTGCATGTGATGTTTATCCTTTATGCATCTTATCTTGCTTTGATTGACGGTAGCATTTTAAGATGATCTCTCAAAAAAAATTATCAAGACGTGTTCTCCCTGAGTATGCACCGTTGCCAAAGTTCGTCATGCCCAGACACCACGTGATGATCGGGTGTGATAAGCTCTACGTCCATCTACAACGGGTGCAAGCCAGTTTTGCACACGTAGAATACTCAGGTTAAACTTGACGAGCCTAGCATATGCAGATATGGCCTCGGAACACGGAGACCGAAAGGTCGAGCGTGAATCATATAGTAGATATGATCAACATATTGATGTTCACCGTTGAAACTACTCCATCTCACGTGACGATCGGACATGGTGTAGTTGATATGGATCACGTAATCACTTAGAAGATTAGAGGGATGTCTATCTAAGTGGGAGTTCTTAAGTAATATGATTAATTGAACTTTAATTTATCATGAACTTAGTCCAGGTAGTATTTTGCAAATTATGTTGTAGGTCAATAGCTCGCGTTGTTACTTCCCTATGTTTTTTGCTTCCCTATGTTTTTATGTGTTCCTAGAGAAAATTGTATTGAAAAATGTTAGTAGCAATGATGCGGATTGGATCCGTGATCTGAGGTTTATCCTCATTGCTGCACAGAAGAATTATGTCCTTGATGCACCGCTAGGTGACAGACCTATTGCAGGAGCAGATGCAGACGTTATGAACGTTTGGCTAGCTCAATATGATGACTACTTGATAGTTTTGTGCACCATGCTTTACGGCTTAGAATCGGGACTTCAAAGACGTTTTGAACGTCATGGGTCATATGAGATGTTCCAGGAATTGAAGTTAATATTTCAAGCAAATACCCGAGTTGAGAGATATGAAGTCTCCAACATGTTCTATAGCTAAAAGATGGAGGAGAATCGCTCAACTAGTGAGCATGTGCTCAGATTGTCTGGGTACTTCAATCGCTTGAATCAAGTGGGAGTTAATCTTCCAGATAATATAGTGATTGACAGAATTCTCTAGTCACCATCACTAAGTTACTAGAACTTCGTGATGAACTATAGTATGCAAGGGATGACGGAAATGATTCCCGAGCTCTTCGTGATGTTGAAATCGACGAAGGTAGAAATCAAGAAAGAGCATCAAGTGTTGATAGTTGACAAGATCACTAGTTTCAAGAAAAGGGAAAAGGGAAAGAAAGGAACTTCAAGTAGAATGACAAGCAAGTTGTCACTTCCACGAAGAAGCCCAAAGCTAAACCAAAGCCTGAAACCGAGTGCTTACCTTTGCAAAGGAAATGGTCACTAGAAGCGGAAATGCCCTGAATATTTGGTGGATAAGAAGGATGGCAAAGTGAACAAGGGTATATTTGATATACGGATTATTGATGTGTACCTTACTAGTGTTTATAGTAGCCCCGAGTATTTGATACTTGTTCGGTTGCTAAGATTAGTAACTCAAACAGGAGTTACATAATAAGCAGAGACTAGTTGAGGGAAGTGACGATGAGTGTTGGAAATAGTTCCAAGATTGATATGATCATCATCACACACTCCTATATTTTCGAGATTGGTGTTAAACCTAAATAAATGTTATTTAGCGTTTATGTTGAGCATGAATATGATTTGATCATGTTTATTGCGATACGGTTATTCATCGAAGTTAAAGAATAATCGTTATTCTGCTTAAATGAATAAGACCTTCGATGGTTATACACCCAATGAAAATAGTTTGTTGGATCTCGATCGTAGTGATACACATATTCATAATATTGATGCCAAAAGATGCAAAGTTAATAATGATAGTGCAATTTATTTGTGGCACTTGCCGTTTGGGTCATATCGATTGTAAAGCGCATGAAGAAACTCCATAAAGATGGATTTTCGGAATCACTTGGTTATGAATCATTTGATGCTTGCGAACCGTGCCGCTTTGGGCAAGATGACTAAAACTCCGTTCTCGGAACAATGGAACAAGCTACTTGACTTATTGGAAATAATACATACCGACGTATGCGATCCAATGAGTGTTGATGCTCGTGGCAAGTATCGTTATTTTCTGACCTTCACAAGATGATTTGAGCAGATATGGGTATATCTACTTGATGAAACATAAGTCTGAAATAGTTGAAAGGTTCAAAGAATTTCAGAGTGAAGTGGAAAAATCATCGTAACAAGAAAATAAAGTTTCTATGATCTGATCGTGGAGACGAATATTTGAGTTACGAGTTTGGTCTTCATTTGAAACAATGTGAAATAGTTTCACAATTCACGCCACCTGGAACACCACAATGTAATGGTGTGTCCAAACGTCGTAATCGTACTTTACTAGATATGGTGCGATCTATGATGTATCTTACCGATTTTTACCACTATCGTTTTGGGCTTATGCATTAGAGACAGCTGCATTCACGTTTAATAGGGCACCATCTAAATCTGTTGAGATGACACCGTATGAACTATGGTTTAGCAGTAAACCTAAGCTGTCGTTTCTTAAAGCTTGGAGTTGCGATGCTTATATGAAAAGGTTTCAACCTGATAAGCTCGAACCCAAATCGGAAAAGTGCGTCTTCATAGAATACCCAAAGGTAACTATTGGGTACACCTTCTATCACAGATCCGAAGGCAAGTTATTCGTTGCTAAGATGGATCCTTTCTAGAGAAGAAGTTTCTCTCGAAAGAAGTGAGTGGGAGGAAAGTAGAACTTGATGAGGTAATTGTACCTTCTCCCTTATTGGAAAGTAGTTCATCACAGAAATCAGTTCCGGTGATTCCTACACCAATTAGTGAGGAAGTTAATGATGATGATCATGAAACTTCAGATCAAGTTGCTACCAAACCTCGTAGGACTTCCAGAGTAAGACCCGCACCAGAGTGATATGGTAATCATGTTCTGGAAGTCATGTTACTAGACCATGATGAACCTACGGACTATGAGGAAGCGATGATGAGCCTAGATTCATGCGAAATGGCTTGAGGCCATGAAATCTGAGATAGGATCCATGTATGAGAACAAAGTATGGACTTTGATTGACTTGCTCGATGATCGCAAGCCATGTTAAATAAATGGATCTTCAAGAGGAAGACGGACAACGATAGTAGTGTTACTATCTACAAAGCTTGACTTGTTGCAAAAGGTTTTCGACAAGTTCAAGGTGTTGAATACGATGAGATTTTCTCACTCGTAACGATGCTTAAGTCTGTCCGAATCATGTTAGCAATTGCCACATTTTATGAAATCTGGCAAATGGATGTCAAAACTGCATTCCTTAATGGATTTATTAAATAAGAGTTGCATATGATGCAACCAGAAGGTTTTGTCAATCCTAAAGATGCTAACAAAATGTGCAAGCTCCATGATCCATCTATGGACTGGTACAAGCATCTCAGAGTTGGAATATATGCTTGATGATTTGATCAAAGCATATGGTTTTATACAGACTTTTGGAGGAGCCTGTACTTACAAGAAAGTGAGTGGGAGCACTACAACATTTCTGATAAGTATATGTGAATGACATATTGTTGATCGGAAATAATGTAGAATTATTCGCAAAGCATAAAGGAGTATTTGAAAGGAGTTTTTCAAAGAAGGACCTTAGTAAAGCTACTTACATATTGAGCATCAAGATCTATTGAGATAGATCAAGACGCTTGATAAGTTTTTCAATAAGTACATACCTTGACAAGATTTTGAAGTAGTTCAAAATGGAACAGTCAAAGAAAGAGTTTCTTGCCTTTATTACAAGGTGTGAAATTGAGTAAGACTCAAATCCCGACCACGGCGAGTAAAATAGAAAATAGAATGAAAGTCATTCCCTATGCCTCGACCATAGGTTCTATAAAGTATGCTATGCTATGTACCGGACCTATTGTATACCTTGCTCTGAATTTGGCAAGGAGTACAATAGTGATCTAGGAGTAGATCATTTGGACATTGGTCAAGAACATCCTTAGTGAGGACTAAGGAAATATTTCTCGATTATGGAGGTGATAAAAGAGCCCGTCGTAAAGAGTTACATCGATGCAAGCTTTTACACTGATCCGATGACTCTAAGTCTCAATCTGGATACATATTGAAATTGGGAGCAATTAGCTAGAGTAGCTCCGCAAGAGCATTGTAGACATAGAATATTTGCAAAATACATACGGCTCAATGTGATGGACCCGTTGACTAAGCTTCTCTCACGAGCAAAACATGATCATACCTTAGTACTCTTTGGGTGTTAATCACATAGCGATGTGAACTAGATTATTGACTCTAGTAAACCCTTTGGGTGTTGGTCACATGACGATGTGAACTATGGGTGTTAATCACATACGATGTGAATATTAGTGTTGAATCACATGATGATGTGAACTAGATTATTGACTCTAGTGCAAGTGGGAGACTGAAGGAAATATGCCCTAGAGGCAATAATAAAGTTATTATTTATTTCCTTATTTCATGATAAATGTTTATTATTCATGCTAGAATTGTATTAACCGGAAACATGATACATGTGTGAATACATAGACAAACATATAGTCACTAGTATGCCTCTACTTGACTAGCTCATTAATCAAAGATGGTTATGTTTCCTAACCATAGACATGTGTTGTTATTTGATTAATGGGATCACATCATTAAGAGAATGATGTGGTTGACATGACCCATTCCGTTAGCCTAGCACTTGATCGTTTAGTATATTGCTATTGCTTTCTTCATGACTTATACATGTTCCAGTAACTATGAGATTATGCAACTCCTGTTTACGGAGGAACACTTTGGTACTACCAAACGTCACAACGTGAATCGGGTGATTATAAAGGAGTACTACAGGTGTCTCCAAAGGTACATGTTGGGTTGGCGTATTTCGAGATTAGGTTTTGTCACTCCGATTGTCGGAGAGGTATCTCTGGGCCTTCTCGGTAATACACATCATATAAGCCTTGCAAGCATTGCAACTAATAAGTTAGTTGCGAGATGATGTATTACGGAACGAGTAAAGAGACTTGCCTGTAACGAGATTGAACTAGGTATTGGATACCGACGATCGAATCTCGGGCAAGTAACATACCGATGACAAAGGAACAACGTATGTCGTTATGCGGTTTGACCGATAAAGATCTTCGTAGAATATGTAGGAACCAATATGGGCATCCAGGTTCCGCTATTGGTTATTGACCAAGAATAGTTCTCGGTCATGTCTACATAGTTCTCGAACCCGTAGGGTCCGCACGCTTAAGGTTTCGATGATGTTATATTATGAGTTTACATGTTTTGATGTACCAAGGAGTTCGAGTCCCGGATGAGATCGGGGACATGACGAGGAGTCTCGAAATGGTCGAGACGTAAAGATTCATATATTGGATGATATGTTTAGGCTAAGGGTCAAGCCCATGAGGCTTTAGGTCGGTGCAAAAGGAGTTTTGCGGAGGCCAGGGGGCCAAACGCCGGAGACCCTGGCGTCTGGCCCTGGGCCAGACGCCGAGGCCCATGGCGTCTAGGCCAGACGCCAAGGATTGTGGCGTTTGGTCCTGGAGTCCGAGTGGGACTCTTGCCTTTCGGGCAAAACCGACTTTGAGGAGGCTTTTGCTCCAAGTTTCGACCCCGGGGCTCAACATATAAATAGAGGGGCAGGGCTAGCACCAAAGGTACAACAATTGATCCCTTGGATCTCTTAGCCGTGTGCGGTGCCCCCCTCCACCATATTCCACCTCGGTCATATCGTCATGAGTTTAGGCGAAGCCCGCGCGATAGAGCATCATCATCGTCACCACGCCGTCGTGCTGACGGAACTCATCCCCGACACTTTGCTGGATCGGAGTCCGGGGATCGTCATCGAGCTGAACGTGTGCTGAACTCGGAGGTGCCCTGCGTTCGGTGCTTGGATCGGTCGGATCGTGAAGACGTACGACTACATCAACCGCGTTGTCATAACGCTTCGCCACGGTCTCACGAGGGCGTGGACAATACTCTCCCTCTCGTTGCTATGCCATCACCATGATCTTGCGTGTGCGTAGGATTTTTTGAAATTACTCGTTCCCCAACAGTGGCATCCGAGCCTGGTTTTATGCGTTGATGTTATATGCACGAGTAGAACACAAGTGAGTTGTGGGCGATACAAGTCATACTGCTTACCAGCATGTCATACTTTGGTTCGGCGGTATTGTGAGATGAAGCGGCACGGACCGACATTACGCGTCGCTTCTGCGAGACTGGTTTCACCGCTGCGAGCACTCGTTGCTTAAAGGTGATGGCGGTGTCTCTCTCTCTCACTTTAGTTGAACCGAGTGTGGCTACGCCTGCCCCTTGCGAAGGTTAAAACAGCACCAACTTGACAAACTATCGTTGTGGTTTTGATGCGTAGGTAAGAACGGTTCTTGCTCAGCCCGTAGCAGCCACGTAAAACTTGCAACAACAAAGTAGAGGATGTCTAACTTGTTTTTGCAGGGCATGTTGTGATGTGATATGGTCAAGACGTGATGCTATATTTTATTGTATGAGATGATCATGTTTTGTAACCGAGTTATCGGCAACTGGCAGGAGCCACATGGTTGTTGCTTTATTGTATGAAATGCAAACACCATGTAATTGCTTTACTTTATCACTAAGCGGTAGCGATAGTCGTAGAAGCAATAGTTGGCGAGGCGACAACGATGCTACGATGGAGATCAAGGTGTCGCTACCGTGACGATGGTGATCACGACGGTGCTTCGGAGATGGAGATCACAAGCACAAGATGATGATGGCCATATCATATCACTTATATTGATTGCATGTGATGTTTATCCTTTATGCATCTTATCTTGCTTTGATTGACGGTAGCATTTTAAGATGATCTCTAAAAAAAATAATCAAGACGTGTTCTCCCTGAGTATGCACCGTTGCCAAAGTTCGTCATGCCCAGACACCACGTGATGATCGGGTGTGATAAGCTCTACGTCCATCTACAACGGGTGCAAGCCAGTTTTGCACACGCAGAATACTCAGGTTAAACTTGACGAGCCTAGCATATGCAGATATGGCCTCGGAACACGAAGACCGGAAGGTCGAGCGTGAATCATATAGTAGATATGATCAACATATTGATGTTCACCGTTGAAACTACTCCATCTCACGTGACGATCGGACATGGTGTAGTTGATATGGATCACGTAATCACTTAGAAGATTAGAGGGATGTCTATCTAAGTGGGAGTTCTTAAGTAATATGATTAATTGAACTTTAATTTATCATGAACTTAGTCCAGGTAGTAATATGTTTAAGTTTTGTTCTACTGCTTCTAGTTGCTAATTTTTTTTAATAGTTTGGTTGATGATCTTCCAATTTGATTCGTGCAGAAAAGGGAAGATTCGTGTGATTTGTATTTCTGGGAAGTTGCTGATGTGGGGAGTG
>CM038680.1:687046022-687298047 GCA_021605205.1 Aegilops longissima | reverse complement strand
TTTGGCAAGAAACCAAAGTTGTCGTTTCTTAAAGTGTGGGGCTGCGTTGCTTATGTGAAAAAGCTTCAACCTGATAAGCTCGAACCCAAATCGAAAATGTGTCTTCATAGGATACCCAAAGGAGACTGTTGGGTACACCTTCTATCACAAATCCGAAGGCAAGACTTTTGTTGCTAAATTGGAGTTTTTCTAGAAAGGAGTTTCTCTCGAAAGAAGTGAGTGGGAGGAAAGTAGAACTTGATGAGGTAATCTGTACCTACTCCCTTATTGGAAAGTAGTTCATCACGAAACGGTTTCGTGACACCTACACCAATTAGTGAGGAAGTTAATGATGATGATCATGAAACTTGAGATCAAGTTGTTACTAAACCTCGTGGAGTCAACGAGTAAGATCCGCACTGAGTGATACGGTAATCCTGTTCGGAAGTTATGTTACTAGACCATGACGAACCTACGAACTATGAAGAAGCGATGGTGAGCCCAGATTCCGCAGAATGGCTTGAGGCCATGAAATCTGAGATGGGATCCATGTATGAGAACAAAGTGATGACTTTGGTTGACTTGCCCGATGATCGGCAAGCAATTGAGAATAAATGGATCTTTAAGAAGAAGACTAACGCTGACGGTAATGTTACTGTCTACAAAGCTCGACTTGTCGTGAAAGGTTTTCGACAAGTTCAAGGGATTGACTACGATGAGACCTTCTCACCCATAGCGATGCTTAAGTCTGTCCGAATCATGTTAGCAATTGCCGCATTTTATGATTATGAAATTTGGCAAATGGATGTCAAAACTGCATTCCTGAATGGATTTCTGGAAGAAGAGTTGTATATGATGCAACCGGAAGGTTTTATCGGTCCAAAGGGAACTAACAAAGTGTGCAAGCTCTGGCGATCCATTTATGGACTGGTGCAAGCCTCTCAGAGTTGGAATAAACGCTTTGATAGTGTGATCAAAGCATTTGATTTTGTACAGACTTTTGGAGAAGCACGTATTTACAAGAAAGTGAGTGGGAGCTCTGTAGCATTTCTAATATTATATGTGGATGACATATTGCTGACTGGAAAGGATATATAATTTTTGGATAGCATAAAGGGATACTTGAACAAGATTTTTTCAATGAAAGACCTCGGTGAAGCTGCTTACATATTGGTCATCAAGATCTATAGAGATAGATCAAGACGCTTAATTGGACTTTCACAAAGCACATACCTTGACAAAATTTTGAAGAAGTTCAAAATGGATCAAGCAAAGAAAGGGTTCTTGCCTGTGTTACAAGGTGTGAAGTTGAGTAAGACTCAATGCCCGACCACTGCAGAAGATAGAGAGAAGATGAAAGATATTCCCTATGCTTCAGCCATAGGCTCTATCATGTATGCAATGTTGTGTACCATACCTGATGTGTGCCTTGCTATAAGTCTAGCAGGGAGGTACCAAAGTAATCCAGGAGTGGATCACTGGACAGCGGTCAAGAATATCCTGAAATACCTGAAAAGGACTAAGGATATGTTTCTCGTTTATGGAGGTGACAAAGAGGTCATCGTAAATGGTTACGTTGATGCAAGCTTTGACACTGATCCGGATGATTCTAAATCACAAATCGGATACGTGTTTACATTGAACGGTGGAGCTGTCAGTTGGTGCAGTTCTAAACAAAGCATCATGGCGGGATCTACATGTGAAGCGGAGTACATAGCTGCTTCAGAAGCAGCAAATGTAGGAGTTTGGATGAAGGAGTTCATATCTGGTCTAGGTGTCATAGCTAGTGCATCGGGTCCAATGAAAATCTTTTGTGACAATACTGGTGCAATTGCCTTGGCGAAGGAATCCAGATTTCACAAGAGAACCAAGCACATCAAGAGAAGCTTCAATTCCATCCGGGATCTAGTCCAGGTGGGAGACATAGAAATTTGCAAGATGCATACAGATCTGAATGTTGCAGACCCGTTGACTAAGCCTCTTCCACGAGCAAAACATGATCAGCACCAAGGCTCCATGGGTGTTAGAATCATTACTGTATAATCTAGATTATTGACTCTAGTGCAAGTGGGAGACTGAAGGAAATATGCCCTAGAGGCAATAATAAAATTATTATTTATTTCCTTATATCATGATAAATGTTTATTATTCATGCTAGAATTGTATTAATCGGAAACATGATACATGTGTGAATACATAGACAAACAGAGTGTCACTAGTATGCCTCTACTTGACTAGCTCATTGATCAAAGATGGTTATGTTTCCTAGCCATTGACATGGGTTGTCATTTGATTAATGGGATCACATCATTAGGAGAACGATGTGATTGACATGACCCATTCTGTTAGCTTAGCACACGATCGTTTAGTATGTTGCTATTGCTTTCTTCATGACTTATACATGTTCCTATGACTATGATATTATGCAACTCCCGTTTACCGGAGGAACACTTTGTGTGCCACCAAACATCACAACGTAACTGGGTAATTATAAAGGAGCTCTACAGGTGTCTCCGAAGGTACTTGTTGGGTTGGCGTATTTCGAGATTAGGATTTGTCACTCCGATTGTCGGAGAGGTATCTCTGGGCCCTCTCGGTAATGCACATCAGTTAAGCCTTGCAAGCATTACAACTAATGAGTTAGTTGCGGGATGATGTATTACAGTACGAGTAAAGAGACTTGTCGGTAACGAGATTGAACTAGGTATTGAGAGACATACGATCGAATCTTGGGCAAGTAACATACCGATGACAAAGGGAACAACGTATGTTGTTATGCGGTCTGACCGATAAAGATCTTCGTAGAATATGTGGGAGCCAATATGAGCATCCAGGTTCCGCTATTGGTTATTGACCGGAGACGCGTCTCGGTCATGTCTACATAGTTCTCGAACCCGTAGGGTCCGCAACAATGTTATGATGACGGTTATATTATGAGTTTATATGTTTTGATGTACGAAGGTTGTTGAGTCTGGATGTGATCACGGACATAATGAGGAGTCTCGAAATGGTCGAGACATGAAGATTGATATATTGGAAGCCTATGTTTGGATATCGGAAGTGTTCCGGGTGAAATCAGGATTTTTCCGGAGTACCGGGAGGTTACCGGAACCCCTCGGGAACGTAATGGGCCTTAGTGGGCCTCGGTGGAAGAGAGGAGAGGAGGCCAGGGTAGGGCCACGTGCCCCTCCCCCCAGTACGAATAGGACAAGGAGAGGGGGCGGCGCCCCCGCTTTCCTTCCTCCCCTCCACCTCTTCACCCTCTCTCTCCTAGTCCAACATGGAAAAAGGGGGGAGTCCTACTCCCGGTAGGAGTAGGACTCCTCCTGGCGCGCCTCCTCCCTGGCTGGCCGCACCTCCCCCTTGCTCCTTTATATACAGGGGCAGGGGGGCACCCTAGACACACAAGTTAATCAGTTGATCTCTCCCAACCATGTGCGGTGCCCCCCTCCACCATAGTCCACCTCGATAATACTGTAGCAGTGCTTAGGCGAAGCCTTGCGTCGGTCGAACATCAACATCGTCACCACGCCGTCGTGCTGACGAAACTCTCCCTCAACACTCGGCTGGATCGGAGTTCTGAAAGTGCGTTATATCGACTAGAGGGGGGGTGAATAGGCGATTTTTATGAATTCTTCAATGAGGAATTTGCGGTGAGGAAATTCCTAAGTGAAGAACTACTTGCAATGAATAAGTACTCGAAGTAAGCATAAGAGAATGCGGGCATGGTCATCATGATGAAATGATGACAATCAAAGAGTCTGAAAAGCGTAAACACAGGATAACATAAGATGAAGACAAATAGGTGAAGAAATTGGGCGAGGAAATTGAGAAAGTCTTGATCAAAGTCTTCAAACATAGATATGAATGAACACTCAACACAAGTAATGAGGAAATGAAAGAGTTGAGGAAATAGAACCAGATTAGGTTGGTGAAGACAATGATTTGGTAGACCAGTTCAAGCTGCTGTCTCACTTATGCGTCACGGTTGGAGCGGTGAGTATTTAAACTCGAGGACACACAGTCCGGACACCCGGTCGGCTGAGCACGCAGCTCGGGACACCAAGTCCTCACCGTATTATCCTTGAACTAAGGTCACAGACCTTGTCCAATCACTCGTGGTAAGTCTTGAGCGACTTCCAAACCTTCACAGACTTGGTCACTCGGCGATCCACAATTCCTCTTGGATGCTCTAGACCATGGCGCCTAACCGTCTGGAAGAAGCACAGTCTTCAAAGGTAACAAGCGTCGGATCCACGCAGGATCAATCTCTTGATGATGCTCAATCACTTTGGGTTTATAGGGGTTTGGTTTTGGGTTTTCCTCACTCAATGATTTTCGCTCAAAGTCCTCGGAGGATGGGTTGCTCTCAAATGACAAGTGTCAAGTTCTCTCGGAGCAGCCAACCAGCTAGTGGTTGTAGAGGCGGCTATTTATAGCCTAGGGAGCAGCCCGACATGATAAGACATAAATGCCCTTTAATGATATGATCGTTAGGTGGATAAGATATTTCGGGACAGGTGGCGCGCAAGACACAGCAGTCGAAAATTTGACTCTCAAATTCCTCGGGGCTATCATGTTCCTCCTTGTGTAGGCAATCCGCCTTTGGAGAATTCCTAACTCCTCGGTCGAACAAATTCCTCGTGACGGAAGAACTTTGTCTCATCCTTTGAAGAAATTGACTGAATTGTATGAGATATCCAAAGGCTTCACTCGAAGGGATTTGGTAGGTGTAGGATTTTGAGTTGAGCATCACATGGAAATTTTCCTTAGTATTTCCTCGACCCCCTTTAATAGTACGGTGTTTCCTATGACTCAAGAAAGAGAAAACGAAACAACGAAAACAAAAGTCTTCACGCTTCATGTTCCTCAAATGAATACCAAGTCTTCAAGGTCACACCAATTTCTTCACTTTCAAAGTCTTGAGAATATCAAAGTCTTGATTGAAGAACTTCATTTTAGAATTAGACTTTCTCTGTAAATATCAAACTCCTCATAGACTTATAGACCTGTGTACACTCATAAACACATTAGTCCCTTAACCTATAAGTCTTCAATACACCAAAATCACTAAGGGGCACTAGATGCACTTCCAAGTTCGAGGGACGACATCGGGCTGAACGTGTGCTGAACTCGGAGGGGCCGTACGTTCGGTACTTGATCGGTCAGATCGTGAAGACGTACGACTACATCAACCGCATTGTGCTAATGCTTCCGCTTTTCAGTCTACGAGGGTACGTGGACAACACTCTCCCTCTCATTGCTATGCATCACCATGATCTTGCGTGTGCGTAGGAATTTTTTTGAAATTACTACGTTCCCCAACACAAAGAGGACCTTATGTCATGCCGTTGTGTATGCCTTGTCTAATCCTTGTATATAAACTCCTTGTTGGAATTTATTGGAATTTGGGTTATTTGGAATTTGAATTGATTTGGATTAATTTTAGTTAGTTGAATTAATTTAAAATATTTGGATTAATTTGAATAATTTGGATTAAAACTGAATATTTGCGCTAACATAATCTTTGCCATTTTAGAAATGCACTAATTAAATTTCTAAAATGAAGCCATAGATATATAGTGTTACTTACGGCGTAGCTAGGTCTTGTAGATAGGATAACCGAAGTTTGAGGCGAGGAGAAGGAAGAAGTAGGAGTATCTTTATGTTGCAATCCTTGGGTTTACAAAGGAGCAAATGGGACTTGAAGAGCACTTGCAGTAAGGGAAATTCAGTTAAAAAAGGCCTTGAGTAAATTCAGTTAAAGATGCATTAACAACAAGGCCTTGAGTAAACTTAGACTTCCTAATAGCATGTTCTGATCCACTAAGAGAAAGTCTAAGCTTTTTCCTACACCACACACACACACACACACACACAACACAGGATGTCAAGATGACCCAACTTTTTTCCATGTCATGGCTTTGATGAATGATGCCCCCACATTTCATGATCAATCTGTGAGAATAAAACCATTAGTCTGTGGAGGTCCAGTAAAAAGAAAATGTGGAGGTCCCATGTCCAAACTGAATGAAACTAAATGAAGGCTGCTCTAGGAAAGGGGGAGGCATTCTCATCTTGTCATCTTGACAGAATTCAGAGTAGTTCAAACAAGATCCACTCTACTGTAAAAATCAGATAACTACTGATTCTTGTGTACACCATTTAAAATGATTGCTATTGACTGAATTCAGTGAAATTTGTCAAACTGAAAATGGAAAATACACTTCTATTGTACTATAATTTTGCAAACTGAAAATGCTCCAAGCAGATCTTAGTTTCAAAATGGAAAATATTCCAAGCAGGAGTACTCCAGGAGTACACTTCTCAGTTTTGTCAGTTAGTGATCAGGTATGAACCTAAGTTTTGTTAAATGGATAGTTTGTTAAAGTTTGATTAACTAAATTTTGATAGCTAGGGATCAGTTATGAACCTAACTTCTGTTAAATGGACAATTTGGCTGAATATCTAGATCAAACTATAAATGCTCACATCAAGGAGATAATTGACAGTTTTGACAGTAACTTTAGTCTGAATCTTAGCATCAGGTAGTTTCAGTACTCATCTCTGAATCTGAAATCCTGAACAGGAGCTCCAGGTGATGTCGGCCTTGAGGTGTTGGACGATGGTGCAGTGGCTGAACAGGAGTGGACAGCGTCTTCTACCTTGTGGCGACGGCGACACAGGGTGGACGGCGTCTTCTACCTTCTTGAAGAAGCCAATTGTCCTGTATAGAAAACAAAACCGAAATCGAAATCAGTGCATGAATACGATATGAGTTATCAAAATAAAAATGTACTCCAGTTTAAAGTGTACAAATGCACTAATTAAATTTCTAAGATGAAGCTAGTGTGGAATGTGCTGCTCGGAATTTACACTGAATGCATTTTGCACTGAATCGGTGAGAATTTACACTGAATGCAGTTATACTGAATCTGTGAGAATTTACACTGAATGTGCTGCTCGGAATTTACACTGAATCTGTGAGAATTTACACTGAATGCATTTCTCTGAATGCACTATTGGGAATTCAAATCTAATCGGACTTTACACTGAACAAAGATTTACAGAAAAAAAAATCCTAAATTTACTAGCTTGAGCAAAACAATTTCAGACTACATTGAGCAGAACAAAAGAATCCTAAGCTTGAGCAACCCACGGGAGGGGGGCGAACCTGCTGGTCACGTCCGGTGGCCATGCCGGGTCTCATCGCCGGAGCACTTTGCGCCGCCGTCTGGACATCGGTGCGTGCGGCCTAGGCCCTGGAAGAGTCGTCGGGTGGTCGTCCGTGCATCTGTCCGTCCGAACCTGCGTGCAGGTGCGACCGGACCAGATTCATGGTCCACGGAGTCGATATGGCATGGAATTGGTCGACGACGACATTTAGTAGGCGACGAAGTGGTCGAAGAGCAGATCCACACAAAAATCAAAGCTTCCCCGTCGTTGTTGAGGAAGTGGTGGACCAACGCGGCGAGGGGCAGGGCGGCGGCGTGGGGCGACGGGGGTGGGAGGGGGAGGGGGTCAGGCAGCATGGGGCGGCATTCAGGGGAGGGGAAGAGCAAGGCGGAGCCCGTCGTGCAATCTGCCGTCGGCGGAGAGAGAGACCGACCACAGACCGACGAAGACGTTGTACCGCGGGTTTGGCCGGGAAAAACCTGAGGACTAAACTGCAAAATAACCCCTGCGACATGTTTTTCGGGACGGAGGGAGTAGTATCTCAGGACAGTTATTCAACACATACCAAACCATTTTGTCCAAATCATTAGGTTTGTCCTCTTGTCGACTCTTCCCTGTAACTCGAACAGAATAATCGAAACATTGAGCCCGGGATTGTCTTCATCCACCTCTTTGCTAAGCTGATCAGCTGTTTCAATGTATTTTGAGCAGAATGTCAACGCTTCTATAGCATTGTAGGCCTCTGCAATGGAACCCTCGGGTCTAGCTCTATTCCTAACATAGCCCTTGAAAGTGCCTAGCCGCCTTTGAATAGGGTACATCCAGCCATACTGTACTGGACCTCTAAGTAGTGCCTCATCAGCTAGATGAACAGCCAAATGCACCATCACATCAAAGAAGGCTGGAGGATATATCTTCTCAAGGTCGCATAGGATAGTTGTATCTTGTCTCTAAGATGCTCCAAAGCATCTATCCTGATATTTCTACTGCAGAGTTCCCCGAAGAATTGTCCCAACTCTGCAATCTGCTCTTGTATAAGTCGTATGGCCCAATCCTCTAAGGATAACAAGTAAAACCCTTTGAAGTAGGACATGGCGGTCATGAGTTTTCAACCCTTGTACCTTGTTTCCATCTGCACTGACTCTCCTTTTAGGGTTGGAAGCAAATCCATGTGGGAATCTCACACGTGGCAGGACCTCGCAGAATTCTTTTCTTTTACCTTGTCCAAGGCATACACAGTGGTGCCATATCCGTGGTTTACCTTCATCTTGCACCTGCAAATCCTGTCTGATACCAAGGTGTGTCAAATCAATCCTAGATTTTAAGGTATCTTTCGTCTTGCCTTCAATATTAAGAAGTGTGCGATAATGTTGTCACATATATTTTCTTGATGTGCATCACATCAAGATTATGCCGCAGATCCAAATCTTTCCAATACTCCAAGTCCCACAAAGTGGACTGCGGGTAAACAATAATCTCTCTTACGCTTACGCCACGCTTCCTTTTCCCGCTACCATTACCAGCATGGTTTCCTAGTGTAATATGCATGACCTTCTCTAATTCCACTTGCAACTCATCAGCGGTGAGCCTCTTTGGCGCATCACGGTTTTCATGCTTTGCATTGAACACATGTCTTCGGTATTTTCTAGGATGCGGCTTGTCCTTGGCAAGGAAACAACGGTGTCCAATGTAACAGATCTTGCTAAGTATTGCGTATGACAATGGATTCCTGTCACAGCGAACACATGCATTGTAACCATGTGTCGTTCGCCCTGACATAGTGCCCAAAGCCGGATAATCATGGATGCACCAAATTATAACATCACACATAAAGAAATCAGCTGGTGGGCTTCTATATAGGTCTCGAGTGAGAACACCCCTACATAGCTGTTGAAGTTCCTCCACAAGAGGCTCCATGAACAAATCAAAATCCTTTCCGGGACTTTTGGACTGGGATGAGCAAGGCCATCATGTAGTTTGATTCTTTGGTGCGACATTTGGAGGCATGTTGTAAGGATAACGAGCACCGCCACATGCTATATGTGGCGCTCTGGTGGCCAAATGGGTTAAATCCATCGAAGCTAAGCCAAGTCTAATGTTTCTCGGGTCAGACAAAACTTTTTCGTGTTTCTGATTGAAGCTTTTCCACTCACTACCATGTGATGGATGGCTCATTACATTCTGATCTCTGTACTCCTGGTTCCTAGAATGCCAAAGTACATCCTCTCTTGTTTCAGCATCATGAAACAACCTCTGCAATCTTGGTGTAATTGGAAAATATCTCAGAACATTATGAGGAATCCTCTTCACAACATCACCATCTTTCCATCTTGATGATTTGCATTTCGGGCATTCACTTAAGTTGACATAATCCTTACGGAACAGAACACAATTATTCTTACAAACATGGATCATATCATATCCAATTCCAAGCGCACGAAGAAAATTCTTCATTTCTTTGTAGGTGTGTGGCAGCTCGGACACATCAGGGAAAGCTTTGCGGAAAACAGCCAACATCGCATCGAATGATTTGTTGGTCATCACCAGATGTCTTCACACGAAGAAAGGTGACCATAGCTGAGAATCTTGACAGCTTATTTCACAGGGGTGACAGCCACGTTGCATTGTTCAACATGCGGGCCCACCGTTTTTCTTCTGCGGTGAAAGTTCACGGAATGCACGAGCATTTCGTAGCATTGCTTCAATGTTGGTCAAACTCACTGGCTCCGCCACCACCTCCTCCTCCTCTTCCACCTGAGCATCAGGCAGATCAAGATGGTGATCTGCTGCTTCCACGTAGTTAATAACATTGACGTTCACGGCTTCACCATGATGAACCCACCTAGTATATGTGACCGACATCCCATACAAGTGTATATGATTTTGCACAGTTGACTGGGGTCTTGTAACTGAATTCATACAACTGCTACACAGGCAGAGCACATCTGATTTGGACGAGCAGATCTAAGTAACGAAATATATGTAAAGCTAATTCAGCAAACAGATTTAAGTGCTAAATTATGGCAGGTTGTTTCAGCAGTCAATGAGGCCGAGCACACAACCATCAAACTATCGAAGGCCATCGCAGCAACAAAGATCGAGTATAAAATGGTGTAGAGCTATTTCACCTAACAGATTGGCTACTAGACCATGGCAATCTACGTCACAATAAATATATGGCAGGATATTTTAGCAACTAATCGGCCTTGGCATGCCATCTCAGCTAAGCAGATTGAGTGCAGAACAGGGCAAGGAAGCCTCTTAAGCAAAGCATATTGACTGTAAACTACTTCGGCAAACAGTGAGATCAACAGCGTCTATCAGCTAACATTCAACGCTACACCGACATGCATGGGGCCTCAGTCTAGAATGCGCATACCGTGGGAGAAGCTGACCGCCGTGCGTCTCCACCTGACGTCGCCCGGTGATGGTGGCGCTGACCGCCGTCGCCTCCACAAGAATATCGCCAGCGTGGCGGCGTAGCTAGAGGACGGCATCTCTGGCTTATCTTGTGGGGCGAGAGGATCACCGTGTGTCCCCCTCGGCGAACTGCGGCGCCGACGTGTCGGCGCGGCGGGGGGCGGCTTTGGCGAGCGAATGGAGTGGAGGGGCGGGGAGGGGGTTGGGGAATATTATTGGCTAGTTGGCGAAGGGGTTGAATCTAGGATTTGGGGAAATTTTGGGTGGGGGAGGATTTTCGCGGTGGGCGGGGAGTTTAGGCGCATGGTTGGTTTCTCCAAGTGCAGTCCCACGTCGATGAAGAGGCAAGTCGAGCGCATTCCATTTGCATGAGCCGTGTGCGAGGACCGAGCGTGTGTGGGGTGCAATCACGACCATGACAGAGTCTTGTGAGTGTACCGCCTTTTTCCTTTTAAACTAGGTGCTTGGCCCCTCAAAAAACTTGTTGCTTCGCTCGATCCATCGATACTACTACTAGTAATCCGGTAATCCCGACTAAAGCGTAGCGGCGGGTCTTTTCCAGCGATATCTTTGGGAGGTTGGCTTAGTTGGGTTTTAGGACGAGTAATGCTACACCTACGTAATCGATTCGTAATTAACGTAATGTGAAACATGTGAGCTGTTGATTGTAGATTGGGGGAGGAGGGCCCACCACCATGAAAATCGGGGAGGAGAGAGAGGCAATTTACGTTAACCCTTTCGTAGGTTCCGTAGATGTAGAAAGATGTGAAATGCGTGAATGTGTAGTGGACGTACTATTGGAGTGCCTAAGATAAATTGTGTATGTATAGACCCTATGTGTTTATTTTACTTCGCATGTTAGCTTTGTCTCGGTTCAGTAAAAAGCAGAGTTGGTGATGATGGTGTGCCTGTCATCCTGCAATATAGGCCGTCCGATCTATATCTAACGGATAGGAAGGAAACTATGACAATTTACCCACACTCCTCTCCACATTTGCAGATAAGGCCTTCCCTCGTTCATCCTTTTCTCCCACAAGATCTTGATCTTCCGTGCAACGCACGGGCATCTTGCTAGTACTCCTACAATATACTATATTATTGTGGAAGTTCATATACACTGGCAGAGATAAATGTAAACACGGCAGATTTTCATTACATTTCAAACTTCTATAGGACAAAAAAATAAAAGAAACCCGACCCTAAACCTATTCTACGGTGGCGACCGACGTCATCCATCTGCGATCTCTATGTACGGGGGCAGGGTTCAAGACCCGTGAAGTGAAGGTGCGGTCTCCGGCGAGGAAAAGTAGAACACGGGATACGGACCGGCCAGTTCACACACCATGCCCTGCCGCCTCCCATGCCCTACTCATCCTCGGAGGAGTCCCCGACCTCGGCGGTGCCGAATGTTGGACGACGGCAAGTAGGACGCGTGGCTGACGGTGCTCCTGTCGTCGGCCGCCAGCGTGGCCACCGCTTGTGCGGTCGCGTCTGCATCCGGCTACGCCACTATTACGTCGCGAGAGGCGACTTGAGCGAGGGCGGCGACCTCAAGCTTCATCCTCGAAGACAAGCTCTCCCACAGAGCGTTCGCGCTTGTGGTCATGGCAGATGTGGTGCCAGGTAGGAGGACGATGCACTATGGTGTGGAGGTTAGCTGGGTGTTGCCGCTTTAAGTAGTGCATTCCGGTGAGGCCAAGCGTCCTGGTGTGTCATTAAGTCGCCGGAGTTGGTTCCTCGGGCACCAAGCCTCTTAACGACGGCATACGGACGGATGACATGAATGCAGGCAGCTGGCGCCGGCTGGGAACGCACCGTGCGACGGCGCGAGGGACGAGGGTTTTTGGTGTGCCAGGGTAGTCAGCTTCGGTCGTGGCAACATTGGAGATGCCCTTTGCTCACATGCGATTGAGGCATGTCATTGAAAAAGCAAGACGACCCGGCATGGTCTTAGGTCCCGAGGATGCAGTTGGCCGCGCTACACCACTCCGCGGACGCGTCCCAGCGCCCCGTGCATCCTCGACGAGCCGGGTGTTGGGGTGTGTTTGGATTGTGGCCAAAGTGCACCATACCAAAATTTTGGTCATGACCCAAAGATTGGTCTTTGTTTGGATGGTTGCCATATTTTTGGCATGCCAATGAACTCTAGCCAACTCTAGTTCATTTTTCTTGCCAATGTCGGCCAAATCATGGGCAACCAAAACCTCAACCAAAATTTTGGCTACCCAATGCTTTGATGGGGCAACCTTGGGCACAAACCAAACATATTGTTGGTCGTGCCACAACACTAACGCCACCCTCGGCACAAACGAAACCGACCGTGTCTAGCGGCGATGGCGTGTCGCTCACCGCTGATCGCCGTGTCGAGGCGGTCTTTGGAGCTGCGCCACGTTGTTGGCCCCCACGATCCACATGAACGGTTGCCGATGGCGAGGAGGTCGTGGGCCAGCTCCTCCATTGGACTAGTCTGCGCTACGTCGTCCCGATAGGTGTGCCCCACATGTCGGTTTCCCTGTTTTCCCGGCCATATTCGAGCGTCATTGCTCCGTGTTGCGCATTAGGCCTTTCACTATGTAGGCCAAGCGAGACAACTTATTGTTTATTTGAGCCGTTCAAGTATAATCATGTGGCATTTGCTTATTTCTCATTCCTCTCCATCCCTCTTCTCCATCGATCATGTCGCCGTCCGGTCGAGTCCATCCTCCCGCATGCCTTATTTGAACATTCCGCCGAGTATCATTCGCATGTGGGCCTAGACCATGCTTGTATTTCCAATGTTTTGTAATTTGTCCGGCATGCATACAAACAAACGGTTCGTTTAAAGTTTCACTTTGCCTCCACTACGTGTCGCTTCGCGTCTTAGTTTTGACATCCCATTCGGTTCATGCCCCGACACATGTTGACAAGATCGATTGATGTTCAGAGATCAATTGCCTGTCGTGCAAGGAGATAAAGGTTTGGTCTGTTTCTATGATAGAAATGACCCGTGGGGGGGGTCTGTGGGGATCGAAGGGAGTATATTGTATGTTTCTAAGCAAACCGAACGTATTGTACCCACCCTAGTCCTCTTTCAATCGATCTCCGGACCCCGAGATGAAATCGAGAGAGAACGAGTGGGGGCATGTGTGATACCTAAGGAGGACTCAAAATTTTGAACTGGTGATCATAGCATCCGCAAATCATATATAAAGGGTATTCAATGTTCGTTTTGTTTTTGAACGTACAATATACTCCCTCCTATCCTTTCTAGTTTACATATAAGTTTTATGTGTAGTCAAAGTATCTCTACTTTGATAAAAAAAAAGTATCAACATTCAACAACGCCCAATCAATATTGTTAGATTCGTACGTACTCCTAGATTTGTACTCGAGATGGTTTCCAATTTGTTTTCAACCACGTGAATGTGCTTGTTCTCGCGCATGCTCTTCCTACTAGGGTTTCGCCACGTATAGCCAGTCCAATAATAACTTTTTTTAAGCTCCCTGTCCAATAGTACTAGTGGAGTACTGACAACATCTGTACTAGAGTATGCAATGCTCATAGTAGTACTCCCTCCTTCCATTTATATAGGGCCTATGTGGAGGAGAGAGATGTGAAAGAGTAAGGGGAGTGAGCTCTCATGCAAGAGCCTAGCTATATACGCATTCCTAGTTAAATACAATAAATATTAAGAAAGAGATGGAGAGGAGATGGAAAAAAGTACTAATACAATAGCCAACCTTATAAATTTTTTTGCGGGAAATAGCCAACCTTATAGCCCACACTACTGTATGAGTGCATATAATAGATGATGGCTATAGATGACATGGCAGTTCCTTATAGCCATCGACTGGCTATATTATTAACCATGCACTAATGCGTTTTTCAAAACTGCATTTGACTATTGACAAGATTAATAGTACATGAGATGTATAATGTGAAAATTATATCATCGGAAGCTCCTTTCACATATGAATTTGATCGTATGCTTTGTGTAAGTTGCATGTCATATATTATTACTCTAACATTTGGTCAAAATTAATCTCGAAAAGCGCATTAGGCCCTGTATAGTAAATGGAAGGAGGGAGTAGTAGTGGAAGTGGATCCTCTGACGTAGGTATCCCTGCCTTACCCTCCCTTTCGGTCACTTACTGGCAGACCCCATGCTTGCTAGGCCCCGCATGTCAGTTACTCAATGGGTTCGGCCACGCCAGGGGATCCTCATCCATAGTATACTCCCTTTGTTTTTATTTACTCCGCATAAAACGGAGGGAGTGGTAGTATAAATGACGCAGGCGGGGGAGGGACATCGGTTAACTCTCAACTGCGGTCCCTGGCGGCAGCATAAGGCAAGCGTGTTCCATTCGGTGGCGACATGGAGGTCCAGCGTGTGCGGGCTGCAACGCTGAACGCGACAAGAGCGATGTATAGTCAAAACCGATTGACGGTCGTCACTAGAACCACTATTCACACGAGAACCTTCATTTGCTCACCTCACGCCAGCCACTGCCCTAAAACCACACCTAATCTCCAGCCCCTTCCCCACCTTTGATCCCTAGCCGCATCAGCGCCCCTAGTTCGCGAAAAGCCTTGATGCGCTGCAAGATCACGTATTACAAGATCTTGGCGCGGGCGCCCGCAAATCGCGGCGGCGGTTGGCGCCTGAGACCTCCGTTCCCAAGCTCGCTTTGTGGTGGGCCAATCCCAAGTTCTCTGGAGCCAAGCTACGAGGAGGAGAACCCGATCCAATGTTCATGGCGGAGGTCGCGCGCGAAGGCCCCGATGGGTATGAGGCGATGGGCGTCGACTTCGTGCGGCGTCCAGGTCCCCCATGGTGCTTGGCGGACCAGCGGTTCAACTGGCGATACTAAGGAGGACCGGGGGCGGAGGCTCATCTCGGCGCTGGCGCGTGCATGCCGCTGCCATCGAGGCTCTCTGCAGCGGAACCGAATATCGTGGATGTGGACCGGGCGGTGAGGCTCAACTTGAGGCGGAGCGCGGATGCCGCTGCCATCGAGGCCCTCTGCAGCGGAACCGGATGTCTGGACTTGAACCGGGCGGCAGAGGCTCAACTCGGCGGAGCGCGGATGCCGCTCTCATCGAGGCCCTCCTACAGGCGGAACCGGGCGTCCTGGACTTGAACCGGACGGCAGAGGCTCGACTCGACACGGAGCGCGCGGATGCTGCTACCATCGAGGTCCTCCTGCAGGCGGAACCGGACGTCCTTGATTTGAACCGGGCGGTGCTCTCGTCGATCTGAGCGCGCCCTTGCGCTCAGCGTGAACAGTAGCTGGAGGCCGAGGACAACCACGGTGCGGAGACACACGTCGACAGCTACGGCTGGTTCACGCCGGCAGCCAAAGATGACGAGGTCGTCTCGTTCCGTGAGCAGTGATAGTTTTTCTTTATGTTGTTGTTTTTATGGATCTTTTGCTGTGTAAAAACATATATTGTTATGCAAGTCGCTGACTTGGGCGATCTACCATTTCAGCGCGTTGGATGATTATGCTCGTCTCTAACCCTTATTCCTCACCTCTTCTTCTTCCCCAACGACCACCGCTTGGGGCGTGCGGATACTCCCCAACATGCGGTTGGATAAACATACTCTATGAGCGAAAATTATGTGTCGGTGGTAGGATGGCTGAGTTTGGTTTGTTCACATGCGACGACACGTGTGATGAGGTGCATTCCCTTGGTTGGGTTTGCGGCGTGCGGGAAGCGATTGTGTGAGGTGCGGTGCGATCGTGGCGTCTTGAGGCGACCGTGTGAGGGTGCGGTGCGACCCGAAAGCCGTCTTGTAAGTGTACCTCCTTTTCATTTTGAAAACTTTAGGCAAGCTTGGCAAAAAATATGTGGCGAAGTATGGCAATGCAAGGCCTAGACCCAAACAGGATAAGTACGTACTACGTACTAGGAGTACTAGTGTTAAAAAAGAAAGGCGGGTTTTTCCTTCGCGGGATTAATCGATACAAATCCTCGTTTCACGTGTCAATTAATGTGTATTTTTTACTCCAAAGCCCAAAGAGCTAACCATCTCACTCCTCATCGCTTGATTAATGCAGCGCCATGCAAACCAACCTTCTCACTTCCGCATGCATGTAGGGGATATTAATGTCCTTGGTTGCTAGTACGAGGCAAACCCCCATCAATTTTGCATCAATTAGTGTAAGTGGCCTTTTGCAAATTGTAATTTTGATATATTGGCCTTGTGTACAAAAAAGGGAAGTAGTAACTATATTTGACTTCCTTCCCCATCACGGTGACGTCGACGATATCTCGAATGTTGTGGTTTGGCAAAGTGCGTTCGACGGAGAACACCATTGAGGGAGACCACGGTAAGTCGTTCGCAAGTGCCGCCTGCAAGCCGAGACAACCGCCTTATTTGCATCCAGGAAGACCGTTGAACCAAAGGACACGTAAATTGAAGGAAATATGCCCTAGAGGCAATAATAAAGTTATTATTTATTTCCTTATTTCATGGTAAATGTTTATTATTCATGCTAGAATTGTATTAACGGAAACATAATACATGTGTGAATACATAGACAAGCAGTGTCACTAGTATGCCTCTACTTGACTAGCTCGTTAATCGAAGATGGTTATGTTTCCTAACCATAGACATGAGTTGGCATTTGATTAACGGGATCACATCATTAGGAGAATGATGTGATTGACTTGACCCATTCCGTTAGCTTAGCACTTGATCGTTTAGTATGTTGCTATTGCTTTCTTCATGACTTATATATGTTCCTATGACTATGAGATTATGCAACTCCCGTTTATCGGAGGAACGCTTTGTGTGCTACCAAACGTCCTGGCGTAATCGGGTGATTATAAAGGTGCTCTATAGGTGTCTCCAAAGGTATTTGTTGGGTTGGCGTATTTGAGATTAGGATTTGTCACTCCGATTGTCGAGAGGTATCTACGGGCCCACTCGATAATGCACATCACTATAAGCCTTGCAAGCATTGTAACTAATGAGTTAGTTGCGGGATGATGTATTACAGAACGAGTAAAGAGACTTGCCGGTAACGAGATTTAACTAGGTATTGAGATACCAACGATCGAATCTCGGGCAACTAACATACCGATGACAAAGGGAACAACGTATGTTGTTATGCGGTTTGACCGATAAAGATCTTCGTAGAATATGTGGGAGCCAATATGAGCATCCAGGTTCTGCTATTGGTTATTGACCGGAGACGTGTCTCGGTCATGACTACATAGTTCTCGAACTCGTAGGGTCCGCACGCTTAAAGTTTCGATGACGGTTATATTATGAGTTTATGTGTTTTGATGTACCGAAGGAGTTCAAAGTCCCGGATGAGATCGAAGACATGACGAGGAGTCTCGAAATGGTCAAGACGTAAAGATCGATATATTGGGCGACTATATTCGGACATCGGAAAGGTTCAGTGATTGGTATTTTTGAATCGGAGAGTTACGGAATTCGTATTGGGCCTTAATGGGCCATACGGGAAAGGAGATAAATGCCCCAAAGGGTGGCGCACCTCCCATGGACTAGTCCGAATTGGACTAGGGAGGGGCGCCTTCCTTCCTTCTCCTTCTCCCTTCCTTCTCCTACTTCAACAGGAAAGGAGGAGTCCTACTCGGTGGGAGTAGGACTCCCCTTGGCGCGCCTCCCCTAGGCGGCCGCCTCCCCTTGCTCCTTCATATCTGAGGCGGGGGGCACCCCAAAGACACAACAATTGATCGTTTGATCTTTTAGCCGTGTGTGGTGCCCCCTCCACCATAGTCCACCTCGATATCTTGTAGCGGTGCTTAGGCGAAGCCTGCGTCGATAGAACATCAACATCGTCACCACGCCGTCGTGCTGACGAAACTCTCCCTCAACACTCGGCTGGATCGGAGTTCGAGGGACGTCATCGGGCTAAACGTGTGTTGAACTCGGAGGTGACGTGCATTCGGTACTTTATGTGTTAGGATCATGAAGACGTACGACTACATCAACCGCGTTGTGCTAACGCTTCCGCTTTCGGTCTCACAGTGCGTGGACAATACTCTCCCCTCTCGTTGCTATGCATCACCATGATCTTGTGTGTGCGTAGGAATTTTTTGAAATTACTCGTTCCCCGACGATGGCATCCGAGCCTGGTTTTATGCGTTAATGTTATATGCAGAGTAGAACACAAGTGAGTTGTGGGCGATACAAGTCATCTTGTTTACCGACATGTCATACTTGGTTTAGCGGTATTGTTGGATGAAGCGGCCGGACCGACATTATGCATCGCCTCTGCGAGACTGGTTTTACCCGTGCTTTGCACACGGTGACTAGCGGGTGTCGGTTTCTCAACTTTAGTTGAATCGAGTGTGCCTCGCCCGGTCCTTGAGAAGGTTAAAACAACACTAACTTGACAAACTATCGTTGTGGTTTTGATGCGTAGGTAAGAACGGTTCTTGCTCAGCCCGTAGCAGCCACGTAAAACTTGTAACAACAAAGTAGAGGACGTCTAACTTGTTTTTGCAGGGCATGTTGTGATGTGATATGGTCAAGATGTGATGAGATATAAGTTGTTGTATAAGATGATCATGTTTTGTTGAAGTTATCGGCAACTGGCAGAAGCCTTATGCTTGTCTCTCTATTGCATAAGATGCAAGCGCCAAATAATTGCTTTACTTTATCGCTATGCGATAGCAATAGTTGCAAGAGCAATAGTTGGCAAGACGACCATGTGACGACACATTGATATAGATCAAGATGGAGATCATGGTGTCATGCCGATGATGATGGAAATCATGACGATGCTTTGGAGATGGAGATCAAAGGCACAAGATGATGATGGCCATATCATGTCACAAATTTGATTGCATGTGATGTTTATCTTTTATGCATCTTATCTTGCTTTGTTTGACGGTAGCATTATAAGATGATCTCTCACCAAATTTCAAGGTATAAGTGTTCTCCCTGAGTATGCACCGTTGCCAAAGTTCGTCATGCCCAGACACCACGTGATGATCGGGTGTGATAAGCTCTACGTCCATCTACAACGGGTGTAGACAGTTTTGCACACGCGGAATACTCAGGTTAAACTTGACAACCCTAGCATATGCAGATATGGCCTCGGAACACTGAGACCGAAAGGTCAAGCATGAATCATATAGAAGATATGATCAACATAGTGATGTTCACCATTGAAAACTACTCCATTTCACGTGATGATTGGTTATGGTTTAGTTGATTTGGATCATGTGATCACTTAGAGGATTAGAGGGATGTCTATCTAAGTGGGAGTTCTTAAGTAATATGATTAATTGAACTTAAATTTATCATGAACTTAGTCCTGGTAGTATTAGCATATCTATGTTGTAGATCAATAGCTCGCGTTTAGCTCCCCTGTTTTAATTTGATATGTTCCTAGAGAAAACTAAGTTGAAAGATGTTAGTAGCAATGATGCGGATTGGATCCGTGATTTGAGGATTATCCTCATTGCTGCACAAAAGAATTATGTCCTTGATGCACCGCTAGGTGCAGACCTATTGCGGGAGCGGATCTGAGGCGTTATGAATGTTTGGCTAGCTCAATATGATGACTACTTGATAGTTTAGTGCACCATGCTTAACGGCTTAGAATCGGGACTTCAAAGACATTTTGAACGTCATGGACCGTATGAGATGTTCCAGGAGTTGAAGTTAATATTTCAAGCAAATACCCGAGTTGAGAGATATGAAGTCTCCAACAAGTTCTGTAGCTAAAAGATGGAGGAGAATAGCTCAGCGGTGAGCATGTGCTCAGATTATGCAGGTACTACAATAGCTTGAATCAAGTGGGAGTTAATCTTCCAGATAAGATAGTGATTGACAAAATTCTCTAGTCACCATCACCAAGTTAGTAGAGCTTCGTGATGAACTATAATATGCAAGGGATAACAGAAACAATTCCCAAGCTCTTCGTGATGCTGAAATCGACGAAGGTAGAAATCAAGAAAAACATCAAGTGTTGATGGTTGACGAGACCACTAGTTTCAAGAAAAGGGCAAAGGGAAGAAGGGGAACTTCAAGAAGAACGCAAGCAAGCTGCTGCTCAAGTGAAGAAGCCCAAGTCTGGACCTAAGCCTAAGACTAAGTGATTCTACTGCAAAGGCACTAGTCACTGGAAGCGGAACTACCCCAAGTATTTGCTTGGTGGATAAGAAGGATGGCAAATTAAACAAAGCTATATTTGATATACATATTATTTATGTGTACTTTACTAGTGTTTATAGCAACCCCTCGGTATTTGATACTGGTTTAGTTGCTAAGAGTAGTAACACGAAACGGGAGTTGCAGAATGAACACAAACTAGTTAAGGGCGAGGTGACGATGTGTGTTGGAAGTAGTTCCAAGATTGATATGATCATCATCGCACACTCCCTATACTTTCGGGATTAGTGTTGAACCTAAATAAGTGTTATTTGGTGTTTGTGTTGAGCATGAATATGATTTGATCATGTTTATTGCAATACAGTTATTCATTTAATTTAGAGAATAATTGTTGTTCTGTTTACATGAATAAAACCTTTTATGGTCATACACCCAACAAAATTAGTTTGTTGGATCTCGATCGTAGTGATACACATATTCATAATATTGAAGCCAAAAGATGCAAAGTTAATAATGATAGTGCAACTTATTTGTGGCACTGCCGTTTGGGTCATATTGGTGTAAAGCGCATGAAGAAACTCCATGCTGATGGAATTTTGGAATCACTTGATTATGAATCATTTGATGCTTGCGAACCGTGCCTATTGGGCAAGATGACTGAGGGAGTCCTGGACTAGGGGGTGTCCGGATAGCCGAACTATCATCACGGCCGGACTCCAAGACTTTGAAGATACAAGATTGAAGACTTCGTCCCGTGTCCGGATGGGACTTTCCTTGGCGTGGAAGGCAAGCTTGGCGATACGGATATGTAGATCTCCTACCATTGTAACCGACTCTGTGTAACCCTAACCTATCCGTGTCTATATAAACCGGTAAGATACATCATAGATCGCACCATATCCAATAAAGAGAGGTTATGACGTTCGGACACACCGTTACGCTGTGGTGTTCCAGGTGGCATGAGTTTGTGAAACTACGCGGTCCAGGGTGAGACTTTTCTCCCTGGACAGATCTTCGTATTCGGCGGCTTTGCACTGCGGGCCAATTCGCAGGCCATCCGGAGCAGATCGAAGCTTCGCCCGCCATCGAGTCAGATTTGGAAGTTTGAACTATCGGCCGATGTCGCGGAGACTTGATCTTCAGCGGATTCGAGCGCAGCCAGCGTGCCGCCTTGTCTCGATGGGCATGATCTAGCTCTGCGGCGAGCGATTGCCAGGAGTCCGCACCAACATCGCCCGATCCTTAATCCGGGCGGATTCCCGATCGAGGGCGAGTGGTTGGACACCGCCTCGGGGGCCTACGATCTCTCTGGCGATTGAGCGAACTCCATCCCTGTCGCTGCGAAGACCTCGACTCGGTGCGGACTCCTCTCCGGACTCCGAACCATCCAGCGCCCCTGCCAATCGAATCCGATTGGGCGCCGGTCATGGAGTTCATTGCCATGCGGACATCTTCGGCTTTTCGCCCTTTGGCGACATCCTGAATTCACTAAAGTCTCTCTCTTTATCCGGAGAGCCTGGCGGACTACGGACGGGAAGGTTGAGATCTGAGCGACGAAGAAATTCCCACCCACCACCCACTTTATAGCCACCGCCGATGATCTAACCAACATGCTCGACTTGACTCAAGAAGACATCGGCGGTATGGACGATGATGCCGGAGGCGACCAAGACCCAGCGCCTCTGAGGGCCTTTGAAGGCCACCTCGTCATATGACATATACATGGTGGACATCCCAAAAGATGGGAGCGGTGATGGAACAGCGGAGGATGACCCTCCAAGAAGCAGCGAAGCGCCGGCGTCGGTGGTGCCGCTCTAAATCCATACAATAAAAGCGGTGATTCCGGCACGGAGATAATAACACCCAGACATGTGCGAAGACAACCCCTCCAGCGGGACTCGGCGCGGGAGGAGGAGATGCAAGTCCGCCTGACGGTCTGGCGGCGAAAAAGAGGTCGAGGGCGATAATTATCGCCTCCCTCCGAAGATGAGGCAAGCCTCGGCGACAGCCAATTTGTCGTGCACGAGGATCCCTTGAACAGGAGCATTTCAAGCGCAGGCTTATAGCCACGGCAAGCAGCCTCAAGAAAAAAAGCAGCAACAGCTTAGAGCTGACCAAGACCTGCTAGGCAGACGGATGGACTGAAGTCCTTGCAGCGAAGAGTATGAACTCGAGCGCCCTCAAAAGCTACCCCAAGCGCAGGCCATTGCCTCGATCGGAGGAGGAAGCACCCAAGTCACCAGCGCACTACATGGCAGACCGGCCACCCGTGGGCCTTGACGGAAAAGCCTCTCGGCCCTCCGCTCAAGCCACAGCGCCGCTCAAAAAGTACCAAGGCACGGAAAACGCTACCGGACTTGCGAGATATATTGGAGGATAAGGCAAAACATACAAGATCGATCTACGGATCGCGTGGGCGCCAACGACGCGGATGATTACCGTCGCGCCGGATCACAACAAACCCGCCGGGCGAACACGATGAGACAAAGCTCATATGAGCTACGTCGTGATATAGCCCAATCATGAGGCGCCACACACCCACTATGCTTCACGAGATGAAGTAATGGATCATCAAATCCCGAGGGCTTCAAACCCGTAAACATCGAATCATACGATGGTACCACAGATCCTACGTGCGGATCGAGGACTATCTCCTCCATATCCACATGGCCCATGGTGATGATCTACATGCCATCAAATACCTCCCACTCAAGCTTAAAGGACCAGCTCGACATTGGCTCACAGCTTGCCGCCAGAATCAATTGGTTATTGGGAGGACCCGAAGCCGCATTCCTTGATAACTTCCGGGGCACATATGTGCGACCACCGACGCCGATGACCTTAGCCATATAATTCAGCAGCCAAAAGAATCGGCGGACAATTACGGACACGGTTCCTAACAAAGAAAAATCAAATCGTTGATCGTCGGGATGTAGAGGCCCTTGCAGCCTTCAAACATAACATCCGCGATGAATGGCTTGCCCGCACCTAGGACAGGAAAAGCGAAATCCATGGCGGCCCTCACAACACTCATGACCCGCTTTTGTGCGGGAGAGGACAGCTGGCTAGCTCGAAGCAACAACTTGGCCAAACACCACGATAGTTCGGATACCAAGGACAGCAACGGCAGGTCGCGTCGCAACAAGAACAAAGCGCCGCGTGCGGCGATAATCTTGAAGATACGGCCGTCAATGCGGATTCGGGGGCTCTAAACCGGTCGATGGAAGAAGCCATTCAAAAGAAATACCGGGCCCGTCCAACTTGGACCGAATACTCGATCGCTTGTGCCAGATACATGGCACCCCCAAAAAACCAGCCAATCACACCAATAGGGATTGTTGGGTGTTCAAGCAAGCAGGCAAGTTAAGTGCCGAACTCAATGACAAGGGGATACATAGCGATGACGAGGAAGAGCCCTGGCCGCCGAACAATAGAGGACAGATGGGCTTTCCCACACAAGTGCGGATGGTGAACATGATATACGCAACCCACTTACCCAAAAGGGAGCGGAAGCATGCACTAAGAGACGTATATGCGATGGAGCCAGTCGCCCCAAAGTTCAACCCATGGTCTTCCTACCCGATCACCTTCTATCGAAGGGACCACCCCACTAGCATCCGTCACGGCGGTTTCGCCGCATTGGTTCTTGACCCAAGTATTGACGGATTTCACCTCACCAGAGTCCTGATGGACGGCGGTAGCAGCCTGAACTTGCTTTATCAGGATACAGTGTGCAAAATGGGCATAGACCCTCAAGGATTAAACCTACAAAGACGACCTTTAAAGGCGTCATCTTTGAGTGTAGAGGCCAATTATACAGGCTCGCCACACTCGAAGTGGTCTTGGATCCCGGATAACTTCGAAGCGAAGAGTTAATCTTCGACATCGTCCCGTTCCACAGCGGCTATCATGCATTTGCTTTCGGACGAACCGCATTTGCAAAGTTCAATGCGGTGCCGCTTTTCACGATACCTCATGCTCAAGATGCGGGCCCTCGAGGTAATCAAGGTCAATGGAAACACGAACGCTCTCTCCGAATGGAGGAGCACATGGTGGCCCTCGCGGCGGAGGCGCAAAGCAGCCTCTCACAGCAATTCTCGAGTCCGGCCACTAAGCATCCGGACATTGTCAAGCGCGCCCGGAGTAACCTACAACAAGACCGTCTGGCATGATTCAAGCACGCGTAGCAATCCGTCCCCAACCCCAGCCCTCGCAAAATTGCGAAGCCAGTACTATGCGTACATAACTACGCTCTGGAGATACCATGGGCATAAAGGGAGGGGCATGACCACGGCACGCCCGGAATGCGGCTCAACCGCACCAGGGGCTCCCGATTGTGTCATTCTTTTTCTTTTTTCTTTGTTCTTCCTTTTTCTTACTTTCAGGACTCCGTTTTCGAGAAGTCCTGTCCGGCACTAGAATCGCCGAACTCACGATGCAACAGCCAGGGAAGCGGAAAGCCACGTCGAGTGTTCAGGTGGTCTCTATTACGAGCATTATACCTGTTTTACATACCATCCCGCAGCCTACCCCTGGAGGGGGACATGTTAGATAGTCCCATCCCTTGCTTATCTCACTATTTGTATCATTCTGCTTTCATTGCAGTACCTTTTTGAATAAACAATACAAAGCTTTTTCCTATTATTGCACTCTTTTCTTTATCTATATATATGTTCATTTCATGACATTACGCACCCGTACACTTTGGTACGGCCAATACACCAGGGGCTTAAGTACCCCAAAATTATGGTGTGATAAGTCCGAACACTTTCACAAGTTTGGCACCCGAACTTATAGCATTATATGAATCGGCTCAATCATGTCTTGGGTCAATAGTTGGGTTTTCCGGCTCCGTGTTTTGGTATCTTCGTTCCATTATATCGGCTAAGGTAGCACCGGAGAACCATCTGCGATTGTGCCCGCTTGAGCTGGGTCGAGCACCTCAATGGAGAAAGCTAAAACGGACCGTCATGATAGGGCGAGAGCGATACGCTGTTCGAAAGGTTTTTCGGTCCCTAAAGACTTATGCCGCTTAGGCGAGGAACCGGAATTGTCCGCCAAAGGCGTGGATAGCGCCCGAACTCGGTCTTCCGAATACTAGGGCTTCACCAAATTTAAAATTATAGAATTCTATGGCTAGCGAGAGTGTTCAAGCATTATAAGTCCGGTTGCCATGTCCGCTATGTTGAGCACCTCCCTATATGGACCCAAGAATGGGAACAAGAGTGCTCAAGTTTATCCGAACACCCCAAAGACTCGTGGCATGAAATTTGAAATAACGACTTGCCATCTCTCAAATTTGATAGACGGCCGCATGAAGGTAATATTTTAAATTAACAAGCGTTGCTTAGCGATATGAACAAGTTTTCAGCGTCACAGGATAACAAATGCGAGTCTATTCAAAAATTACATCTTTGGAGCACTCATCCGCTATTCGGCGGGCACCCTTCAGGAGGCCCTCATAGTACATTTCGGGCGTGCGATGCCCGTCTGTCACAAGCTTCTCCGCATCCAGCTTGCCCCAGTGCACTTTAGCACGGGCAAGGGCCCGACGGACACCTTCAATGCAGACGGAGCGCTTGATGACTTCAATCTGTGGACAAAGGCCCACCAGCCGCCGCACTAGCCCAAAGTAGCTCCTGGCATAGCTTCCAATGGCCACAGCGAACTATGAGGCCCTTCATGGCCTGTTCGGCGACCTTGTGGAGCTCGACCAGCTGCTTCAGCTGGTCGCTTAGGGGCACTGGATGTCCGGCCTCGGCATCTTGAGACCGAACACCTTCTCCGTCGAGCTCCCTCCTTGGCTGCGGTAGAACAGCGGCAAGATCCGATACACTAGGCAGATCTGCGAACGCCATGGAGAGCTCGAATCCGGGTAAGTAATAAGTAATTCACTTTCACGTGCTTGCTCGCATAAAGAATGCCTTACCGCCGCGATCTTCTTTATTGCCTCAATCTCCGGAGGGCTTTTTGGGCCTCGGCCTTAGCAGCTTTGGCACTCTCAAGAGCGAAGCAAGCTCGACTCTCGGGTCTTGAGTCACGCTCCAAACTCTCCTGTTTTTCCACGAGCACTGGAGCTCTTGCCGCACCTCCGCCAGCTGCGCCTCCCCTTCTCTCGCTCGGTGCGTTCCGCAGCCGCTTTGTTTTGGCCACGGACACCGCCTCCTTGTGGTCGCCACCTCGCTCGTGGCCCTACAGTACCCATGTTATTCCTGTTATTTTTGCAACCAAACCTTTCTATAAGGTATTTCTTTCATAAGGTATTACTTACCTTCCTTGTCCTCGAGCTGCTTCTTGGCAAGGCCGAGCTCGTTCTCGGACCGCCGAGGCTTTGCTTCAATGCATCGACCTCCGCAGTCGGTCTTGGCAGAGGTCGCCAGCGTAGCCTGCATTCCCATATTGACATACTTATGTTAGACTCCTGCGTATATCTTTTTAGATCCTTTGTCCGCTTTTCTTTCCAACACGAACTAAGCATCGAGGGCTACCGTCTATGCGGTAATATTTTACATATTCTAAACGCACCTCAAAGCCTTGTTAGAAGGTGAGTACAGCTTCGTCAGCCCGCTCTTGGCGGATCGAATCGTCCGGATCACCGCACTCATAACGAAGGCGGTGTTCTCCTCGATGGAAGCTGTTAAGCGCCTCGATGTTATCCGTGCCTCGGTTGGGCGGAGGACACGGCGCCTTACCCTTCTTACGAAGGGGCGCTTGCCGGACTTGAACCGCTGAAGGTTCCGTTATGGAGTCCGGACAAGGGTCGGGCTTAGAGCCCCGGGGTCTCGCCCCCGCGTGCTCGAGTCCGGAGATCGCCTTGCGGCGCCTCCTGCGCCACCTCCTTTTGACCAGGCCCCCTTGGGGCCCCACCTCGGCGTCGTCCAGCGTGAGGCGAGAGGCGGCCGAAGTGAAGTACTCTCCATTTCCGACGAACCTGTGGACCCGCCGACGGCGGCAAACACGCTTTGGGCGGGCTGCATAATTGTTCGGCATTAGAGAACACTATGCAATGATAAAAAGCCAGGGGTATCCGGACACTTACGATCTCGCCAGGGGCTTGGCCCTCGTTGGCCACTCCTCCTGGTCGTCGTCGACGTTGGTGGAGAAGTCCGGAGGAAGGGTCCTTCCCTTCTTAGACCCTCCGGCCTCCCCAGTTGGAGCGGCCTTCCTTTTCCTTTCCTCCCCCGCTGGGGGAGAAGCTTCTTTTTCCTCCTCCTCGTCCTCAGGAGAAGATTCTGCTTCAGAATCTGACAACACCAGGCGTCGGGAGCTCCTTTGAGTTCCCGTTGCCTCCTTCTTGGCCTTCTTCTCCGGCACCACATGAGGTACCGGAGCCAGCAGCCCCGTCAATCGGGCGTTCGCTGGGTCTTCTAGCAAAGGAGCCGGACAGCTAACCTGTCCGGACGTCTTCAGCCAGTCCTGTTAAAGGTTAGGGAGTTTTAGATCCCACATAGAGTCAAACTATGAAAAAAGAGTCCCATAAAGGGTAAAATAACTCACCTCGTTGGCTTGGCGCTGCGAGCTGAATCCGCGATCTTCGGTAGCAGATGTGGGAGCCTCGGCGCCCTTGAACAGCACCTTCCTGCATCTTCATACGTAGTGTCGAAGAGCCTTGTCGAGTGGGTGCCGTGCGGATTGAACTCCACAATTTGAAGGCCCGTTGTTGGCATGGGAGAATCCGGCGGATGAGCATCACTGGATTACGTTGACAAGCCCGAGATTCTTGTCCACGGTGTTTGGACGCATGTTTGGAGTCCGGATAGCTCGTCCGAATTCCCCCACGTCAGGCCCGTCTCTTTCCATGACGAGAGCCGTGTGGGGAAGCCAGATCTGAATTCGGGGGCCACCACCCATTTGGGGTCGCGTGGCTCGGTGATGTAGAACCACCCCGATTGCCACCCCTTTATTGTCTCCACAAAGGAGCCCTCGAGCCATAGGACTTTGGCCATCTTGCCAACCATGGCGCCTCCACACTCCACATGACGGCCGCCCACAACCTTCGGCCTGACATTGAAGGTCTTCACCATAGGCGAAGTGGGGCTGGATGCAGGGAAGGTTTCGCACACGCACCTATAAACGCCGAGATGTTGAGGATGAAATTCGGGGCCAGTCGTGGAAGTCCAGGCGTAGTAGAACATGAGCCCCTGACAAATGGGTGAAGTGGAAAACCTAGTCCGCGGAGGAAGTGGGGAGAAACACCACCCTCTCATGGGGCCTGGGTTGGAATGAGCTGCCCGCGTGCCGGGCAGCCTGTGGCGCGATGTTGCCGGACAAGTATCCGCCTCCGCAGTCTTGTGATGTGCCCTCCGTGACGGAGGAGGCCATCCACCTACCTCCCGCCTCCGACATGGTTGGAGAAGGTTGAGGTGGGATGTGCGGACTTGGGCGCTGGAGCTTGAGTGCGCGGAAATGGATGAGCAAAGGAGGAAGAAGGCGTAGGTGAAAAGGTGGATCCTTATCCCCTTATATGGACGGACGAAGTTATGCGTCCCCCACCAGCCTGGTAAAACTCGCTTATCTCCCAAGAGTCGTAATCAATGGCGCGGATGGGTTACCCACATCCGTATTGATGAGAATCCCGAATAAGGGGCACGATCTATGCTTTGATAAGACGTGCAAAGGAAACCGCCTCGCTAAACGCTACCGAGGTGGAACAGTAAAAAACAATTCATATAAAGACCTGGTCGTGGTGTGATGTCACGCCGCGGAATACGTCAGCAGATCTGTGCAAATGTTATTCTCTCTACGGTGGTATGTGGAACTTGTTTTGTAGAGCCGGACACTAACCTTGTGTTCAAAACCTTCTATGAAGTATTCGGAGGAGGAACCTGCCTTGCAATTCCGAAGACAATATGCGCGCCGGACTCGTCGTCATTGAAGCCTGGTTCAGGGGCTACTGAGGGAGTCCTGGACTAGGGGGTGTCCGGATAGCCAAACTATCATCACGGCCGGACTCCAAGACTATGAAGATACAAGATTGAAGACTTCGTCCCGTGTCCGGATGGGACTTTCCTTGGCGTGGAAGGCAAGCTTGGCGATCGGATATGTAGATCTCCTACCATTGTAACCGACTCATGTAACCCTAACCTATCCGTGTTTATATAAACCGAGGGTTTTAGTCCGTGGGACTAACAACAATCATACCATAGGCTAGCTTCAAGGGTTTAGCCTCCTTGATCTCGTGGTAGATCTACTCTTGTACTACCCATATCATCAATATTAATCAAGCGGAGTAGGGTATTACCTCCATCAAGAGGGCCCGAACTCCGGGTAAAACATCGTGTCCCTTGTCTCCTCGTTACCATCCGCCTAGACGCACAGCGGGACCCCTACCGAGATCCGCGGTTTTGACACCGACAATGACTAAAACTCCGCTTCTCCGAACAATGGAACGAGCTCTTGACTTGTTGGAAATAATACATACCGATGTATGCACTAATGAGTATTAAGGCTCGTATGGCGGGTATCATTATTTTCTCACCTTCACAGATGATTTGAGCAGATATGGGTATATCTACTTGATGAAACATAAGTCTGAAATAGTTGAAAGGTTCAAAGAATTTCAGAGTGAAGTGGAAAATCATCCTAACAAGAAAATAAAGTTTCGCGATCCGATCGTGGAGATGAATATTTGAGTTACGAAGTTTGGCCTTCGCTAAAATAATGTGGAATAGTTTCACAAACTCATGCCACCGAACACCACAGCAGAACGGTGTGTCCGAACGCCATAACCTCTCTTTATTGGATATGGTGCGATCTATGATGTATCTTACCGATTTACCACTATCGTTTTGGGATTATGCATTAGAGACAACTGCATTCACTTTAAATAGGGCACCATCAAAATCCGTTGAGACGACACCGTATGAACTATGGTTTAGCAATAAACCTAAATTGTCGTTTCTTAAAGTTTGGAGTTGCAATGCTTATGTGAAAAAGTTTCAACCTGATAAGCTCGAACCCAAATCGGAGAAGTGCATCTTCATAGAATACCCAAAGGAAATCATTGGGTACACCTTCTATCACAGATCCGAAGGCAAGATATTCGCTGTTAAGATGGATCCTTTCTAGAGAAGGAGTTTCTCCGGAAAGAAGTGAGTGGGAGGAAAGTAGAACTTGATGAGGCAATCTGCATCTGCTCCCTTATTGAAAGTAGTTCATCACGTAAACCGTTCCTGTAACGCCTATACCAATTAGTGAGAAAGTTAATGATGATGATCATGGAACTTCGATCAAGTTGTTACCGAACCTCGTGAGGTCAACCAGAGTAAGATCCGCACTGAAAGTGGTACAGTCATCCTGCTCGGAGGTTATGTTACTAGACCATGACGAACCTACTAACTATGAGGAAGCGATGATGAGCCCAGATTCGCGAAATGGTGGAGGCCATGAAATCTGAGATAGGATACATGTATGAGAACAAAGTGTGGATTTTGGTGGACTTGTTCGATGATCGGCAAGCCATAGAAAATAAATGGATCTTCAAGAGGAAGACGGACGTTGATAGTAGTGTTACTATCTACAAAGCTCGACTTGCGCAAAAAGGTTTTTGACAAGTTCAAGGTGTTGACTACAATGAGATTTTCTCAACTTTAGCGATGCTTAAGTCTGTCTGAATAATGTTAGCAAATTGCCGCATTTTATGAAATCTGGCAAATGGATAACAAAACCGCAATCCTTAATGGATTTATTAAAGAAGAGTTTATCGGCGTTACGGAACGGGGTCCCCAGATTTGCTCGCCGCTGCTGACTCGGCGTGGCTCAAGTGGGGGCCCAGCGCCCAGCTTCATCAGCTCAAGCTCAAGACCCTCGCGAGGGGCCAAGCCTCGTGGGGCGGACGATAGGAACCTTCCTCAGGAGCAGCCTCATCAGGCAGGCTCACGAGGAGGCGGAGAGATCAAGGCAAGGTACCTCACGAGGGTGCCCCATGACGCAAGCCATGACGACGAGACTGTAGGGGTGCCAAACAAGCAAGATGTCCTCATTTCCCTTTGGTGCAAAGGAGGCAAGCACAGGCCAAGGCATCGAGCAAAGGTTACCACTTCGTGCAACAAGACCAAGACCAGCAGAGCGGCAGGAAGGAGGTCATCGTGGAGCCTGTGACGGCGCCACCGGCCGAGCCTTTGGCACCAAGACCAACTTTAGTCAGGATAAGTTTACTAGATGTTCCCCTTCAAAATGGCCAATTGTTGGTGCCCTTCCCGCTCATTATTTGGGAAGAGGCCCAGGGCCTCCCTCTATAAATAGGACTAGCCACCACAGAGAGAAGAGAGACGGACATGGGACAAGTAGAACACATAGAGAGAGAGAGAGAGAGAGGCGATTGAACTCATCCAAGCAGTTCATCGCACCAGCTCAAGAACAGCCCTCGCGAGGCTGTTCTCCCTTTGTACTGTTCATCATCAGCCCCTTAGGCAATCCACCACACCACACACTGGAGTAGGGTATTACACCACAACGGTGGCCCGAACCAGTATAAACCTTGTGTCCCTTGTGTTGTTCATCGTTTGTAGTTTAGATCCCTCGCTAACCATTCACGCATGAGCTGGTAGGGGAAAGATCTCCGAGCGCACCCTAGTGTTCGAACCTCAAGGGTCTGCCGGAACCCGAAATCCGACATTTGGCGCGCCAGGTAGGGGTGCACCGGAATCTTTCTTCCGCTGGTCGTGTGTGATCTTCCGTCAGGTTCATGGTCGACGCCGCCGAGCTCGCGCTGAAGCGCTGCTGCTCGCTGCCGCCGAGTCGCCAGACGGCTCCTGCCGGTGGACACCCCGTCGCTCCTCGCCGCCGCCGCCAACTCCGCCACCGGTCCGGGCGGGGAACGAGCAGCAGGCCTCGCCCTCGTGATCCATCGGTGAGGCGAGAAGGCTGCACCGCTACTCCTTCGCCGCCCGCCGTTCTTTCTTCCCAAGCGCATCAAGGCCCCATGGAGGCCCGAGCCGCGCCATCGCTGCAAACGAAGCTCCTGCGCTACAGCCCCGCCGATGACGCCTATGAGGAGTGGCTCGACCGCTGCCGCCGAAGCTGGCCCGCGCCGCAGGGACTCCCCGCCGCCCCTCTCGCTGCCTCACCTTCA
Source organism: Aegilops longissima (assembly GCA_021605205.1). NCBI lineage: Eukaryota > Viridiplantae > Streptophyta > Magnoliopsida > Poales > Poaceae > Aegilops > Aegilops longissima. The sequence goes on along the minus strand of CM038680.1, from coordinate 687,265,317 downwards.
CCTCGCTGGAGGCAGGGGAGCCGAGGTGCCCCACCACCTCCTCCCCAAGAAGGCGCTGGCTGCTCCAAGGCGCGTGGCCCCGGCCGAGACCTCCATGTGCAGGTGCCCGCAACAAGAAAGGAGCTGCCAGAGATCCTCGCCCCCGAGAAGGTGCTCGCGTTCTCGCGACCGGAGCGCGCGACCACGCCTCCAGCCACCACGCGTGCAAGACTCCGCATGCTGCTCCTGTGCAGCGGTGCACGGAATCCACAAGAGCAAGCTCCGATCCGCAGAGAGCCCCAAAGTACATCGCGACGCTGCCGCACCTTCATCGCCGAGCTGCGCAGCGTCGCATGGCCCGGCAAGTTCAAGCCGGACCTGCCTCTTCGCAACGACGGCACCGCCGACCCTGCTGAGTTCCTTCAGCTTCACGAAGCTGGCATCGGGCCGCCAACGGGACGAAAAGGTCATGGCGAATTGGTTCCCCATGGCGCTGAAGGACGGAGCTCAACCTCGCTCTCAACCTAGCTCCCGCACGATCTCCTCCTCGACGAAATGCGCACCCGCTTCATCGCTAACTTCCAAGGCACTCACGACCAGCCCCCGCCGGAGCGACATGCGCCGATCAAGCAGCAGCCAGAGAGACCCCGCAAGTACATCCAGCGCTTCAACAACGCCTACCAAAATTCCTAAGGTGATCGAGGAAGCCATCATCTCAGCCTTCTCCGATGGCGCATGCGTGACGCCAATATGAAGGAGGAGCTAGCAATGCATGAAGACCTGTGCACATCCTCGAGCTGTTCAACTTGGCGACCAAATGCGCCAGGCTGAGGAAGGGCGCTTCCTCCTCGAGCTTCCGCTGCCGATCCAGACGAGGAGAAGCCCAAGGCCAAGGACGTGAAGCGCAAGGGGCTGCCGTGTCATGCGTAACCGCACACCAAGCAAGGCAGGGATCAGCCCGAGTCATCCAAGGGCAGCTGCAGATCGCGGTACCACGACCTCCACACCCACAACACCAACGATTGCCGTGAGCTCAGGGCCGGCGAGAGATGAGTCGGCCGACGCCCGAGCACAATGATCGGGCTATGGCCGAGGAGGAGGAAGAGGCGCAGGACGCTGGAAGACTGTGGCCCTCACCAAGGATGGTGTGACAGACTCGCGAGGACCGGGCGGTGACCAGCCTCATAGGAGGTTGGAGAGACCAGCCTGAGGACCGCCTCAAGGCAATGCGGGCTCCCACCGCCGCTGCCACCAAGGAGGTACGAAGACAATCATCATGACGAGGGGCTGGGCTTCAGAGCCGCGATCGCTTGATCCTGGTGGCGCCAGCCCCACCTCAAGACATCTTCAAGCAGTTTGCTCGTGAGGTGAATGCAGTCCTCCCCAAGCCCGAGGCCACACGCCTCTCGTGGTTGTCGTGGCGCTATCACGCTCAGATCAGCCGATCACCAAGTGCGCTGCAACGGCAGAGTCCTCCCATGCTTTGCTCACTACCATCAAGAACGCAAGTCACCAGACCTCATCGACGGCGGAGAAGGACTCAACATCCTATCTGCCGAGACATTCAACGACTCAAGCGCCAGACGATCGCCTTCACCGACCAAGCCTTTTCTCGTGAGTCGCCGATGGCTCCACCGTCCCGATAGGGCAAGTTCGCCCCGCCACCTTCTCGACAACAAGAACAACTACCGACCGAGCTCATCGACTTCGACGCCGCCCACATTCGCCTTCCATACAATGCCATCCTCGGCACCCAGCTTTGGCCAAGTTCATGGCAAAGTTGACTCACCACGGCCACAATGTCCTCAAGATGCCGTGAAGCGGAGGAGTCATTACAAGTGCCTTGTGAGGAAAGGGATGCAGCAGCTCTCTTGAGCGTGCCTTCCAAGCCGCAGCAATCAAGACCCAGATCACAGTGAGCGGAGACTTCCCGAGGCGATCCCTAAGAAGAAGAAGGCTTCGCCATGTCCAAGCCTCATGGGGTAGGCACCTGAGGCGTGGCGGTGGACCCGCCCGCCTGCTCAAGGGGCGCCACTGTCGCATAGGCGTGCCTGGCGCCTCCTCAGCAGGCTCGGGGTTCTTTCATGGCGAGCCACCGACCTAGCCGGGGTCATGAGGGAGGCGCTCGGGCACCACTTGGAGGCGTGCTTCAAGGCACGTTTCCCTTAGGAAGGTATGAGGTAAGGAGAGCCAAATCCTCAGGAGTTCATCACGAGGAACACCCAGGAGCTATAGGTGTAAAGAGTCATGTGCGGCTGTCGCCGCTTGCCCGCCGTGGCCCCGCATCCAGGCGAGGATGCTGGGCTGCGAATCAGATCGACATACCAGGCTCAACCGGGCGCGCCTCAGAGCGCCTGCCCTTACGCTGGGCGCCATGAGGTCCACCACACCCTACGCTCGCGGCCTTCGCCTGCGTAACGCGGTCGCCGCCCATCGCTGCTCTCGCGAGGTGTGCTCTGGAGGCTCAGGAGGTCAAGCAACGCGTGGTCCCGGCAGAGATGGAGATGGCTCGAGAGAACCCCCAGGCCCCCTGAGCCTCCCCGAGGCTCCAGTCCGGAGGGCTCGTGAGGGCCAGCTTCCTCATCACGCCATCCGCTACCTCAACATCCCGCCATCTCCGACCATATCAGTGACACCTTTCCAAGTTCGCCAGCTGGGAGCGCCTGGCTGCATCATTCCCATGCCGCGTGGGTCCGCCCCTCGTGGCATGTATCCGCTTTGCTTATGTTCTTACTTACCTTGTTGGGGCGCCTGGCTGCATTATCCCTAAGCTGCTCGGGCCAGCCCAGTGGCATGTGCTTTCTCCGCACATGTCTAGATGGACTTACTTATTCATACATGACATGCTTGACCTAATCGCCTGCTCGATTGACACCTACCTTTGGAGCCGCCAGCACGGCACTTGCGCATGGGTCCGTCCTCGCAATGCCGAGCAATCTAAGTGCATGAGCTCTGTCATGCAGCCCGCTAAGGTGCCACCTCACCAAGCCCTCAAGTGCCCCGATCACCCCTCGGGCGACCAATGGTTGGCTGGCAACCATAACAATGAACCTTGTTTCTTGTGATTGGTACACGGACCTGCTCCAGAGTAACGTCTGGCGGCATCGCGAGCCTTCTCTCCTCCTCTCCGCGTGATTCGCTTGCACGCTAAAAGGGGGTACCGAGCATCGCGACTATGGGCTTTCATCGCTCTCCAGCCCTCACCCCCGCCTTGACCCACGGCATCGCGGACTGTCATACCAGCCGCGGCCGAGCTTGCTCGAGGGCCGGGACCTGAGGACGTAGAGCATTAAGGAAAGCGCGGGGGAGAGGTAAGAAGCTCGCGAGGGCCCAACCTAGCAACGCCTCAGTTGCCGTCGCGTAGACACGGCACCTCATCAAGCGCCACTCCAAACCCGCAAGATAAGTCACGAAAAAACTGATCCAACTCAGTGTTAAATCCTCGCCTACTGCTGCTCTGTCATGGCAAAGCTGCCTACCTTTCCCGCCAATGAGGCTGCTTGAGCGCTAAAGGGACCTCCTGAGCATCGCGACTCAGGGCTTTCATCGACCTTCGCCACTCACCTCCCCGGCCTGACCCACGGCATCGCGACTGTCATACCAGCCGACGGCCGAAGCCTACACTGGGACCGGACTGTCAACAGCAGAGCACCAAGCCCTCGTGAGGAAAGGAAGGGGGAGCTGAGCCGGGACAGAACAAGCATCCCGCACCGATTCATCATGAGAATATAATATTCACAAAAACATGGCCAGCGCCTTACATACCCCCGCGGGGTGCTACTTCGACTCTTTGCAGGAAATAAAAGGTTCTAATCCTAAGGAACGCTGACTACGCGTGCCTCCGCAGGAGACGCCATCATCAACAGTGGGCCGTCAGGCGCCGGCATCAATGTTGGAAATATGCCCTAGAGGCAATAATAAATTGGTTATTATTATATTTCCTTGTTCATGATAATCGTTTATTATCCATGCTATAATTGTATTGATAGGAAACTCAGATACATGTGTGGATACATAGACAACACCATGTCCCTAGTAAGCCTCTAGTTGACTAGCTCGTTAATCAACAGATGGTTACGGTTTCCTGACCATGGACATTGGATGTCGTTGATAACCGGATCACATCATTTGGAGAATGATGTGATGGACAAGACCCAATCCTAAGCCTAGCACAAAGATCATGTAGTTCGTATGCTAAAGCTTTTCTAATGTCAAGTATCTTTTCCTTAGACCATGAGATTGTGCAACTCCCGGATACCGTAGGAATGCTTTGGGTGTACCAAACGCCACAACGTAATCGGGTGGCTATAAAGGTGCACTACGGTATCTCCGAAAGTGTCATGGGTTGGCACGAATCGAGGCTGGATTTGTCACTCCGTGTGAGCGGAGAGGTATCTCTGGCCCACTCGGTAGGACATCATCATATGTGCACAATGTGACCAAGAGGTTGATCACGGATGATGTGTTACGGAACGAGTAAAGAGACTTGCCGTAACGAGATTGAACAAGGTATCGGCATACCGACGATCGAATCTCGGGCAAGTACAATACCGCTAGACAAAGGGAATTGTATACGGATCGATTGAGTCCTTGACATCGTGGTTCATCCGATGAGATCATCGTGGAACATGTGGGAACCAACATGGGTATCCAGATCCCGCTGTTGGTTATTGACCGCAGAACGCCTCGGTCATGTCTCGCATGGTTCCCGAACCCGTAGGGTCTACACACTTAAGGTTCGATGACGCTTAGGGTTATAAAGGAAGTTTGTATGTGGTTACCGAATGTTGTTCGAGTCCCTGATGAGATCCCTGACATCACGAGGAGTTCCTAATGGTCCGGAGGTAAAGAATAATATATAGGAAGTGAGGTTTTGGTCACCGAAAGTTTCGGTTTTTTCAGAACGCATCGAACCACCGGGAGGGTCCCAGGGTCCACCAAGTGGGGCCACCATCCCTGGAGGGCTGCATGGGCTAAGTGGAGGGACCAGCCCTGTGGGCTGGTGCGCCCCACATGGCCCAAGGCGCAGCTAGGTGGGGAGAGGGAAACCCTAGGAGCAGATGGGCCTAAGGCCCACCCTAGGGGCGCCTCTCTCCCCTCTTGCCGCCCCCCAAGTCCCATCTAGGGCTGCTGCACCCCTTGGGTGGGAACCCTAGATGGGGCACAGCCACCTCCCTCCTCCTATAAATAGTGGGGGTTTTCGGGCTGCCCAACACATGAGTTTTCACCTCTCCAGCGCAGCCCTACCTCTCCTCCTCCTCCTCTCCCGTGGTGCTTGGCGAAGCCTGCTGGATTGCCACGCCTCCATCACCACCACGCCAGCCAGTGCTGCTGCTGGATGAAGTCTTCCTCAACCTCTCCCTCTCTCCTTGCTGGATCAAGGCGGGAGACGCCACCGGCTGTACGTGTGTTGAACGCGGAGGTGTCGTCTGCTCGCACTAGGATCTCCGGTGATTTGGATCACGACGAGTCGACTCCTTCAACCCGCTCTCTTGAACGCTTCCGCTTAGCGATCTACAAGGGTATGTAGATGCACTCTCCTTCCCTCGTTGCTGGTTTCTCCATAGATAGATCTTGGTGACACGTAGGAAAATTTTGAATTTCTGCCACGCTCCCCAACAAAGGCATCATGAGCTAGGTCTATTGCGTAGATTCTTTGCACGAGTAGAACACAAAGTAGTTGTGGGCGTTGATTTTGTTCAATATGCTTACCGTTACTAGTCCAATCTTGATTCGGCGGCATTGTGGGATGAAGCGGCCGGACCGACCTTACACGACGCTTACGTGAGACAGTTCCACCGACCGACATGCACTTGGTGCATAAGGTGGCTAGCGGGTGCCGCCTCCCACTTTAGTCGGAACGAATTCGATGAAAAGGGTCCTTATGAAGGGTAAATAGCAATTGGCATATCACGCTGTGGTTTTATGAGGTAAGAAACGTTTGCTAGAAACCCATAGCAGCCACAGAAACATGCAAACAACAATTAGAGGACGCCTAACTTGTTTTTGCAGGTATGCTATGTGATGTGATATGGCCAAGAAGAATGTGATGAATGATATGTGATGTATGAGATTGATCATGTTCTTGTAATAGGATTCATGACTTGCATGTCGATGAGTATGACAACCGGCAGGAGCCATATGAGTTGTCTTTATTTATTGTATGACCTGCGTGTCATTAAACAACGCCATGTAATTACTTTACTTTATTGCTAACCGATAGCCATAGTAGTAGAAGTAATAGTTGGCGAGACAACTTCATGAAGACACGATGATGGAGATCATGGTGTCATGCCGGTGACGATGATGATCATGGAGCCCCGAAGATGGAGATCAATGGAGCTATATGATATTGGCCATATCATGTCACTAATATATAATTGCATGTGATGTTTATTATGTTTATGCATCTTGTTTACTTAGAACGACGGTAGTAAATAAGATGATCCTCACAACAATTTCAAGAAGTGTTCTCCCTAATCGTGCACCGCTGCTAAAGTTCGCTGCTTCAAGCACCACGTGATGATCGGGTGTGATAGATCCTTACGCTCACATACAACGGTGTAAGACAGTTTTACACATGCAAAACACTTAGGTTAACTTGACGAGCCTAGCATGTACAGACATGGCCTCGGAACACGAGACCGAAAGGTCGAGCATGAGTCGATAGTAGATACGATCAACATGAAGATGTTCACCGATGATGACTAGTCCGTCTCACGTGATGACCGGACACGGCCTAGTTGACTCGGATCATGTAATCACTTAGATGACTAGAGGATGTCTATTCGAGTGGGAGTTCATAAGATGAACTTAATTATCCTGAACATAGTCAAAACCCTTTGCAAATTATGTCATAGCTCACGCTTTAGTTCTACTGTTTAGATATGTTCCTAGAGAAAATATAGTTGAAAGTTGATGATGGCAATTATGCGGTCAAGAAAAGCTTATGTCCTTAATGCACCGCCGGTGTCTGGACCTCGAACGTGGTCTCGTGGATGTTGCGAACATCCGACACACACGCTTTGATGACTACGTGATAGTTCGGTAATGTTAAACGGCTTAGAATTAAGGCACCAAAGACGTTTTGAAACGTCAAGAAACATGTGAGATGTTCTAAGGGCTGAAATTGGGATTTCAGGCTCGTGCTCACGTCAAGAGGTATGAGACCTCCGACGATTTTTCTAGCCTACAAACTAAGGGAGAAGATCTCAATCGTTGAGCTTGTACTCAGATTGTCTGGGTACAACAATCACTTGAATCGAGTGGGAGTTAATCTCCAGATGAGATAGTGATGTTTCCCAAAGTCATTGCCACCAAGCTGCTAGAGCTTCGTGATGAACTATAACAAATCAGGGATAAATATGATGATCCTTGAGATATTCGCGATGTTTGACACCGCGAAAGTAGGAATCAAGAAGGAGCATCAATTGTTGATGGTTGGTGAAACCACTAGTTTCAAGAAGGGCAAGGGCAAGAAGGGATACTTCATGAAACAAAGAAATCAGCTGCTGCTCTAATGAAGAAACCCAAGGTTGAACCCAAACCCGAGACTAAGTGCTTCGTAATAAGGGAACAGCCATCGAGCAGAATTACCCTAGATACTTGGTAGATGAGAAGGCTGGCAAGGTCGATAGAAGTATATTGATATACATTAAGTTATTGTGTACTTTACTAGTACTCCTAGTAGCACCAGGGTATTAGATACCGGTTCGGTTGCTAAGTGTTAGTAACTCAAATAAAAGGCTACGGAATAAACGGAGACTAGCTAAATGTGAGTCGACGATATGTGTTGAAGTGTTTCCAAGTTTGATGTGATCAAACATCGCACGCCCCCTCTACCATCAAGATTAGTATTAAACCGAATAATTGTCATTTGGTGTTTATGCTGAGCATAGACATGATTGGATTATGTCTATCGCAATACGCTTATTCATTTAAGGAGAATAATGGTTACTCTATTTATTTGAATAATACCTTCAATGGTCTTGCACCTAAAGGAATGGTTTATTGAATCTCGATCATAGTAATACACATTTTCATGCCAAAAGATATAAGATAGTAATGATGGTACCACTTACTTGTGGCAGTGCCATGTAAGTCATATTGGTATAAACGCATGAAGAAGCTCCATGTTGATGGATCTTTGGACTCACTCGCTTTGAAAAGTTTGAGACATGCTAACCATGTCTATTGGTGTATACGCATGAAGAAACTCCATGCAGATGGATCATTTGGACTCACTTGATTTTGAATCACTTGAGATATGCAAATCATACCACATGGGCAAAATGACCTAAAAGCCTCGGTTTCAGTAAGATGGAACAAGATAGCAACTTGTTGGAAGTAACACATTTTGATGTGTGCAGTCCAATGAGTGCTGAGGCATGCAGTGAATATCGTTATGTTCTTACTTCACGGATGATTTGAGTAGATACTGAGTATATTTACTTGATGAAACACAAGTCTGAATTATTGAATGGTTCAAGTAATTTCAGAGTGAAGTTGAAGATCATCGTGACAAGAGGATAAAATGTCTATGATATGATCATAGAGATGAGTATCTGAGTTACGAGTTTTGGCACGCAATTAAGACATTGTGGAAATTGTTTCACAATAAATACCGCCTGGAACACCATAGTGTGATGGTGTGTCCAAACATCATAGTTGCACCCTATTGGATATGATGCGTACCATGATGTCTCTTATCGAATTACCACTATTGTTCATGGGTTAGGCATTAGAGACAATCACACTCACTTTAATAGGGCACCACGTAATTCCGCTGAGACGACACCGCTTGAACTATGGTTTGGAGAAACCTAAATTGTCGTTTCTTAAAAGTTTGGGGCTGCGACGCTTATGTGAAAAAGTTTCAGTTGATAAGCTCGAACCCAAAGCGGATAAAATGCTTCTTCATAGGACACCCAAAACAGTTGGGTATACCTTCGCCTCAGATCCGGAAGCAAAAGGATTGTTTCTAGAATTAGGTCCTTTCGAGAAAAGTTTCTCTCGAAAGAATTGAGTGGGAGGATGGTGGAGACTTGATGAGGTTATTGAACCGTCACTTCAACAAGTGTGTAGCAGGCACATGAAGTTGTTCCTGTGGCGCCTACACCAATTGAAGTAGAAGCTTATGATAGTGATCATGAAGTTTTGGATCAAGTCACTACTGCACCTCATAGGGTGACAAGGATGCGTACTACTTCGAGTGGTACAAGAATCCTGTCTTGAAGGTCATGTTGCTAGACAACAATGAACCTACGAGCTATGAAGAAGCGATGGTGGGCCCGGATTCCGATTTAATGGCTCAAGGCCATAACATCCGAGAGAGGATCCATGACTTTGGAAGAAATACTTGATGGTCGAAGGACGTTGGGTAAAGATGAATTTTAAAAGGAAGATTGACAATGATGGTAAGTATCACCATTAAGAAAGCTCGACTTGTCGTTAAAGATGTTTTCGACAAGTTCAAGGAGTTGACTACGGTGAGGCTTTATCACCAGAGCGATGCTAAGAGTCTGTTGAATTGATTAGCAATTACTGCATGATTGATGAAATCTTGCGATAGGATGTCAAAACATTGTTTCCTCGATGTTATACTTGAGGAAAGGTTGTATGTGATACAACTAGAAGGTTTTGTCAATCCTAAAGATGCTAACAAGTATGCAAAGCTCCAGCAATCCTTCTAAGGATTGGAGTAAGCATCTCGGAGTTGGAATGTACGCTTTGATGAGATGATCAAAGATTTTGGGTTTATACAAAGTTTGTGAGAAACTTGTATTTCCAAAGAAGTGAGTGGGAGCACTATAGAATTTCGATAAGTATATGTGAATGACATATTGTTGATTGGAAATGATGTAGAATTTCTGAAAGCATATAGGGTTATTTGAAAAGTGTTTTCAATAGAAAACATGAATTGCTGCTTGAACATTGAGCATCAAGATCTATGAGGATAGATAAAAACGCTAAATGGTACTTTCAAATGAGCACATACCTTGACATGATCTTGAAGGTGTTCAAGATGGATCACCAAAGAAGGAGTTCTTGCCCGAGTTGTAAGGTATGAAGTTAAGAGTTAAAGCTCGACCATGGCGTAAGAGAGAGAAAGGACGAAGGTCGCCCCTATGCTTCGATATAGGCTCAGAGTATGCTATGCTGTGTACCGCCTCGAAGTGTGCCTTGCCATGAGTCCGCACGGGTACAAGAGTGATCCAGAATGGATCATTGACAGCGGTCAAAATTGTCCTTGGAGTAAATAAGGACATGTTTCTCGATTATGGAGGTGATAAAGAGTTCGGCGAAAGGGTTACGCCGATGTAAGCTTTAACACCTATCCGAGTGACTCGAGTAGCAAACCGGATACGATAGTGGAGCAACTATTTGGAATAGCTCCAAGTGGAGCGTGGAAGCAGATTTACAATATGACATAGAGATTTATGAAGTACATACGGATCTGAATGTTGCAGACCGCTGACTAAAACCTCTCTCACAAGCAAAACATGATCAAACCCCGTAACTCATTGAGTCTTAATCACATGATGATGTGAACTAGTTTAGTGACACTAGTAAACTTGGATGTTGGTCACATGGAGATGTGACCTATGAGTGTTGATCACATAGCGATGTGAACTAGATTATTGACTCTAGTGCAAGTGGGAGACTGTTGGAAATATGCCCTAGAGGCAATAATAAATTGGTTATTATTATATTTCCTTGTTCATGATAATCGCTTATTATCCATGCTATAATTGTATTGATAGGAAACTCAGATACATGTGTGGATACATAGACAACACCATGTCCATAGTAAGCCTCTAGTTGACTAGCTCGTTAATCAATGATGGTTACGGTTTCCGACCATGGACATTGGATGTCGTTGATAACGGATCACATCATTTGGAGAATGATGTGATGGACAAGACCCAATCCTAAGCCTAGCACAAATATCGTAGTTCAGATGCTAAAGCTTTTCTAATGTCAAGTATCTTTTCCTTAGACCATGAGATTGTGCAACTCCGGATACCGTAGGAATGCTTTAGGTGTACCAAACGCCACAACGAATCGGGTGGCTATAAAGGTGCACTACAGGTATCTCCGAAAGTGTCTGCGGTTGGCACGAATCGAGACTGGATTTGTCACTCCGTAAACGGAGAGGTATCTCTGGCCCACTCGGTAGGACATCATCATAATGTGCACAATGTGACCAAGAGGTTGATCACGGATGATGTGTTACGGAACGAGTAAAGAGACTTGCCGTAACGAGATTGAACAAGGTATCGGCATACCGACGATCGAATCTCGCAAGTACAATACCGCTAGACAAAGGGAATTGTATACGGATCGATTGAGTCCTTGACATCGTGGTTCATCCGATGAGATCATCGTGGAATATGTGGGAACCAACATGGGTATCCAGATCCCGTTGTTGGTTATTGACCGAGAACGCCTCGGTCATGTTCAGATGGTTCCCGAACCCGTAGGGTCTACACACTTAAGGTTCGATGACGCTTAGGGTTATAAAGGAAGTTTGTATGTGGTTACCGAATGTTGTTCGAGTCCCGGATGAGATCCCGGACGTCACGAGGAGTTCCGTAATGGTCCGGAGGTAAAGAATAATATATAGGAAGTGAGGTTTTGGTCACCGAAAAGTTTCGGTTTTTTCGTAACGCATCGAACCACCGGAGGGTCCTGGGTCCACCAAGTGGGGCCACCATCCCGGAGGGCTGCATGGGCTAAGGGTGAGGGGACCAGCCCCTGTGGGCTGGTGCGCCCACATGGCCCAAGGCGCAGCTAGGTGGGGAGAGGGAAACCCTAGGAGCAGATGGGCCTAAAGGCCCACCCTAGGGGGCGCCGCCTCTCCCCCCTCTGGCCGCCCCAAGTCCCATCTAGGGATGCCGCACCCCTTGGGTGGGAACCCTAGATGGGGGCGCAGCCACCTCCCCTCCTCCTATAAATAGTGGGGTTTTGGGGCTGCCCAACACATGAGTTTTCACCTCCGTGCACAGCCCTACCTCTCCTCCTCCTCCTCTCCCGTGGTGCTTGGCGGCCCCTGCTGGATTGCCACGCCTCCATCACCACCACGCTGCTGTGCTGCTGCTGGATGGAGTCTTCTCAACCTCTCCTCTCTCCTTGCTGGATCAAGGCGTGGAGACGCCACCGGCTGTACGTGTGTTGAACGCGGAGGTGCCGTCTGCTCGCACTAGGATCTCCGTGATTTGGATCACGACGAGCACGACTCCTTCAACCCCGTTCTATTGAACGCTCGCTTAGCGATCTACAAGGGTATGTAGATGCACCTCCTTCCCTCGCTGCTGGTTTCTCCATAGATAGATCTTGGTGACACGAGGAAAATTTTGAATTTCGCCACGCTCCCCAACAACAACCCCATCCAGATCACCGGCGCCGGTAGCCTCAAGCGCCTCGCCTGCTCCGGAAAGCTGCAGCGAGTTCGAGGCTCAGAGCTGTCGTGGCTCGTCTCCGGAGTCGCCAGAATCTCGGCGGAGGCGCTGGACCCTCCTGCATCTTCGCCGCTGCCGAGGAGCTGCCGAGGGGCGACCGACGGGCCTAGTCCTCACGACAACGACGCCTGACCGCCTCTTCTCGGGCAGCATTCCAGCCGGCGCCCTTCCGTCAAGACCTTGAAGAACATCAAGGAGGCGCCATCGTATTCCTGTGGATCACGAGGGCGCCTTTGTCCGCAGACCGGGCTATCTAGCCCCACCCTCGGGTCATGTAGACCTTACCCGAGCGACGACCGCAACCTCCGCCCCGGTCACAGGGTGCTGCAGCCAGCGGTCGCAACCAGAGCTCCGCAGATCCCTCTCGGGATCACGAAGGCGAAGGAGGAGGAAGCGATTCAAGATTGAGGAGGCATGGCGGCGTGGAGCACAAGCTCTCGGAGGAGCCTCGCATGGACTCCATGAGGAACAACGCGCATCGCTGCGGATTCGCCGGGCGCCAACGGCGGCGGCGTCTGTGGCGCCGGGCGTCTACTTCCTCCAGGCCCTCGGCGCGGGCGCATAAGGGCAGTGGGAACCTGGCGGTGGCCACTGCATTGGGCCTCGACGCCTCGCCAGCGCGCCATCTCGGCGGCAGAGGACTAGCTGCTTTTCGCGGAAGCGGGTCGGGACCCTCTCGGGGGGCCTTTCCCTTCTCTTCTACGGAAAACTGGCGGATCGGAGCCATTGTCGCAATGCGGAGCAAGGGCAAGGATGGAGAAGGAGTAGCAAGAAGAGATGGACTGGAAGGGCTTGCACCATTCCGTACTTATAGCTGGAGGAGGCCAACCGTCGGCCTCCACAATCACAGGTAATCATGACCCATTTCTGCATGCACGGACTTGTCAAGTCATGCGGTTGCCGAGGCATCGTGGGGAAGCGGAGACGCCCACGACAAATCAATCGCCACGCGGCGCCCAAGGCCGCAGGCTGTTGGGGCCCGCGGCGCTTCGCACTTGCCCCTTTGCTTCTCTGCTAAGACAAGTCCGGGCGCGCTTTGACCTGGGCTCACTGTCGGCGCTTCCGGGAACGGGGTCCCTGACTTGCTCGCTGCGGCCCGCGGCGTGGCTCAAGTGGGGGCCAGCCAGGCCGAAGTTCATCACTCAAGCTCAAGACCTCGCGAGGGGCCAGATTGCATGGGCGGACGACAGAACCTTCCTCAGAGCAGCCTCGTCAGCAGGCTCACGAGGAGGCAGAGATCAAGGCAGGTACCTCACGAGGGTGCCCCGTGGACGCAAGCCATGACGACGAGACCAAGGGGGCGCCACTCAAGAAGTTGTCCTCATTTCCCTTTGGTGCAAAGGAGGCAAGCACAGTGCCAAGGCATCGTGCAAAGGTTACCACTTTGGTGCAACAAGACCAAGACCAGCAGAGCGGCAGAAGGAGGTCATCATGGAGCCCAGGACGGCGTGGACTGGCTGAGCCTTTGGCAGCCAAGACCAACTTTAGTCGATAAGTGTACTAGATGTTCCCTTCAAATGGCCAATTGTTGGCGCCCTTCCCGCTCATTATTTGGGAAGAGGCCCAGGGCCTCCCTCTATAAATAGGACTATCCACCACAGAGAGAAGAGAGACGGACAAGGGACAAGTAGAACGCAGAGAGAGAGAGAGAGAGGCGATCAACTCATCCAAGCAGCTTCATCGCACTACCAAGAACAGCCTCATGAGGCTGTTCTCCTTTGTACTTGCTCATCATCAGCCTCGAGGCAATTCACCACACCACACATTGGAGTAGGGTATTACACCACAACGGTGGTCTCAACCAAGATAAACCTTGTGTCCCTTGTGTTGTTCATTGTTCGTAGTTTAGATCCCTGCTAACCATTCACGCATGAGCTGGTAGGGAAAGATCTCCACGCCACCCCAAAGTTGTTCGAACTCAAGGGTCTGCCGAACCCAAACCGGCTGAGTTGTGTATGATGCAACCGAAGGTTTTGTCAATCCTAAAGGTGCTAATAAAATATGCAAGCTCCAAATGATCCATCTATGGACTGGTGCAAGCATCTCGAGTTGAATATACGCTTGATGAGTTGATCAAAGCATATAGTTTTATACAGACTTACGGTGAAGCCTCAGATTTACAAGAAAGTGAGTGGGAGCACTACAAAGATTTCGATAAGTATATGTGAATGACATATAGGTGATCGGAAATAATGTAGAATTATTCTGCAAAGCATAAAGGAGTATCTGAAAGGAGTTTTTCAAAGAAAGACCTCAGTGAAGCTGCTTACATATTGAGCATAAAGATCTATAGAGATAGATCAAGACGCTTGATAAGTTTTTTCAATGAGTACATACCTTGACAATATTTTGAAGTAGTTCAAAATGGAACAGTCAAAGAAAGAGTTCTTGCCTGTGTTACAAGGTGTGAAATTGAGTAAGACTCAAAGCCCGATCACGGCAGAAGATAGAAAGAGAATGAAAGTCATTCCCTATGCCTTGGCCATAGGTTCTATAAAGTATGCCATGATGTGTACCAGATCTATTGTATATCCTACACTGATTTTTGCAAGCGGGTACAATAGTGATCTAGGAGTAGATCACTGGACAGCGGTCAAAATCATCCTTAGTGGAATAAGGATATGTTTCTCGATTATGGAGGTGACAAAAAGGTTCATCGTAAAGGGTTACATCGATGCAAATTTTGATACTGATCCAGATGACTATAAGTCTCAAACTGGATACATATTGAAAGTGGGAGCAATTAGCTAGAGTAGCTCCGTGCAGAGCATTGTTGACATAGAAATTTGCAAAATACACACGGATCTGAATGTGGCAGAACCATTGACTAAACTTCTCTCACAAGCAAAACATGATCACACCTTAGTACTCTTAGGGTGTTAATCACATAGTGATGTGAACTAGATTATTGACTCTAGTAAACCCTTTGGGTGTTGGTCACATGACGAAGTGAACTATGGGTGTTAATCACATGGTGATGTGAACTATTGATGTTAAATCACATGGCGATGTGATCTAGATTATTGACTCTAGTGCAAGTGGGAGACTGAAGGAAATATGCCCTAGAGGCAATAATAAAGTTATTATTTATTTCCTTATTTCATGATAAATGTTTATTATTCATGCTAGAATTGTATTAACTGGAAACATAATACATGTGTGAATACATAGACAAACAGAGTGTCACTAGTATGCCTCTACTTGACTAGCTCGTTAATCAAGATGGTTATGTTTCCTAACCATAGACATGAGTTGTCATTTGATTAATGGGATCACATCATTAGGAGAATGATGTGATTGACTTGACCCATTCCGTTAGCTTAGCACTTGATCGCTTAGTATGTTGCTATTGCTTTCTTCATGACTTATATATGTTCCTATGACTATGAGATTATGCAACTCCTGCTTACCGGAGGAACACTTTGTGTGCTACCAAACGTCACAACGAATTGGGTGATTATAAAGGTGCTCTACTGTGTGTCTCCAAAGTTACTTGTTGGGTTGCCGATTTCGAGATTAGGATTTGTCACTCCGATTGCCGGAGAGGTATCTCTGGGCCCACTCAAGAATGCACATCACTATAAGCCTTGCAAGCATTGTAACTAATGAGTTAGTTATGGATGATGTATTACTGAACGAGTAAAGAGAATTGCCAAGAATGAGATTGAACTAGGTATTGAGATACCAACGATTGAATCTCGGCAAGTAACATACCGATGACAAAGGAACAACGATGTTGTTATGCGGTTCGACCGATAAAGATCTTCGAGAATATGTGGGATCCAATATGAGCATCCAGGTTCCGCTATTGGTTATTGACTGGAGACGTGTCTCGGTCATGTCTACATAGTTCTCGAACCCGTAGGGTCCGCACGCTTAAAGTTTCGATGACGGTTATATTATGAGTTTATGTGTTTTGATGTACCGAAGGAGTTCGGAGTCCCGGATGAGATCGGGGACATGACGAGGAGTCTCGAAATGGTCAAGACGTAAAGATTGATATATTGGATGACTATATTCGGACTTCAGAAAGGTTCCGAGTGATTCGGGTATTTTTCGGAGTACCGGAGAGTTACGGGAATTCGTATTGGGCCTTAATGGGCCATACGGGAAAGGAGATAAAGGCCCCAAAGGGTGGCCGCACCCCTCCCCATGGACTAGTCCGAATTGGACTAGGGAGGGGGGATGCCCCCTTCCTTCCTTCTCCTTCTCCCTTCCCTTCTCCTACTCCAACAAGGAAAGGAGGAGTCCTACTCCCGGTGGGAGTAGGACTCCCCCCTTGGCGCGCCCTCCTCCTAGGTCGTCCGCCTCCCCCTTGCTCCTTCATATACGGGGGCAGGGGCACCCCAAAGACACAACAATTGATCGTTTGATCTTTTAGCCGTGTGCGGTGCCCCCTCCACCATAGTCCACCTCGATAATACTGTAGCGGTGCTTAGGCGAAGCCCTGCGTCGGTAGAACATCAACATCGTCACCACGCCGTCGTGCTGACGAAACTCTCCCTCAACACTCGGCTTGTTCGGAGTTCGAGGAATTTCATCGGGCTGAACGTGTGCTGAACTCGGAGGTGAGGTGCGTTCAGTACTTGATCGGTCAGGATCGTGAAGACGTACGACTACAACAACCGTGTTGTGCTAACGCTTCCGCTTACGGTCTACGAGGGTACGTGGACAACACTCTCCCCTCTCGTTGCTATGCATCACCAGGATCTTGTGTGTGCGTAGGAAATTTTTTGGAATTACTACGTTCCCCGACATAAATGTACTAGTACTACTCGTACACAATAGCGTCGTCCATCCAGCTTAGTGCGGTGAGATGGTTTCTCGAAGAAGACGATGGAGAAGCGGAGTCAGCGAAGAGTGAAATAATAGTTGCTTTGTTCGTGCTTTGTGATTTGACGCCTCACTGCTTTGTGATTTGTGATAGAAGGGACAGGGGAGTAGACTCAGGTTCTATACTCGCATATGCGCCCAAGCACAGAGAAAGAGGAGAGACATTGCATTTTTTCTATTTCTTCAATCAATCAATCAGGGATCTTCGGTTCCATCCTTTTGGCTTTGGCAACACCGTCCACAATGGTTCCCACGATGCCAAAAGCTATTTTCACATTTGGCTACACGTTGTGGATGCCCTTAACCGTACCACTTGGTTTTGCTCCTGTGTGCTATCTATACAAATCTCAATTATATTGATCTAAAAAAATTTACATTGATCTAAAAAATTATATAATCAAGATTAGTAAAAAGGAGGTGATTTTGCCGCGCGGATGGCAGGGGAGGTTTCTTATTTTTAGAGGACGTTGTCCTGGCGGTTTGCTAACATGCGGTCGCACGTGTCAGTGCTTTACCAAGCCGGTCCGCTTCCCACATGAGGCAGAACAACGGCAGAAGCAACACGTGGTTAACTTGAAGAAGATGAGGGAGAAGCGGATTCAGGAACGAGTGAAATGATGGTTGCTTCATTCCTCCAACTTCTTTTTTAGCATTATTACTTCGTCCCTCCAACTTAACTGCAAGAAAGGTGCAGCTTTGTGATTTGACGCCTCATTGCTCATTACTAGGCCGGCGCCATGACTGGGCGCTTCACCCCGGCTGCTCTGCATCAGATTCCGTATGGCACGTGGACCGGTAGCTTGATGTCCCACATGTCGGCGAAAGGGACTAGAAGATTTATGAAAGCGAGCGCTCCACTCTTACGACGGAGGAGTACACGACACGACGGCCCAGTGAACTGTCACTTGTACTGTATAGTACTATAGTTTTGTTGTTTCGCACGATCCATCGATACAAACCCGATTAAACAGGAAAGGGCGGGATTTTTCCCGCGCGGTATATGATACTGGCCATACATTTCAAAGGCAATTTTAATGTATGCAAACTGAATAATTAAGTAACAATATGATATCTAGTAAAACTAAAAACACATATGATTTATTGTGTTAGAGTGTAGTAGTAGTGTTGTATTGCATAGTTGTTAGATGTAACATGCGAGAACGTGTAGAGATGTAGTTTTGGAGGGCCTACAGAGAGAAAAGTGTAATACGTTCACCGAACTTAAGAATAAGTTGGTTACGGTCACTATATACGTTTTGCGATGATTATACGGTCACTTGCTCACGGTTCAGCATCGGATTGCACTCTGTTGACCGGCCAAATAGTATGCGTGGCACCAAGTTGACTAGTTAAATTGACCATGTTCCTTGTGGGTCCCACCTGCCGCCTCGCATAGGGAAAAGGTCGATAAACACAAATTTACGCAGCGCCGACAAGACTCCAACCCGCGCGCTGGAATCACCTGGTTGTGTATGTGTCTGCTGTGGCCTGATGTGCGCATGCACGTGTAGGTTGAGCACTTGAGCGTGAGAGTCTGTGTTGGTCGTGGTGGTGTATGGAGTGTGCATGCATGCGCATGCGTGTGTGCGTGTGAGTGTTGCGTGTGTGCGTGGCAGCGTGTATGTGTGAGTGTTATGCGTGCGTGCGTGGGTGCATGTGTTCGTGGAGTGTTATGCGTGCATGCAGTTCGTGTGCATGCGCATGCGTGTGTATAATCACCACATCAGCTCATGTGTGTTAAAACACACGGCTCAAGATACCAATACAAGGCCACCTTGTGTCATTGTGCCCATGGGTCATGACTTCGAACCATCGTCCAATATTTTCTTGTCATTTGTTTTCATTCTTACTAGCAAGATGCCCGTGCGTTGCACGCAACATCAAGATGCATTTGTATGACTAGTTTATCTTGTGAGAGAAAAGGATGAACGAGGGAAGGCCTTGTTTGCAAATGTGGAGAGGTGTGTGGGTACCTTTTTGCAAAATTGTCATAGTTTCTTTCCTATCCGTCAGATATAAATCGGGCGGCCTATATTGCAGGATGGCAGGCACACCATCATCACCAACTCTGTTTTTTTATAAAAGTGTATTTTATATTTTATAGGAGTGTAGATGTAGAGTAGATACAAGCCGACAGGTGGGCCCGATGGTAGTGAGATAGTGTGATGCAACACTAGTGGTGCCACGTGGAGCGTTTAACTGGTCAACTAGTCGTGTCTTGAGCAAATACAGAGTTGTACGGTGAGCCCGTGACTGTATAATAACCACAAAACATAAATGGTGACCGTAATAAGTGGATTCTGAAGTCCAATGTACGTATCATGCTTTCGCTTCAAATACAATGATCGTCACTGTATATATCACAAGAGAAAGATGAAACATGTGTGAATGTGTTGGGGGCTTACTTTTAGAGGACCTGGAGATAGTTTGTGTGCGTACGTGAAATGGGCGTAGAGGGGGGGGTATGCGATGGAGAGAGAGATGCTCTTCGTTTCTCTTTATTATGACTAAATTTATATATAGTATAAAAATATACAAATTCACAGTGCGGAATAAATATCATTGTGGGCACCATGCGATGCAAATTAGCGTTCATACTCCTCCATATAACTTTGTAATGTTATATATGTAGAAATTCTAAAATAATTTTTTGGCCACACTTTATTCAAAAGGAATGTTGTATGCGAAATAAACGTGAAGAGAGGGCTTTTTAGATCAATGGGGTACGTGTTGTAACATGTGTGAATGTGTAGTTGATGCATTTGGCAGGGCCTAGAGAGGTATGTGTGTGTTACGATTCGAGAGAGGCATGGATAGAGGGGCCATGGGGGGAGAGATAGCACGAGAAATGAGAGTGGTCTAGAGAGAGAGATGAATATGACGTCACGGCGAGAGATTCCCTTGAGTGTGTATATGCAAGGGGGGAGTGGATAGAGGCACCAAGAGAATATATTTTTTGTGTGTGATGCCTGTGTTGGTATGTGTGGGTGTGACAAGATAACGAGCCGTGGGGGCAGAGGGTGTGTCACCGCGTGAGGTCCGGTGGGTCGAGGTGAGGTCCTTCGTTCGGTTCCGTCCTACGCCACATTGGTCTGCCCGTGACGCATTTAGGGACACCCATGGATGACTAGTCGTACAAGACAAAGATAGCATAATTGTGAAGGACTCTGTGTCCACTGACAAAGCCGGCTAGGATTTGTAACCCTAGGTTCTCAGACTAAGGTAACCCCTTTATCTCCGATATTACTATTCATCCAACCTAACTTTAAGGGGCATCCTACAGAATGCTCTGCTAGAATCATACTCGTCGATTAGGAAGAGAGGTGTGAGACAAAGGTGAGAGAGACAAAGCGAATATAATGTGCGTACATGAGACACGTAGGCAGGTCTATGTATATATAAAGGGTCGATGGGGATTGTGTGTGTGTGTATGCTTGCGAGAGGAAGAGTGCTTGTGATAAAGGTTAGTGTAAACAGTCGTAAATGGTTACGAAAGGGAGGGAGGGTTATATCTAGAGCATGTGTGCGAGAAAGACACCTCGGGAGAGAGTGTGTGAGCATGTGTGAGAGACCACCGATGGAGAGTGAAACTACACGTAAAAGACCGTTGTACACGTTGATTAAAGATATAAATTGTATCCAAATATTAGGATGGGATCATGATATTTGCAATTCCCGTAAGGAACGGTCATTGATCCATCAGACATCTAGATTCTATCAAATTTGAGCATGTCTATGTTATTATTCAACACAATTGATCCACATAGTTAGTATTTTGAACTCCAGACAATGCATCGCTTTAGCAATCGAATATAAATGTGAGTATAGTTCATGTTGTGTGTGTAAAGCACATTATACATACGAAAGTTACACAATGAACATTATAAATAGCTACCTATGAACTAGCATACATTTGAATTCAACTTAAGGTGGTTTAAAAAAATCAAATTCAACATGAAGTCCATTCAATTATTTGAATTTGATATCATGGCATTTGTAAATCATACCTAAATTATGGGGGCATCAATCTTTGCTCTGATTTTGTACATAATAGCATATGTAGTCGTGTACAAAATAGATTCAAATTTAGCTCCTCCGTTCCAAAATAATCGTAGTTATAGGATTTTCAAGTGTCAAAATTTCAAAAAGAAGCGGATAATTTAATGGGGTTTTCAAATATACAAGGTCAAATTTAACATTGTTTATTTAGGTCAATCCTCAAAGTTCAAGAGTACTCTAAACGTGAATGCTTGTGTTTCAAAATTTCGAACGAAGCGCCAAAAGAGCCTCTACTCGCCCGAAACCACGTGAGACCAATGTTTGGTAGTACAAGGAAATTATTTTTCTAATAACTCCGACCCGTGAAACCTACCGGTCCGACGTCCAAAGGTCTAAACCGGGGTAGGTTTGTAGCTTCATCTAGACGCCATGCAGCCGCCTCCGAAAAACATTCATACACAATGGCCGCCTAAGCACACATGCTGGCGTCAAATCGCTCCCACCCACTATTTGGGACACCTGGATTACCATCCTACCCCAACTCGCAGAGGGTCCGAATTTAAGAGGGGGCAAAGTTTGTACTTTCCCAAATTTCAAACAAGCGCTGCTCATTTTCTGCTCAAAAAGCCAAAACAAGCGCGTCCCTGCATCAAACATGGTCCTCCCTCCCCGTCTCGATTCCCCATTCAGACTCGTGGGCGCAAAAACTACCTCTCCACCACCGCTGAACCCCGGCGCCCTCCGTCCGCCACCCCATCCCACCCATCAACCGCCGCCCTCCTCCATCACGCCGAGCCGATACCCGACGCCGCCGCCCACCGCAACCTCAACCGCAACGCCCTCCACGGCTAGTAGTTAAAGCCGAGGCCGAGCCATCCGCATTCGAGCCGCTTCAACCACGCCATCTCGCGCCTCATCTGCTGCCGCCCAACTCGCCACCTCCACCGCACCGGAGTTGTTCCTGCTACGCCGTCCTTCGCCACCTCAGATCTGCTTCCCCTCCGCCGATATATGGCCACGACAACACAGTCAACAATTTGGCCATGGGTTCATCCAAGGATCCACGGTTCTCCAAAACATCGGTTCCCCCGGGAGAAAAAAGAAGATCGCCGCGACATATGGAGGAGACCACACTGGCAACCGATAAGGGTACTCCTCTTCCCTTATTCGTGCAAATCTTACGTGTCTACTTGCACGTTATTCATCCCACAGAAGACACTAGTTGACCGCTTCTTCTTGATACTAGATGTTCCTAGTAACTCGTGATGCACAAGGTTTCTCCTCATATACTATTTCACCTTAGCTAGAGGTCCTCCCCCCCCTGAATTTCAATTCCTGGTCAGTTGATTCCCAATTAATCTAAGCATTCTCGGCGTAATGTGCACTAGTCTGCCAATTACGTCGGGGAAGCAGCGCCTCGGTGTTTATCTTAGGGGCGTGTGGGGCCTAGAGCTACTGGGGCCCGATCTGGAGGTTGGCCGGGATTAAAGGGATGGCCTGGGGGCGCTACCAAGCACGGCGGTGGTGTGAGGTCGAGGGGAGGGCGGGGCGGCGGAGGCGGGGTCTGGGCCGGTGGTCGCCAAGGTTCAAGAAAGATCATCAACAATGATTGGCGGGAGGTAGACGAAGGCCATCTGCCTGCTCCTTATAGATCGATGGTTCATTAAAAATTAACGGCCTATTTATTTTCAATGATCGTTATCTTGATATGACCACATGTGGTGGTGCTACCGGAGGAGTACCTGCATTTCTGTGCTCATATATTACAAAATCATACGGAGTAGAATCTAATTTTGTTTGCCATGCAATGTTGTAGAGCTATCATATGTCTCCTGTCATTTATTTTTCAGCCACCGCTATCTCGCTACTTTTACAAAGGCACTAGTTCTCGCACACACTTCACCCATACTCTCACTATTATGTTTTTATGCAAGGGTATTTCAGAGTCCGCCTCGAGAGAAGCAGAAAAGAAAAGAGAGAAGTTGCTCCAACTTTCTACGCTGGTAAGCACGACACGCTACAACGCTATAAAGGGTGCAAGGTCGCAGATGGAGACGGTAAACGAGCTCGGGTTGATGACCTCGCCGCAATGAACCACCATCCTGTGCTTGCTTTAACTTCACGGTGTCATATGTGGTTGCATGTTCCATATGGTGTCTAGCTTGTATTCGAAAGGTCAAGTCGGTCTTTATTAATATAAGGAAAGATATTTTTACATGAACCACCATCCCGTGAGCACCGTAAGACAAATAGCTAGTCGTAGCATCGGCCGAGCCAAGGACAAGCCCAAGAAAGACAGCATCACCGAAGCCAACTAAAAAGCCGCGATGGTGGCGAAGCAGCCCGCCTCCCACCAGGCTCTCGTGTCCTAGATGATCATGCTCATCACTCCAAAGGATGTCTAGCTTGTATTGCTTTCAATTTGGTTAAATTGCATCCGCTTAGCTTACACATTATACCTTTGAATATGACATGCCTTTCTGCTTTTGGTACATACTAGTACATCTGTGTATTAACCATGTTCTTACATCAAACTAATGTTCTTGTGTATCCTCATCAATCACTTATGACGAGGCAACAGCAAGTGGACTACTCCTCATTTAAAGAATGCAGCGTCGGCCCCGACATGATTCTCAAGAAACAAAGAAGGCTAGATGAAGATAGTGAAGAACGTAGCTCAGTAGTTGATTACCGCATTTCTACACTAGCATCACAGTGCTTGCTCTAACTTGGCAGCATGATATGTGGTTGCATGTTGCATATGGTGTCTAGATTGTAATTCTTCCAATCTGTTAAACCGCATGTGCTATTCTCGCTTAGCTTATACATTATACCAAGTAATGTGACATGCCTTCCGTATTTAGTACATAATACATCCGTCTATTAAGCATGTCCTTACATAAAACTATTGTTTTTGTATCCCGCATCAATCAATATGACGAGACACCTTTAGTATATGCGGTGCGATATTAGTTGCATCTTTCATATGATTTATAGCATGCTACCGCTTCTAATTTGTTGAAATTCCATTTATGATGGGACGCTTTTAACTTGGCGAGTCATATTGGTTGCATCTTTCATGTGGTGTCTAGCTTGCATTGCTTCTTATTTGTTGGAATGGTTTCGCTGAGTTTACACAAATAGTTGTGAACATGCCATGTCGTCTGCTTTTCCGTATATATTCCATCCACGTATCATGTGTTTGCCTTACATCAAAGTAGTGATTGTCAGTATCATGCATGAATGAGTTCTGAAGAGAGAATATTATTGCTTTTTCTTGTCGGTTTTACTTGACAATTCAAAATCAATAAAGCGGAAGGAAATTAGCAAGGCAGCGGATAAAGGTGCTCCTTCCAAACGGAGGGCCTCTACTGTTTCTACTCCTCCATCCCCCCAAGATGATTTCCAAGACAACACATGCATAGACACTCAACGTAGCTGTGTTTATGATGAGCACGTCTCCCCTAGTGCACCTAAAGAAGAAGCGTGTTTTGCTAAATTGTGGGCTTCAAGATTGAAGTTTCTCCGTTCGTGAATGATAAGACAGCTGGTAAATTGGCCCATCCTTCCTTGTATCTCCCGCACAATTGCACCGCTTAAAAGACTCGAACCTTGTTCAATGTCGACCACTAACGCTTTGGCAACTGATGCAATAGTAATGCATGCAAGGTTCAGTCGCAAGAAGGGCTAAGCCCTCCCTACAAGCCAATGCTTCAATGACGGTTGGATCATTAATGTTCCCCGTAACGAGGGTCAAGCTCCAACGTATCCGCTGATGCATCTCGGCAGAAAGCCACCGCCATTGCTTGTTTACTTCACGGAGAAAGCTCCGTCGACGTTTATCTTTGAGTAACCCGGTTGCGGCGCCAGCCATCTCTTGCTTGCATCAGGTTTAGGCTTCAACATCAACTTGTGGCTCCTGGCGTTATCTAGCTGGTTCAGCTCAGCTATATAGGAATTGACAAAACCATGGATATGTTCCGGGCTCTGGAAGATGTTCTCATGGATGGCCTTCCGACGAGCAGACCAAATTGCCCATAGTGTGATGATCATCTTGGTGAACTCAAAATGAGGTAATCGTGGTCGCATGAAGAATAGCCGCTTCTTTGCATTTGGTTCTGTGTATGCCATCATATGCTCTATAATGTTCTCATCCGACAGTGCCCAGGTACACCGAGACATTGTACATTCGATCAAGGAATGCCGCCAAGAGTCCTCGCAGCCACGCAGTGCACACCTGCTAGACGTTGCCATGTTTCTATGCTGTAAAAGGTCCGCTGAGGGGATGGACTGATGTGCAAGACGCCATACAAAACCTTCGCTTTGATGGTATGGAAAGTTTCAAAGCTTTGTCCAAACCTTTTCTGTTTTCTCATTGGAAGATGATCCCGCTACACCTTCAAGCCAGTTTTCTCTTCTGATTTTGGTGTGTACCAACATTCTGTATGCAGACCTGACGGTGAATAACCCTCGGCGATCGAAATGCCATGCCCAAAAATCAGTAACTCCAGCAGTGCATATAGGAATGCTCAGGATCGCATCAGCATCCATTGGCAAAAATACTTGGCGAACCAAGTTGACGTCCCATGTACCTTCAGTGTGATTTATCAGTTCATGCACCATTTGTAGAGGGTCTTGAATAAGGGGTAATAGTGGCCGTAACAGTGGTTCCCTCGGGATCCAATTACAGTCCCAAATCTTAGTAGTCTGTCCGTCTCCAATGCGACGAATCAGGCCCTGCTTAAGCACATCTCGACCATCTAGGAGTGCACGCCATACCTGGGAAGGATTGGCGCCAAGTTCTGCTTCAAGAATAGAGCTATTTGGGAAATAGGCAGCCTTGAGTAAACGAGCACTCAATGAAGATGGGTCCTGGATCAATCAGGCGCCATGCTTGTTTGGCCAGTAATGCCAGGTTAAAAAGCTCTAGGTCTCGGAAACCTAAGCCCCCCATATATTTAGGGCTTGTCATGATTTGCCAGGTCATGGTCACGGGTAAAAAGGGAAAACAGTTCCCTGGTTATAGGCCGCCGGCTCGGGCCCGGTGGCCTGGTCTTGGGCCGACACGCACGGGTGGAAGCCACTCCCCAAAACCCTTTGCCGAGCCCGCTCCCCTAAGAAAGAAAACCCAAACCCCACAAATCCATCCCGGCCGACCGCCGCCGCCGCCGCCGCCGCCATGAATCCGGCATGCGCGGAGGCAGCCGCCGCCAAGAAGTCCCGGCACAAGGACAAGAAGGAGAAGAAAAGCAAGCGCAAAGAAACCGCGGAGCACCTCGGCGGCGAGCCCGCGACGGCCGAGGAGGAAGCCGTCCACAAGAAGAAGAAGAAGAAGAAGCACGCGAAGGAGGAGGAGAAGGCGGATCCGAAGCGGAGGCCGACGGTGAGCATCGCCGTCGCCGGCTCCGTCATCGACAACGCCCAGTCCCTCGAGCTCGCCACCCTCGTCAGTAACCCCGTCCCCTATCGCCTTCCCCGTACCTTGCATTTCTTACACTAGGGATGCTCATAAGAGCGCGCCTCTCCTGTTTCAGCTGGCCGGCCAGATAGCCCGCGCGGCGGCCGTTTTCCGTATCGACGAGATTGTCGTCTTCGACAGCAGCCCACCGGCGGAGAACGGCGGCGGCGGCGGCGCCGAAGAGGAGGAGGAGAGCGGTGCGCGGTTCCTTGTCCGCATACTGGAGTATCTGGAGACGCCGCAGTACCTGCGCCGGCGTCTCTTCCCAATGCACAAGAACTTCAAATATGTGGTGAGAATTTTTAAGAAGGTGGTTGGGTGATAAGTGAGGATTTCTTAGAGGTTGCTAATACTGTGCTGCTTCTGGTATGCAGGGGTTGCTTCCGCCGCTGGACGCGCCACACCATGTGCGCAAGCATGAGTGGTCTGAATTTCGTGAAGGTGGTATCTCTCTCTCTCTCTCTCTCTCTCTCTCTTGTGCTGTCATTGGTCTCAATTTCGGTTGCTGTGGTGTGTGGTCACAGCATCAAATGGAGTTTCAGTTTATTCAGAGAGCACTTTGATAGTAAAACATGAATCTGGCAACCTGTCGTGGGCTTGCAGTAGTGGTTCTTGTGATGTATATGTCCAGTTAACCACAACTAAGCATTTCATAAATTAGGGTGCAGACATTTAAGTCTTGCACTTATCCTTTTTTTCATAACTTGGATAGCTTTATTCCAGTGTGCGGTTGTTACTTATTGTATTTTGAACTATATCAGCCATATCATTGAGGGAATACTTTGTCTGGCTTTTGTTCTGATTTTTCTTTAGGGCTACTTGAGCTGTCGATGGTATTCATGAACATGGTTATGTGTGTAAAATTATGCGCTTCAGCAAATGCTGCTTCTGTTATTAATATCTAACTTTTGTTAAGGATCAGCTATGTCATATTGAATGATGTTCTATCACATCTAATATTCCACATGTATGATTCGGCATGATGCTTACAGTATACTAAACTCCGACAGGTGTAACATTGGGTGGGGATCGTTCAAAGGGTACACCTGTTGATGTTGGGTTAAGTCAGGTGTGTACTGTACTCTTATATGCTCATTTTGTTCTCCTGCACATATGTTTGACAAAAGGGTTTTTGTTGAAATTTAAATTATTATTTATGCTTATTCATGTAAGCATGTAATTCTTGGCTGTGTGCTTAAAGTTAACCGATTTGTAGCGACTCTGTACAAGTTATTTTAACAGAAACAATATATGCAACATTCAAGTCTGCCCATCCTTGAGTAATGCTTCATGCCAACAAGCACCCGGTCTGTGAATGTGGCAAGTCTATTTCATTACAAGCAAGCACATTTAGGGTATTTTTTTTTCTCAGGGGTCATTATTCTTTGTATAATTATTAATGTTTCTGAGTTAAGTTGCATTTACAAAAGGTCAAACATGTAACAATAATTGATAGAAGCAGTGGCGAATCCAATATTATGTATTGTGGCTGTTGAAACTAAATAAAATGGATATATTACGCTTACCTACAATGTGGTATTATCTATATTTAGTTTGATTTATTATTTTAGGGGTTGATATGTTGAGATTATAAGAACACTTGTTCAATTCTAAACCATCATCTCTAGGAACTGTGTTATGTTTAAGACAAATTATAGGTTTATAACAGCAGTCAACTTGTACTCAAGCTATAGAAGAAACTTACTGCACCACCACTATGGGTAATGATGTTTTACTCTGATAAATGTTTTTAGATAACCTGCAAACAAGCGTCTCCAACTCTTTCATTAAAAGGAGAAGTAATTAGACACTCAAGACTTGGGCTTGGATCAAATATTATACAATTCACAATACATGCAACACGCATACAGTCACACACTAGCTACTCCTCATGGCAGTTCGGGCAACCTGTAATTGAAAGCCTGCTGCCATAGCTCCGCCTTCGTCTTAATATCATTTGCCACAGACTGGAAGTCCTTGCTCACCCGCTGGAACACTCTGCTGCTATGTTCCTGCCGTGGACCAAACAGTGAGGGCAACCATGGTGCCAATATCCTCCTTTTGCGCTTAGGTCTGCTCTCCTTAGCCACAAATTCTATAGGGAGTCTTGTGGCGGTAGGGATTCCAGAGTCGTAACCAACCCAACTTTAGGGCGAGAACCCAAAATTTTTCTTTGATAATTTACTGTGTTCTGACTGTTTTTAAATTGGAGTGTTCCTATAAAGAAATCTATGAAATGTTAGAAAATGAAGATTTCATGGGTGGCTCAAGGGCTCAAGGCCCAATGACACAGGGCAACACCAAGCTAGGAGTAGTCCCGCGATCAAGGAGATAAATATAACAGGTTATTTAGTTACTAAGGATATCAATTTGGTTAGGCCAGTTATAAGCTTAAATACAAAGATAATGATATGGGTCATTAGAAAAGTTTTGATTATGTTCTTTGGTATCAAATCAAGTCTTCCTTGTAAAAAGGACACCATGTATGGATTTACCCCATATGGATTATCCCCCTCTCTTCGTGGCCCATGGCAGACGCATGATAGAACATGTGATTCTGTTGCTTCACGTACTAAACAAAATGTCTGCATATGTTCCTTTGGACGACCCTTTATTTATTATTAACATATTAGACAAAATGCCAGAATGCATACCGTTCCATCTTGATCTAATAGATTTGGAATTAATTCTAGTTATCACAATTCTGCAGAACGTTCTGGTTGAGCAAATCCTAGAACAAGGTAAAAGGGTAACTGTGGCCATGGGAACCAACAGAGACCTTACACCAGGTAAATGACCGTTTCATTTGCTCCAGGCAATACACATGGTCATGTTGATGTTCTGTGTAAAATTTGGTAATACTTGTAGAATTTAGGAATCTCTTGTGTAATATAGATATCGTGTTTAAGTGCCATTAGTATTGGTTCACACTTTGTACAAATTTTCCATATATTAATTTTCAGCTCACCACATGTTCTTATTGCATCCACTTGGGCCAGTCACATTCCAATTTACATACATATTGGAGAGCCACAGCCATTTCGGTTTTCACTGGCCAAATATATTTAATCTAGACTGCATTTTATTATACCTTTGGCGCACATCTCTCTGTTCTCATCTAGTTGTTTTTTGAGTAACTTGAACTGTACTTGTGTCGTTCTGCCATTTGATTGTAACTTCTGTTTGAACATCTAGCTTGTGTAAGGAAAATCGTTCCCCCGTCCTCACCCAGCGAAGAAATGGGATCATATTGGGGCTATAAAGTCCGCTATGCTTCAAATTTAAGTGGTGTTATCAATGATTCACCATACAAGGTACTGCTTGTAAGGCTGTTAGAATGCAAATGCCGAATTTATTTTATCATTACTTACTATTTTCACCACTTTTAGGAGGGATACGATCATATCATTGGCACTTCAGAGCATGGCGAAACCATTATTTCATCTGAGCTAATCTTACCTTCATTCAGGTATTTGGACCACCTTCTTGAGAATAATAATAATAATAATAACAGATTTGGTTGTCTGAATGTGTAAATTTCTTCTTCCTAGATGATATGGTGTTATGATCTATGAAGCTTATTATTTTCTTATTCATTAGAATTTTGAGGTATAACTGGAGTAAGACATAAACTATAACACTTCAACAGATAAAATGGAGCACAATTTCATTTTTTAGTTGGATTATCCGGGAGAAGTCGCACAAAAACACCAGTTTGCTCAACAAATAAATTGTGCACCTCTTTTGTACCTGAAGTCCCAACCCTCATTTGTAATCACCTCACCATGCTGGATTCTTTTTTAGCACAGCAACAACAAACATTTTTTTTTTTGGCTTGATCGATTCATAAGCAGACAAAACGTTTTGACCAATGCAAATGATGATTGTTGAACATTCACCTGGAATGATGATTGTTGAACATTCACATGTTAGTAAAACCTTTTTATATAAAAATAGTTTCTATGATATGTTAATTCTGAAACAATCAAAATTCAAAAGCTTCAAGCCCTGAACTGATTGTAGCCTAGTAAACATGAACTTGCCAGGTTCTGATTTTTTCTCTTATGGTTCCCATGATCTGAAACCCTGGTTGTACTCATGTGGTTTCCACATTCCAAACCTATGAGTTATGCTTAGAACCCGCAACATCTATGAAGTCTCTATTGCGGGAGTCTGTGCTGTTAGTAAAAATGTGCTCTTCATTGCTCAGGCACCTTTTAATTGCGTTTGGTGGACTGGCTGGTCTGGAAGAAAGCATCGAAGAGGACCCAAATCTGAATGTATGGTTGCATTTTACAGTTTCCTGTATTTATTCTGATATTTACTTTTGTCGTCAGACATGTCTCACTATATTGTCCAACCATATTGTGCAACCTGATCACTTGTATGATAGCGAGGAATCATCACAGAATGTATTTTTTAATATGATTAAATAAAAATACTAAAAGGTCATCTCCATTGGATGATAATGTGATCTGATTCGCCATCGATTAGTGTCTGTACTATTGTTGTTCCTAGTATTGAAGTGACATTCCTCTGACAGGGCAAAAGTGCAAATGATGTATTCCCATCTTACTTGAATACATGCCCCAACCAAGGTAGCAGAACAATAAGGACAGAGGTATGTGTCACTCGAGAGCTTGTAAGCTTATTCTTTATGTAGGCTATTTGTTGTGCTGAGAGAGTAAGCAACCATTTTCAGGAGGCACTTCTCATATCCCTTCAATACTTCCAAGACCCCATCAGGCGAGCTGGGATGGCGAGTTAGAAGGTTTTATGCGACACATGCAAATACAACATTGCACTTACCCAACGATTGGTTTTAACGCTTGGAACAGACATGGAATGCTGGGTGGTCATGTCATGTCGAAGATGCACCTTGGGTTTGTTTTTGGTGGTCAATCGCTGGATTGTAGCATCTACGGGTTTTCTGCTAGGGTCAAGCACTGTAAATGCAAAGAGGAGGTGCAAGAATAGGCAATAGCTTTAACTTCTATTTTTGAAACGGGCAAGACACACATTTTCATTAATTAAGAAGAGAACTTGCCTGGTTAATTAGAGGAAAACCGGGCAAAATCCGAGATAGCTTCAACATTGATGCTAGCATTGGTAGAGTTTTCTTAAGGGAGCATGATAAAGTTGAGAAGATCGGTGCCACACAAAAGTGTTTAGAGAGGGAGCATAATTATTCGTCGGTGATTTGTTTTCTTCGCTCCAAATTGGCTAAAACCGGCGTTCTATTTTATTTGCTCCAAGTAGTCTTATCTATGATGTATTGCCTATTTATTTTCACACCTGGCAGCTTTGTACCACTGTATCAAGCTTCAGCTTACTGTATTTGGCTGGCTTAATTAATGACTTAGAAGGTTGCTATCAAAACACTAGTTGCAAGAATGGCAAGCAACATTGCTCTGACTTGTGGTGTTCATTTCTAACCATGGTCCTCTAGAGCCAAACTTGAATTTGAATTTCGTTACATTTTTATGCCAAATTGGGGTTTTATGATGCAAAATTGAAAGAAATATGACTAAATTTAATTTGTACTTTATTTCTACACCGGTATTGAATTTAACTGTTTTTGGAAGGTGAAATTCAAGTTATCCAAAGTGATAAATAAGATAATTTTTATTTCTTTGCTTTCAGTCACATTTTCAATCCAAGCTGGCTACCTGATTTTTTTAAAAATATATGAGACTTTGAGCCAACTTTTGGGATTGGTCGGTAAAAGAAAAAGAAAAACATAAGAATGGGAATTCACCAGATTAGGATTACTAGAGCTGACAATTTCCATAGAATAAGTATGACAAAGCATACGTGCACACCACCTTTGGCGAGATAACAAGGGGCGTAAGACCGGGTCTTTTTTTAACACAGTACAGACGCAGACGCTCATGCATGAGCACACTCGCTCACGCCTATGAACGCACATGCACACACACCCTACTCATATGAGCACCTTCGAGAGACAGAGCAGACACATTATCGCCACAGACGCCTTCATAGTCGATGGGGACGTCTCCTTCCACTGAACATCGCCGAAAAGACTAAAATAAATTCAGTAAAGTGTGAGCACCAATGTCAACTCTAGGCCTTAAACCTTGATGAGCTAGGGATACCACTGTCTTGTTAACCGTCGAACCACTGGTTGGTTCGCTAAGACAGTTCTTCCTGCACAGCAGGCTTTTAATGCATAAAAGTTGCGCTGCAATGCACCACCATCACGCGTCACAGCAACACCAGCTAAAATTATACATGAACCCAACGCGACATAAACTGAAATGCGGTTGGTTTATCATGCTTGATCTAGAGTACCTTTGCCTGCAACACTCCGTCGTTGACGAACCTTGCCAACCAATGTTTAGAGAAAACACTGCAACCAATCTTGTGCATCATGATCAATGTACCCGCCACACCATAGAGCACACCATCAAACTCAACCGTGGAAGGAATCTCTTAGCACTAAAACCAAAATCAAGACGTTAAGAACAAGCTGGTAAGGAGTGTGATATCGTAAATTCATAAAGGACGCAGACCTACCCATAAACCTCTATTTGGTATGAATTGCTTGAAATCGGCCAATTTCAAATCGATGATTTTTTTTTTAAAAGGGAGGCAAAAGATTTGCCTCATTGATTAATTAAGAAGAAGAAAATTGCCCAGTTAATTAATAGAAAACCAGGCGGAAAACGGCACAAACCCACCATATGTGGACTACACAGAGAACATGCAACCCCATAAGCGCACGATCAGCCACAACCACCAACTCACACTGATGCATCGTAAAGAAACCCCCAACAAGAGTACCTCGACGTAAGACCACGGGCACCATCAAATCCACAGACAAGCCAGACCATAAGGACAACCCAAAAGGCTGATGACCATCCATCAAGCAGCCGCGAACGCCTTTTCTATGGCGCCACACTTCTTTCCGCTCCTGAGAGCCTCCTCCACAATCGTCTTACCAGATCCAGAGCTAGTCCTCTCCAAACGTGCGAGCAAGCATATGGACAAGCACAATGGTTAGTTGGTGGCTGAGACCAGGTGGTTTCTGGCGTCACTTGTAGGTCTTTGGGAAGGATGGCTCATGGTTGATGAGCGATTCTACTGGTTTGACATGAGTGCTTATGGCTGGCGACGATGACTAGATGCGAAATGGTATGGGCTGTCCGGTCACAAGGCAACATCACAATTTTTTTCATATTCCATTATTAGTAGCAAAAGAAGTTCTAGCACTCTCTTTTTGTTTGTCAATTGTGGAGCTCCGAATAAGCTCTGAGTAACTTAGGGGCTAAGCTTTACAAAGGAGAACTCGAACCACTAGATTACTAGCTTTACTTATCTCAATTTATATCATGGTATAATATCTGCATCAAGATGACTTTAACACCAATAATAGGATAAAATAAATTAACACCGAGGGAATAAAATATAGCTCGTACCTTCTTATAAATGTACCTGAAATTTCATAATATCACATAAAAACTATGGTGGTTACTGGTGGTTTGTTAATATCTTTTATACTCCTGAGTTACTAATAATAATTAAATGAGCAACATAACACTAATATATTAACTAGTAAGAAAAAAATGTGTCCGTTAGTGTGCTAGGACATACCACGTCCTTCTTTTGTTTAGTTATAATTGTATGATTTGAGTTATATTGACAAATTTGCTTCTAGATCATGTCTAAATTGACGGATGATGATTGGTCGCTCCATCTATTTCTCTTGATCAGTTGAAATTAGTGAGATTGTAAGCAGCAAGATCCATTTAAGCACCAATATTTGCCCACTGGTTTTGGATTTATGACGCAAAGCTAATATTCATCAGAAACCCAAATCAGTTTCATCATCAAATATATTTTCGTACTATATATATTTGATGTTGTAGATATTAATGTATTTTTCCATAAACTTGCCTAAACCTTTAATTATTTTGGAACAGAGGGAAACGCATGCAAGCGCTATTCTGGATTTAGTGAGGTTTAGAAGGCAATATACACTAATACAACTCCTTCTCCTATAACCATTTTACTCTTTGTCCATAGCTGCTGCCCTTTTCTTCTCCACATCACGTGTCACTTCTGCCATTGATCCCTCTACCCTTCATAAAGATGCAGTTGTTTACTGCTGCCCTTTTCTTTTTCCACATCATGCATGTGTCACTTTTTCCACGTATAAAGATGCATTTGTTAACTGCGGCCAGTAAAAGGCCTCTTTCAAACGGAATAATGTCTAGGGAAATATATAGTCCGAATTGACTCACTGAGCATTAGTCACAAAGTACTATTTTCTTGTAGAGAATGTCCTGAACGCATCTGAGTCACAAAGTTGGAAATATTGAAACCGTTTTTTTTCCTTTAGAAATATACATATGCTTTAGTTTCCCACGCAGCGCACATTCCACGCCATCTTGTTGTCATACCCATGAATGTTGTGCATGGCCAGGTCCCAGGGCTGCCTAGCTGATCGTATGGTGAGCATGTCGTCGCGCACTGGGGCGCCGAGGGCACATTAAAGATTCCCGTTACAGTATTTTAAATCTTTTATCTGAGGTAAATGATGGTTGAAGTATGACCTTTTTTATGTTGTTATTAAATATACACGAGAAGTTATCATGTAATTCTTGACACCTTGACCGGGAAGTGAAGCACTTCGAAGTTCCTACCTCCTTTTCCGTAGTAAGATGAACCCTGAAATGAGTAATACTGCACATATCTTTTCATTTGTGCCGCGACAATGTTTAAGTGTTGGATGCTTCAAATCTATGCCAATTTGCTGTTGGGTAGATGCATCATGCATTCATACAAGCACCTTGGAACTGATAAAATACCCAGTTTGTTGCAATTATTGTGTCTTGCACAGTATAATATTTTGGTGTTGCGAAGTACTGTAAGATGTAACCAATTAACTTGTTTGACCTAAAATTTGTTGCTGCCATTTTTTAACCTTGATTAAAGCAAGGGACTAGTGTGGCCTCCACATAGTGAGGCATACGTAAGATAATATTTCCTTAAGTGGATACCTATGAGTCCTATCTGAACAAACCTTATGACAGCGAAGGTTTGATGAGGTGTCCTGACAGTGAAAGTTTGATGACGAGCCACGGTGGACAAGTAGTAGTATTTAAGCAATCATCTTTGAAGTTCTAACAAACGAGAGTAATGGGAAAGACATCACCTTATGCTGTTTCATTTCTCCTAAGGTTTATCTATGGGGTTATGCAGATACTCACCAAAGTTGCTTTTAACCAAGGTACAAGTACATATGTTCTTGTTTTCTACAGGCATGTAATAGCTACAATGTTGTTACTGCCCATTGCTTTTGCAACTGAAAGGTATGCAGATTTTTGGCTGCTTCTTTTCCTGGATCCGGATTTCATCAAGGAAGCATGAACTCAGATTTTATTTTTGCAGGAGAACCGCCCCACAACTGTCACCCAAAGTCTGTCTGAAGCTATTTGTGCATGCATTATATGGGTAGGAAGCACAATGCAGAAGAGTTGTCTATACTTAATCATCTTGTTTATCAAATGGCATTGCTAGATAAAAAAATGGATTTGCAATGATGTATTATTTTCATAATTTTGTATTTTAGTGGAATGGGTGTATTCATGTGAGGAATTGTGACTTGGTGTTGTTAGACATCTATCTAATACCGTAATTGTTTCATTCTGCCGGTTATCCAAACTTTATATGTTTGAAGTTCTTTTATGTGCATCCATGTGTACCCTCGTCATATAAAAAAATACTTTATTTTCATTAGGTTCATCCCTCGGTCATGTTGGTTTCAGTGTAGTATACCCATCACCTTCATCAATTGCAAGCCGGCCTTTCCGACAGATAATTTCAGTTATATCATATTTAATCTATATTTACAATTTTTCCTCTTTGTGGGAAAGTAGCTGTTTAGTTAGGTTAACTGATTTACTTTCGACAGAAATGTTATGCAAAGCTAAGAATTATGTAAATAGTTAGTGTAAAATCGTACCCCTTTTTTTTTGCTTACAACTGAACCTTGGTATTTCGTAGTTATCTTAACTGTTTCGTTTTCTTTATAAAAGTTATACATCTTATTCTGGTAAATCTTTTACTAATAATCTTCTTTTATTTCATTTCCCCAGGGTGTCTGCTTCTCTAAACATATCATTTGTTGGCCTCAATTATGCTTCAGCAACTTCTGCTACTGCAGTACAAAATCTCCAACCAGTGTTAACTTTCTTTTTGGCTCTTCTGTTGGGGTATGTGTTTTTAATGATGATTGCATTACTTCCTTGAAGGCTAGGCCATTTTTCTTTCTTTCCCTTGTGATAATTAAATTTTAAACATGTCATAAAGCTAATGTTAGTAGGATATCCATACGTAAGTAACACGAATATGTTATATACAGAAGAATAGCTTGCATAAACGTCTGATTATGAGAATCAGTGACGGGCATACTTGAGATTGTAATTTAGAGATGTTTTGCAGCCTAACGAAATAGTTATATTGTGATGTTTATAACTCTTCATGTTAAGATCACAGGAAAGAAAAATATTCCTTTTGCTCTAGGAAACTACACAATTGTTCAGAGAAAGAAATATAATAATTAATTCAGTTCTACATGTAGTATCAATAGCAAGTCCTAAGGCCCAAAAGCTTGCCTAACCATTTTCGGCCGGAAAACTGTAGGGGCCCAGTCAAGCCTAATTGCGACGACTGGACTCAGCTTCTATCAAACTTTAGACAAAGGGTGGAGATAACACCTTTGAGTGATAACCTTTTTCTCTCATTAACTTTGCTTCAATAAAATAATTACAGAGATTTACATTCATTTGTAGTGGGAGTGCTAATAACTTGCTATTGCTTATGTTCGCGTGAAATCAGTTGTTTAACGTGAACCATTAGTTGTTGATTGTTTTTGAGATTGCTAATGAACCATCAGTTGTGTAAACCTACTTCTGTGTAGATGTGAGTGCTTTGATGAACTTGGTGTAGTAACGATAGTGGGAGTGATAAATAAGTTCGACTTGTTTTGTACTCTCTCCGTCCGAAAATACTTGTCATCAAAATGGATAAGGGATGTATCTAGAACTAAAATACATCTAAATACATCTCCCTTTATTCATTTTGGTGACAAGTATTTCCGGATGGAGGGAGTATATGATGTGAACTTTTATGATCAAAATTCCGTGGATCAGTGAGTGATTTGTCGTGCCACTTATGGTAGAATGGAGTCCTTGGAACTGAAGAGCTTCCATGGGATTGTGAAAGTTTCTGGTATAGTGCTTTGTGCCGCTGGCGTTGCCGTACTAGCGCTATACCAAGGACCTCAGCTCAAATCCATCATCTACCACCCTCTTTTTCATCACACAAGTCGAGTCGATATTCATGCCTCACGGAGCTGGACATTGGGAATTCTCCTGCAGTCTCTTGCGACTCTACTGTTTGCTCTTTGGACAGTGTTTCAGGTATGCATCTTGCTCCGCGCGCGCATGTTCAGAAGCTAATTTATTCATGCTAAATTTAGCTTGCATGTGGCTTTCTAGGGCCCTTTGCTGGAGGAGTACCCTTCCATGCTGCTTAACATGACCCTTCAGATTGTCTTTGCGACCGTTCAATCTTTTTTCATGGCTCTTGTGATGGAGAGGGATTTTTCAAGATGGAAGCTGGGCCTGGATGTAGGTCTTGTCGCGATCGTCTATTCTGTAAGTATAAGAAACTCCTCAACAGAAGCAAATCATATAGATTGATTAGAAGACTGTTTTTTAATCTGACCTCGGAAAACACTTTTATGTTGTAGGGCGTGGTTGTTTCCGCATTTTCAAATTACCTGGTGGTCTGGGTAATTGACAAGTGCGGCCCGGTGTTCCTGGCCATGACAGTGCCCCTAACTTTTGTCATCACCATCGTTCTGTCACTTCTCATCGGAGAAGCAGTCACCCTTGGAAGGTCCATTGTCGACTTAACGTTTGCTCGTTAGACAGAAGAGATACATCAAATTTTTATTTTCTTGAAATTTCTCTTCTGATGAACAGTGTAATAAGCGGCGCGCTGATGGTTGGTGGCCTGTACAATGTTCTATGGGGGAAGAGGATAGAGCAAGTAGCTCTCAGCAAGCAAGGAGGCATCGAAGCAAATGCAGCAAGCTTTGATTTGGAGGAAGAAGAAAGCCGCGCGCCAGTTCCATTAACGCGAGATTCGATCACGCGGTGCGAAGGAGAAGACTAATATGTGGCAAGCTTTGAAACTCTGAGCAGCAAGCTCTGTTATTAGGAAGCTGTAGGATCGTTTGACTCGGAGATTGTGGGGAGTGGTACAGCAATGGGTTCTCTTCCTATCTACTCCCTCCGTCCCAAAATATAAGAACATTTTTAATATTAGCACAGTGTCAAAAACGTTCTTATATTCTGGGACAGAGGGAGTAGTTCAAGTGCATACATAGGCAGAGATACATGAACTTAAGCTAATACCCGCTTCGCAGTCAAAACTCAGATAATTAAGTTGTAGCTTAAGTTTCACGGGTTAGTCAAATTTGTTCTAGCATGTCGCTTTTATCAGGCCTTAGCGGAATGTCACTCTGTATCCTTATCTGTAACCACCACAATCCATGCTTCGACTGTGAGCAACTGTAATCCTTTTCTTTATTAGTGATCAATTCTATTAGTGCTATATTTTACCTATGTTCTAGATTCTGACTTTCAGCCATTTTGTTGCTCTCTTCAAGGTACATTGAGTTAGATCAAGATTTACTGTTGTACCCATAAGTAAAAGTGCACTAAATTTTTTGCACATGAAAAAAAGGAAGAAAATATTTGTAGGTTCAAGATATGAAAGAGAATGAAATCTGGGGAAAAATCATCTGAGTGAAATTGATAAAGTTACCAAACTATATTGAATAGAAACATAAACTTTTAAAAGCCACACCATTAATGTAGTTCTTATATTTAAATATGCCTGTAAGTTCCTATAGAGCTATATCTGCCGTCTTGATAGCACATAGGAACCCCTGTAGAAGAATATCGTCAGGCAGCAAGTCCTACAAAAGATACCAGATGCCAGAGTTTAGAAAATATTTCCCAGAAATCAAAGCTAATACATGTTCACGCTCAGAGCAATTCTTACCACAAATGTTTTATCTTGCGCGGCATTTTATTACACAGCTGACGTGTGCCACTCTGTTTCATCAGCCAAAGCTACCATTATATTCTCAATCATTGAATAGGTAAAAGGAAATGGTGGGACTACTTACCCCCTTGTACTTTCCAGCAGTTTCACTAACCATTACTGAGATAATTCATTTCTCTGATAAATTCGACTTTGTGTCTCTGAGCTATATTAAGTGGGAACTTCAGTTCAACACAAGTGGGCTTAAGAATTACTCAAATTCAATTTATGCAGAAGCAAGGGACTGGCCGGCCTCATATTTCTCGCGAGGTCAATGTAACTGTCATTACAGTATCTACCTTAATAGTGTTTGAGTGAAAGTGAAAACTGAGAAGTCGAACATGTATCTAATAACATCCCTGTTTATCTGACCAATCAGCTAATTTTCGATCTGGACAACCTAAAACAATGAAGAAGACACATGCTTCGGTACATCCCCTAGTTCATTTCGTGTCTTGAACGCTTGCAGAGATGCATTTTACGTTTTGCTAGGGCTCTCTCAACAAAACGTCAGCAGCACAGTCCCTTTGGCTCAAGTATCACCAGTAGTCTTTGCAGGAACATGCTCCGTCCTTGAAATGGTGAAACCGAATCCGGTCTCGGACGATGATCTCAACACCATACAGCTCTGAGATGAGCTTGCTGATGGTATGACAGTCTTTGCACACCCTCAGGTTCTTCAGGATCCGAATAGGTGCACGGGCTGTTGCGTTGAGCAAACCGAACGATATGGCAAGCCGTTCGCTGTGCAAGCGGAGGGCGGCGCCCTTGGTATGGTCCATGCCAGCAACCATACGAGCCTCTGATAAGTCTGGCTTGTATCCAGAGGACGCAAGCCTCTGCTCGATCTCATCCAGCTTCGCGTATATCTCCTCTGACCGAGGGTGTGACGTGTCGCCTGCGACAAACTGATGAACCAGGCCATCCATTTCAATGGAGCTGAACCCTGGCTCCTTTTTGAGACCCTCGTCACTCATCAACCGCCGGACCATGCCCACATCGTTCCACTTCTGCGCGGATGCATAGACCCTCGAGAGCAGGACGTAGACACCGCTGACAGCATCATCCGGAACATCGAGTGCCAGCTTGGCCATGGCCTCGCTAAGCTCTACCCCAGCGTTCTGCCTGGAGCATGCGTCCAGCAGGCTCCTCCAGATGATGGCATCGGGCCGGCAGTTCATGCCGGACACGACATCCAGAGCCTCTTCGATGAAGCCAGCTCGTGCCAGTATGTCCACCATGCACCCGTAGTGCTCGATCCTCGGCCTGATCCTGTACTCGCTGACCATCATCTCGAAGTATCTTCTGCCTTCCTCCACCATTCCGCCATGGTTGCACGCGCTAAGAACCGCGACAAACGTGATTGCGTTCGGCACAACATTCTCGGCCCGCGTCATCCGATCAAACAGCTCCACGGACTCGCGCACGCATCCGTGGTTGGCGAGCGTGAGGATCGCCACGTTCCACGACGTGATGTCCCGCTCGGGCATCCGGTCGAACACCTGCCGCGCGAGCTCGACGGCCCCGCACTTGCCGTAGAGGTCGACGAGCGAGTTGTTGATGAGGACGTCGCGGGACACGTCGCCGTGGCCCCCGAGCTGGCGCAGCAGCAGCGCGTGCGCGTAGACCCCGAGCGAGAGCGCGCCCGCGCCGGCGCACGCGCCGAGGACGCTCTGCACGGTGTAGGCGTCGGGCGCGAGGCCCGTGCCCCGCTGCATCTCCCGGAAGAGGTCGAGCGCGCCGAGGTGGTCGCCGTTGCCGGCGAGCGCGTCGACGGCGGTGTTCCAGGAGACGAGGGACTTGGCGGGGATGCGGCGGAAGAGCGCGAGCGCGGCGTCGGGGAGGCCGCAGGAGGCGTAGAGGTGGAGGAGGGAGTTGGCGACGACGGTGTGGGCCGGGGCGAGCGCGAGCTTGGCCGCTAGCGCGTGGAGCTGGCGGCCCTCGGGGAGCGCGGAGAGGAAGGAGGCGGCGGAGAGCGCCGCCGGGAGGGAGAAGTGCGGGGGCGGGGGCGACGGGGAGGCGTGGAGCGAGCGGAAGAGGAGGAGCGCGCGGTGGGCGAGGTCCGCGCGGCGGGAGCGCGCGAGCGAGCGGAGGAGCTGGACGGAGGAGGAGGAGGAGGAGGATGAGGGGCTCCGGTGAGTGGAGGTGTTGGGAAGCGGCGTGGCGGCGAGGGAGGGGAGCATCGTTGGCGCTGCGGCGGCGGCGAGGCCGAGTCGGGCATGGCGACGACGGGAGCAGGTGAGGTGGGATATGGTGGTGGTTTGTGTGATTTGTGTGGACGGCGGCGCGGGTGACTTTCTTCTTCTCCTTCTTTGTTTTTTTACCGGAGAGGACCTTTCATTAGAGAATCTATAACAAAAATAACCGCGGTTTTTCTATACCCCTATATAGTGTGCGAATTTTTTTAAAGATGGTAGTTAGATAAAGCCAATCCGACGATGCAGAGATGGCAAATCCGAGCACTATTGGCAATTGGATGTCATCTACACTCCACCAAATTTTGCCACATGTACAATCTAGAAGACTCCATTGGATATCATTTACAGATTCCACATATACAATCTTAAAAACTCCATGGTTGAACTTAATCGTAATGCACAAACCTCAAAACAGAAGCACTTCTCCTTTATTCTAGAATCTTCCGTATCATAATTGCCCAATTTTTTTAGATGAATTGACATTTTTTATTTTTACTTTATGTTTACAATGCACAATTCCATGAATCTTAAAATAGATTAGTTTTTTAGAAAAACTAATTAATTTTGAATGAGATGAACTATAGGAAATTAACGAACATCAACATCATGCATATATATGACTCAAAGCTTACATGCTATAGTGTGGTATTTATTCATAATTTGGTTGCCAAATCTCATGCGTGGAATGCACGTGTACCTTACTAGTTTAGAGTTAGAGGGCAAAAAAAAACGACGCGAGTAGTTTTTGAAAAATGTCCTGTCCCGAACTTTTATTTGGGAAGCGGTATATTTGACCCCAAGTGCCGCATATGTGCAGTTTTCGCCGCCCCATTTTTTATTTCCCCTATCGCTAGGAAATTTTGATGGGGCGGAAGTTTCACATCACGCCCTCCATTCCACCGCCGCTGCCGCCGCATCTTGTCGTCCATTCTTGTTGCCCCCCGCCACCCTGCACCGTCAAGTAGTTCCATCGCCCTCCGCCGCATCTTGTCCACCACTTCGGAGCTCGCGGGTGGCCATTCCTTCCCGCAGACGTGTGGCCACCGTTGCCGCCATGTATCCACCACGGAGCTTTGCGCGAGGCCTCATTGCAGGCGGAAAGAGGTTGCCCCGAGCGTGATTGAGCCACGGATTTGTGCTCGCAGCCGCCAGCGCTGCAGGTTTGGGGTCGTGCGTCCATAGGGTTAGGGCTGGAAAAAAAGTTCGAAACTCGCGAGCTAAACAAGTAGCTCGTGACTCGGCTCGAATCGACTCGAACTCAAAGAATAACGAGTCGAGCCGAGCTCTAGTTTAAGATCGTTTATAGATCAAGTTAAACGAGCCGATCTCACGAATACTCGTGTAACTCGTTAGGCTCCGTACAAAAGATCCGCCAAGCACTCGGTGTCCCAGGCGCATAACACAAGGCCCAACCGCCCAGGAGACTCACACGTCGCACACGACGATTTTTCTCATTCCATTTCTATTCCTAGCGAAGTTATAGGCGGTCGATTTCTCTCCCGTCTTCCCTGTTTCTTTCTCCTATGAATCGTGATGGCGGCAGCGCTGCGCCTACACCGTTGATGGTACTGACAGTTGTAAGTGATGCTCGTACATGCTCACAATTTTTTGTGAACATTGTACATGTTTAATATGTACATTATACATTTCCGAGTAATCATTTTTATCATATTCGTAAGGTTTTATGTTCATATCCTTAATGAGCTTAACAA
Source organism: Aegilops longissima (assembly GCA_021605205.1). NCBI lineage: Eukaryota > Viridiplantae > Streptophyta > Magnoliopsida > Poales > Poaceae > Aegilops > Aegilops longissima. Next base: position 687,221,534 of record CM038680.1, on the reverse strand, counting down.
GCTAAACAAGCCAACTTGTGAGTTATATGAATCGAGTCAATCTTGGATTTGAGCTCGTTATAGTAACAAATCGAGTCGAGCAAGCTCATTAACGAAACAAGCTTTAGCGAGCTGGCTCGACTCGGCTCGAATTCCAACCCTACATGGGGTAGTAGGGGTGGCGGATTTGCTATGGACCATCGGTGGGGAAGAAGCGCGCCGTCCTTGCGGCCAAAGGTGATTTTTCTAGTGCTTTCCGTGGGGTTTAATTTTAAGAGATGAGCGGTATGTAGATTAAATCGCTGATTTATTTTTTAGATGGATAATGATTGAAGTTCATTGTCGGAGTCGGATGATTCCGACATAGAGGACACGTTTTTCGACGACAATGTCGAGCACCTCGTCTTGTTGCATCTCGTTGATGAATTGGAGGCCGGCAAGAAGAGAAGACAGTTGACCGTCTTCACATTCCGCGCAACCGAGCTCTCACCCATTTCATGCTCACGAAAGATTACTCCGTCGAGGTAACAACCTATCTGACTCACCTCTTTCATAGGCATAATCTAATGCCTAGATATCTTTTTCTTTGCATTGTGGAAGGTTGCGAGCAAAACTGTCATTTTTTTGACTCGCTCGATGAATGCGGCTGGTTTGGTTGGGTTTAGTTCATACCAAACGATATCCGCGGCAATGAGAGTGATATATACCATATGGCATTCTGATTGACTACACTGATGAGTATCTTCGCATTTGGAGAAAATACCACACTCAAATGTGTGCGGGTGTTTGCCAAGGTTTTGATCTGGGTTTTTGCCCCTCCGAGCTCCCAGTGAAGAGGACACAAAGAAGTTGATGATGATGATGAACGAAGCAAGAGGATGGCCGGATATACTTAGGAGTGTGGATTGCATGCATTGAAGGTGGAAAAACTGCACTACGGCTTGGCACGGGCCGATCACTTGCTTCCCCTTTGTCAGGTCCACCTTTGGATGCTGCTCTGCCCAACCCCCGTGTTCTATCACTCAGATCTAAATCTATGTAGTGTGCAACATACATCTTGGTCACCCTACCTGTCTCAGGCAATAATACAACATTTGATATTTCTCAGTGAAAGATTAACCGTCAACAGATACTCTAGCTTTAAGAAGGTAAAATATAGGGCAAGTATGAAGAGTCGTGATGTTGCAATGCATCTAAATCTTGGGGGCAAGCTAATCAGCCAAGTAATTCAATTAGATAACATTTCCGTGCAGATAATGGAGGTGCAAGGCACAGAACATTTGCATGTTTAGAGTTCATACCAACAACAAGAATCATATTCCATTATTTTAAGCCTCACATGGGAATAGAATGGAGACAAACTCAAAGAAAGGAGTCTACTATCTTTCTTGTTCTTTAGGACATCCAACATTTATCCTACCCAGGGGCAAATACCTTCTTTTTGAAAAGGAAGTTAAACCCCCTCCCTCTGCATCAATCGATGCATGCAGCCATCTTTATTAATTATTCAACAAAGGTCTAACAAGAACATACACCAATCCATCTGAAGCCAACACTCACACCTACAAACTCGATAATGTGAAGTGCTCTCACTCCCCATATCTAAAATCGGTGCTGTCGCCGATCCATCCACATAACTTATCGAAACCAATAGCCGGTGCAGCAGACCTAAAGCGCACATCACATGCACACGTTTTAGAAGCCGTCATCATCATCGGACCACTGATCCATCTTCAGGAGAGAGATCCGCATTATACTTGTCAGTCCGGACATCCGTCGACGTCACCACGGTGTCCAACGGCGCCACCGCCCTGCGCTCGTCCGTCCAGACGCGAAGACTCTGAAAGATCTGTCGTGCGTAGCACCTTCCAACCAGGCATTACTCAGCATAGCACCTGTCGGCTAGGCATGTCTTGACAGCTCCACCGAAGCTCCGTGCAAGACGAAGCTGCTCCACCTCCTGCCTCTGCCTTCCAGCGCTGCTCCACAAACGATGCTCCCAAGAGAGAAACGGCACCGCAATACCGCCATCGTTTGACGATCTAGAAGACCAGATCCTAGGATTTCCCCCGAAGTAGCACGAGTGGGTTGACAACAGTTACACGACGATACCTTCATCAAAGTAACGACGCAAAACGCCGCCATCACCCGCCATCGGCTCGGTTTTCACCGGCAACTCTGTCTCCCTAACTCGCAGCTGGGACTAGATGACGGATCTTGAGACCCGACCACCTAGCCTCGGGCCGACCATCTCCGACGAAGGAGGGGCAAATACATTAGATGATGAAAATACCCCACTGCTTGTAAGTGCAGCTGGCCTATCCAAGAACAGAGCAGAACACTATGTTCTGTCCTTCATTTTAAGCCTCACATCGAAAATATGTAAATTATTTTTCGCAAAAATGATTTTTAAGCTAAAATCGATTGGTCGCATCCATTTTTTTTTACCCAAATCAGTAATTTCCCCCAGTATATATATACTCCCTTCATTTCTAAATATAAGCGCTTTTAGAGATTTCATTACGAACTACATACGGATGTATATAAATATATTTTGTAGATTCACTTATTTTGCTCCATATGTAGTCCATACTGGAATCTCTAAAAAGGCTTATATTTAGGAACGAATATGTGAATCATTTCTAATCCCACAACAATAGGATTGGTAACTTAACAGCAAACAGATGCCTTCTATTTTCCTGAATATATATGCCATAAAGATGCAGAACTGCATTATTGTTGGTGAACGCAGTAATTTCAAAAAAATTCCTACGCACACGCAAGATCATGGTGATGCATAGCAACGAGAGGGGAGAGTATTGTTCACGTACCCTCGTAGACCGTAAGCGGAAGCGTTATGACAACGCGGTTGATGTAGTCGTACGTCTTCACGATCCGACCGATCCGAGTACCGAACGTCGGCACCTCCGAGTTCAGCACACGCTCAGCTCGATGACGATCCCGGACTCGATCCAGCAGGTGTCGGGATTTAGTTCCACAAGACGACGACGGCGTGGTGACGATGATGATGTTTTATCGATGCAGGGCTTTGCCTAAGCACCGCTACGATATGATCGAGGTGGAATATGGTGGAGGGGGGCACCGCACACGGCTAAGGAACGATCACGAAGATCAACTTGTGTGTCTAGAGGTGCCCCCCTCCTCCGTATATAAAGGGGGAGAGGAGGAGGGGCCGCCAAGGGAGAGCGGCGCCTAGGGGGGCAATCCTACTCCAAGTAGGTTTGGCCCCCCTTTCCTATTAGGAGTAGGAGAGGGAAGGAAGAGAGGGGAGGGAAGAAAGAAAGGGGGGCCGGCCCCCCTCCCAATTCGGATTGGGCTTGGGGGGGCTCTTTGCTCCTTCTCCCTCCTTTCCACTAAGGCCCAATAAGGCCCATATACTTACCGGGGGGTTCCGGTAACCTCCCGGAGCTCCGGTATAGTCCCAATCTCATCCGGAACCTTTCCGGTGTCCAAATATATCCGTCTAATATATCAATCTTTATGTCTCAACCATTTCGAGACTCCTCGTCATGTCCGTGATCACATCCGGGACTCCGAACAACCTTTGGTACATCAAAACTTATAAACTCATAATAAAACTGTCATCGTAACGTTAAGCGTGCGGACCCTACGGGTTCGAGAACTATGTAGACATGACCTAGAACTGTTTCCGGTCAATAACCAATAGCGGAACCTGGATGCTCATATTGGCTCCTACATATTCTACGAAGATCTTTATCGGTCAAACCGCATAACAACATACGTTGTTCCCTTTGTCATCGGTATGTTACTTGCCCGAGATTCGATCGTCGGTATCCAATACCTAGTTCAATCTCATTACCGGCAAGTCTCTTTACTCGTTACGTAATGCATCATTCCGTAACTAACTCATTAGCTACATTGCTTGCAAGGCTTATAGTGATGTGCATTACCGAGAGGGCCCAGAGATACCTCTCCGACAATCGGAGGACAAAACCTAATCTCAAATACGCCAACCCAACATGTACCTTCGGAGACACCAGAGCTCCTTTATAATCACCCAGCCATTCGTTGACGCTTTGGTAGCACACAAAGTGTTCCTCCGTAAGCGGGAGTTGCATAATCTCATAGTTGTAGGAACTTTGCATAAGTCATGAAAAAAGCAATAGCAACATATTAAACGATCAAGTGCTAGGCTAATGGAATGGGTCAAGTCAATCACATCATTCTCCTAATGATGTGATCCCGTTAATCAAATGACAACACATGTCTATGGTTAGGAAACATAACCATCTTTGATTAACGAGCTAGTCAAGTAGAGGCATACTAGTGGCACTATGTTTGTCTATGTATTCACACATGTATCATGTTTCCGGGTAATACAATTCTAGCATGAATAATAAACATTTATCATGATATGAGGAAATAAATAATAACTTTATTATTGCCTCTAGGGCATATTTCCTTCAATCTCCCACTTGCACTAGAGTTAATAATCTAGATTACACAGTAATGATTCTAACACCCATGGAGTCTTGGTGCTGATCATGTTTTGCTCGTGGAAGAGGCTTAGTCAATGGGTCTGCAACATTCAGATCCGTATGTATCTTGCAAATTTCTATGTCTCCCACTTGGACTTGGTCCTGGATGGAATTGAAGCGTCTCTTGATGTGCTTGGTCCTCTTGTGAAATCTGGATTCCTTTGCCAAGGCAATTGCACCAGTATTGTCACAGAAGATCTTCATTGGTCTCGATGCACTAGGTATGACACCTAGATCGGAAATGAACTCCTTCATCCAGACTCCTTCATTTGCTGCTTCCGAAGTAGCTATGTACTTCGCTTCGCATGTAGATCCCGCTACGACGCTTTGTTTAGAACTGCACCAACTGACGGCTCCACCGTTTAATATAAACACGTATCCGGTTTGCGATTTAGAATCGTCCGGATCAGTGTCAAAGCTTGCATCGACGTAACCATTTACGACAAGATCTTTGTCACCTCCATAAACGAGAAACATATCCTTAGTCCTTTTCGTATTTCAGATGTTCTTGACCGCTGTCCGATGATCCACTCTGGATTACTTTGGTACCTCCCTGCTAAACTAATAGCAAGGCACACATCAGGTCCAGTACAGAGCATTGCATACATGATAGAGCCTATGGCTGAAGCATAGGAACTCCTTTCATTTTCTCTCTATCTTCTGCAGTGGTCGGGCATTGAGTCCGACTCAACTTCACACCTTGTAATACAGTGCAAGAATCCTTTCTTTGCTCGATCCATTTTGAACTTTTTCAAAACTTTATCAAGGTATGTGCTTTGTGAAAGTCCAATTAAGCGTCTTGATCTATCTCTATAGATCTTGATGCCCAATATGTAAGCAGCTTCACCGAGGTCTTTCATTGAAAAACTTCTATTCAAGTATCCTTTTATGCTATCCAGAAATTCTATATCATTTCCAATCAACAATATGTCGTCCACATATAATATCAGAAATGCTACAAAGCTCCCACTCACTTTCTTGTAAATACAGGCTTCTCCAAAAGTCTGCATAAACCATATGCTTTGATCACACTATCAAAGCGTTTATTCCAACTCCGTGAGGCTTGCACCAGTCCATAAATGGATCGCTGGAGCTTGCACACTTTGTTAGCTCCCTTAGGATCGACAAAACCTTCCGGTTGTATCATATACAACTCTTCTTCCAGAAATCCATTCAGGAATGCAGTTTTGACATCCATCTGCCATATTTCATAATCATAAAATGTGGCAATCGCTAACATGATTCGGACAGACTTAAGCATCGCTACGGGTGAGAAGGTCTCATCGTAGTCAACCCCTTGAACTTGTCGAAAACCTTTTGCAACAATTCGAGCTTTGTAGACAGTAACATTACCGTCAGTGTCAGTCTTCTTCTTGAAGATCCATTTATTCTCTATTGCTTGCCGATCATCGGCAAGTCAACCAAAGTCCACACTTTGTTCTCATACATGGATCCCATCTCAGATTTCATGGCTTCAAGCCATTTTGCGGAATCTGGGTTCACCATCGCTTCTTCATAGTTCGTAGGTTCACCATGATCTAGTAGCATGACTTCCAGAACAGGATTACCGTACCACTCTGGTGCGGATCTTACTCTGGTTGATCTACGAAGTTCAGTAACAACTTGATCTGAAGTTTCATGATCATCATCATTAACTTCCTCACTAATTGGTGTAGGTGTCACAGAAACTGGTTTATGCGATGAACTACTTTCTAATAAGGGAGTTGGTACTGTTACCTCATCAAGTTCTACTTTCCTCCCACTCACTTCTTTCGAGAGAAACTCCTTCTCTAGAAAGGATCCATTCTTAGCAACGAATGTCTTGCCTTCGGATCTGTGATAGAAGGTGTACCCAACTGTCTCCTTTGGGTATCCTATGAAGACACATTTTTCCGATTTGGGTTCGAGCTTATCAGGTTGAAGTTTTTTCACATAAGCATCGCAGCCCCAAACTTTCAGAAACGACATATTTGGTTTCTTGCCAAACCATAGTTCATAAGGAGTCGTCTCAACGGATTTTGATGGTGCCCTATTTAACGTGAATGCAGCCGTCTCTAAAGCATAACCCCAAAATGATAGCAGTAAATCGGTAAGAGACATCATAGATCGCACCATATCTAGTAAAGTACGATTCGACGTTCGGACACACCATTACTGCTGTGGTGTTCTGTGGCGTGAGTTGCTAAACTATTCCGCATTGTTTTAAATGTAGACCAAACTCGTAACTCAAATATTCTCCTCCATGATCAGTTCGTAGAAACTTTATTTTCTTGTTACGATGATTTTCAACTTCACTCTGAAATTCTTTGAACTTTTCAAATGTTTCAGACTTATGTTTCATTAAGTAGATATACCCATATCTGCTTAAATCATCTGTGAAGGTGATAAAAGAACGATATCCGCCACGAGCTTCAACATTCATTTGACCACATACATCTGTATGTATGATTTCTAACAAATCTGTTGCTCTCTCCATAGTACCGGAGAACGGCGTTTTGGTCATCTTGCCCATGAGGCACGGTTCGCAAGTACCAAGTGATTCATAATCAAGTGGTTCCAAAAGTCCATCAGTATGGAGTTTCTTCATGCGTTTTACACCAATATGACCTAAACGGCAGTGCCACAAATAAGTTGCACTATCATTATCAACTCTGCATCTTTTGGCTTCAACATTATGAATATGTGTATCACTACAATCGAGATTCATCAAAAATAGACCACTCTTTAAGGGTGCATGACCATAAAAGATATTACTCATATAAATAGAACAACCATTATTCTCTGATTTAAATGAATAACCGTCTCGCATCAAACAAGATCCAGATATAATGTTCATGCTCAACGCTGGCACCAAATAACAATTATTCAGGTCTAAAACTAATCCCAAAGGTAGATGTAGAGGTAGCGTGCCGACCGCGATCACATCGACTTTGGAACCATTTCCCACGCGCATCGTCACCTCGTCCTTGGCCGTTGTTCGCAATCAGTAGTCCCTGCTTGAGTTGCAAATATTAGCAATGTAACCAATATCAAATACCAGTGCTATCATGAGCTCTAGTAAGGTATACATCAATAACAAGTATATCGCATATACCTTTGTTCACCTTGCTATCCTTCTTATCCGCCAAATACTTGGGGCAGTTCCGCTTCCAGTGACCAGTTTGCTTGCAGTAGAAGCACTCAGTTTCAAGCTTAGGTCCAGACTTGGGTTTCTTCTCTTGAGCAGCAACTTACTTGCTGTTCTTCTTGAAGTTCCCCTTCTTCTTCCCTTTGCCCTTTTTCTTGAAACTAGTGGTCTTGTTGACCATCAACACTTGATGCTCCTTCTTGATTTCTACCTCCGCAGCCTTTAGCATTGCGAAGAGCTCGGGAATTGTCTTTTCCATCCCTTGCATATTATAGTTCATCACGAAGCTCTTGTAGCTTGGTGGCAGTGATTGGAGAATTATGTCAATGATGCTATCATCCGGAAGATTAACTCCTAGTTGAATCAAGTGATTATTATACCCAGAAATTTTGAGTATATGCTCACTGACAGAACTATTCTCCTCCATCTTGCAGCTATAGAACTTATTGGAGACTTCATATCTCTCATTCCGGGCATTTGCTTGAAATATTAACTTCAACTCCTGGAACATCTCATATGCTCCATGACGTTCAAAACGTCGTTGAAGACCCGGTTCTAAGTCGTAAAGCATGGCACACTGAACTATTGAGTAGTCATCGACTTTGCTCTACCAGACGCTCATAACATCCGGCGTTGCTCTGCAGCAGGCTGGCACCCAGCGGTGCTTCCAGGACGTAATTCTTACATGCAGCAATGAGGATAATACTCAAATACGGACCCAGTCCGTAATTGCTACCATCATCTTTCAACTTTGCTTTCTCAAGGAACGCATTAAAATTCAACGGAACAACAAAGACGAGCCATCTATCTACAACAAACATAGATAAGCAAAATACTATCGGTATTAAGTTCATGATAAATTTAAGTTCAATTAATCATATTACTTAAGAACTCCCACTTAGAGACATCTCTCTAGTCATCTAAGTGATCACGTGATCCAAATCAACTAAACCATGTCCGATCATCACGTGAGATGGAGTAGTTTTCAATGGTGAACATCACTATGTTGATCATATCTACTATATGATTCACGCCGACCTTCGGTCTCCGTGTTCCGAGGCCATATCTGCATATGCTAGGCTCGTCAAGTTTAACTCGAGTATTCTCGTGTGCAAAACTGGCTTGCACCCGTTGTAGATGGACGAGAGCTTATCACACCCGATCATCACGTGGTGTCCGGGCACGACGAACTTTGGCAATGGTGCATACTCAGGAGAACACTTCTTGATAATTAGTGAGAGATCATCTTAAAATGCTACCGTCAATCAAAGCAAGATAAGATGCATAAAGGATAAACATCACATGCAATCAATATAAGTGATATGATATGGCCATCATCATCTTGTGCTTGTGATCTCCATCTCCAAGCACCGCCATGATCACCATCGCCACCGCGCGACACCTTGATCTCCATCGTAGCATCGTTGTCGTCTCGCCAACTATTGCTTCTACGACTATCGCTCTCGCTTAGTGATAAAGTAAAGCAATTACACGGCGTTGCATTTCATACAATAAAGCGACAACCATATGGCTCCTGCCAGTTGCCGATAACTTCGGTTACAAAACATGATCATCTCATACAATAAAATATAGCATCACGTCTTGACCATATCACATCACAACATGCCCTGCAAAAACAAGTTAGACGTCCTCTACTTTGTTGTTGCAAGTTTTACGTGGCTGCTACGGGCTGAGCAAGAACCGTTCTTACCTATGCATCAAAACCACAACGATAGTTCGTCAAGTTAGTGCTGTTTTAACCTTCGCAAGGAACGGGCGTAGCCACACTCGGTTCAACTAAAGTTGGAGAAACTGACACCCGCCAGCTACTTGTGTGCTAAACACGTCGGTAGAACCAGTCTCGCGTAAGCGTAAGCGTAATGTCGGTCCGGGCCGCTTCATCCAACAATGCCGCCGAACCAAAGTATGACATGCTGGTAAGCAGTATGACTTGTATCGCCCACAACTCACTTGTGTTCTACTCGTGCATATAACATCAACGCATAAAACCTGGCTCGGATGCCACTGTTGGTGAACGCAGTAATTTCAAAATATTTCCTACGCACACGCAAGATCATGGTGATGCATAGCAACGAGAGGGGAGAGTGTTGTCCACGTACCCTCGTAGACCGTAAGCGGAAGCGTTATGACAACGTGTCTGATGTAGTCGTACGTCTTCACGATCCGACCGATCCGAGTACCGAACGTACGGCACCTCCGAGTTCAGCACACGTTCAGCTCGATGACGATCCCCGGACTCCGATCCAGCAGGGTGTCGGGGATGAGTTCCGTCAGCACGACGGCGTGGTGACGATTACGATGCTCTACCGATGCAGGGCTTCGCCTAAGCACCGCTACGATATGACCGAGGTGGAATATGGTGGAGGGGGGCACCGCACACGGCTAAGGAACGATCACGAAGATCAACTTGTGTGTCTAGAGGTGCCCCCCTCCTCCGTATATAAAGGGGGAGAGGAGGAGGGGGCCGGCCAAGGGGAGAGGCGCGCCCTAGGGTGGCAATCCTACTCCAAGTAGGTTTGGCCCCTCTTTCCTATTAGGAGTAGGAGAGGGAAGGAAGAGAGGGGAGGGAAGAAGGAAAGGGGGGCCCGCCCCCCTCCCAATTCGGATTGGGCTTGGGGGGGGGGGCCCTCCTTTGCTCCTTCTCCCTCCTTTCCACTAAGGCCCAATAAGCCCATATACTTACCGGGGGGTTCCGGTAACCTCCCGGAGCTCCGGCATAGTCCCAATCTCATCCAGAACCTTTCCGGTGTCCAAATATATCCGTCCAATATATCAATCTTTATGTCTCGAACATTTCGAGACTCCTCGTCATGTCCGTGATCACATCCGGGACTCCGAACAACCTTTTGTACATCAAAACTTATAAACTCATAATAAAACTGTCATCGTAACGTTAAGCGTGCGGACCCTACGGGTTCGAGAACTATGTAGACATGACCTAGAATTGTTTCCGGTCAATAACCAATAGCGGAACCTGGATGCTCATATTGGCTCCTACATATTCTACGAAGATCTTTATCGGTCAAACCGCATAACAACATACGTTGTTCCCTTTGTCATCGGTATGTTACTTGCCCGAGATTCGATCGTCGGTATCCAATACCTAGTTCAATCTCATTACCGGCAAGTCTCTTTACTCGTTACGTAATGCATCATTCCGTAACTAACTCATTAGCTACATTGCTTGCAAGGCTTATAGTGATGTGCATTACCGAGAGGGCCTAGAGATACCTCTCTGACAATCGGAGTGACAAAACCTAATCTCGAAATACGCCAACCCAACATGTACCTTCGGAGACACCTGTAGAGCTCCTTTATAATCACCCAGTTACGTTGTGACGTTTGGTAGCACACAAAGTGTTCCTCCGGTAAACGGGAGTTGCATAATCTCATAGTTGTAGGAACTTTGCATAAGTCATGAAAAAAGCAATAGCAACATATTAAACGATCAAGTGCTAGGCTAACGGAATGGGTCAAGTCAATCACATCATTCTCCTAATGATGTGATCCCGTTAATCAAATGACAACACATGTCTATGGTTAGGAAACATAACCATCTTTGATTAACGAGCTAGTCAAGTAGAGGCATACTAGTGACACTATGTTTGTCTATGTATTCACACATGTATCATGTTTCCGGGTAATACAATTCTAGCATGAATAATAAACATTTATCATGATATGAGGAAATAAATAATAACTTTATTATTGCCTCTAGGGCATATTTCCTTCAATTACAACCAAATTATTTACACAAGAAAAAGGAAATGTGAACAAGTTGAAAATCTCAAGCACAATGTAAGAAACATATTGTTAGCTTTAACAAGATGTATCCAAATTTTTGTGGGCGAAGCTAATCAGCCAATGTTTAGAGCTACCTCTGCCGATCATGGAGGTACAAAAATACTGGACATTGCATGTTTAGAATACAATTACTAAAATTTCCAACAGGACAAAATTATCCAAGAAACCTCAAATTATAAAAAAATCTATGGGATTTTCAAATTATTCCTTTTTATCCCCCACTTCTCTTCTCTTTTATTTCTTATTTCTTTTTTAAAGGAACTATTTATTATCTGTTCTAATCCTCTATGACACTATGCTCCCTAGTTTTAAAGAGCCCACATTCAATTGAGGTCTCCAATTGGAATTGTGTCACCCGATTTTGACCGGGTCAACAATTTCTCAAAGCTTCCTCATTCAATTCTTTTATACTATACACTATGCTTCCTAAATTTAAGGCCTCACAATTAATTGAGGTCTTCAATTTAGGATTGGTCACCCGATTTTGACCGGGTCAACAATTTCTCAAGGAGCTCTCTCATTCGATTCTTTTAATTCCCTATGTCCACTAATTTTGAAGCTCTTTCATTCAATTGAGGCATTCAATTTTGGATTTGATTTATGATTTTGAATGGGCCAACGATTTTCAAATCAATCAGCAGCAATCGGCCTATAAAAATATATCAATCCCGTGCACCCTCCCACCACCTAGAAAAAATAAGCGTCATCATGTGATACTATAGCATCAATATAGTAAATGTAGCCACCGACGCCGAAATTTCCCCACATAAAATGTTGGTTAGCGGATAACACAGAACCACACCACGAATGGCCCGTCAAAATCACTGCATTATAAATAAAAATAAAACACACTCCCTCATCTTCCCCACCCGCCAAAGTAAATATTCCATCAGTTCAAAAATATAAGGGGTATTATTTTTTGGAAAGTCGAATTTCTTTAACTTTGACCAAGTTCAGAGCAAAAAATGTAGACATCCACAATATTAAAAATAAATAAAAATCATTTCATGATTAATCTAATATTACTAATTTGATATTATGGATTTTGATATATTTCACAAATTTGATCAAAATTAAAATGAGTTACTTTTCAATACACCTTATATTTTGAAATAGAGTGAGTATTTTTTTAAAGAAATCTAACAACACCAACGGCGCAGCAAAGCACGCCTAATCCAAAGAGGAATTTTGAACCCTCCCCCCACCACCTAGAAAAAAAAGAAGCGCCATCATGTGATACTATAACATCAATATAGTAAATGCAGTCACCGACGCCGAAATTTCCCCAGATAAAACGTTGGTTAGCGGATAACACAAAACCACACCATGAAAGCCCCGTCAAAATCACCGCATTATAAATAAACATAAAACGCACTCCATTATCTCTCGCACCCGACAAACTAAATATTCCATCAGTTCCAAAATATAATGGGTATTATTTTTTGGAAAGTCGAATTTCTTTAACTTTGACCAAGTACAGAGCAAAAAATATCGACATCCACAATATTAAAAAAATATGAAAAATCATTTCATGATTAATCTAATCTTACTGATTTGATATTATGGATTTCGATATATTTCTCTACAAATTTGATCAAACTTAAAAGGATTGACTTTTCAAAAAATTAATACACCTTATAATTTAAAATAGAATGAGTATTTTTAAAGAAATCTAACAACACCAACGGCACAGCAAAGCGCGCCTAATCCTTCTAGTAAAGAGGAATTTTGAACCCCCCCCCCCCTATTTACCTCAAATTATAAAAATCTGTGGGATTTTCAAATTATTTCTTTTTATCCCCCACTTCTCTTCTTTTTTATTTCTTATTTCATTTTGAAAGTAATTATTTATTATCTTTTCTAATAAATAGGAATTTTAAAAAAACCCACAGATTTCCCAAACAGTTTTTCCACAATCAAGAAAAAAAATGAATTCACAATTTTTATGAAATTTTAAAAACGAATACCCGGATATTATTTCATAATCACAAAAAATATCTGCAAACATTTTTTTAAAATGATCACCATTTTTTGAATTCGTGGACACTCTTTGGAGTGACGACACTTTTTGAATATGTGAAAATTGTTTAAAAATCACAGAGATTTTCAGAATCCTCATGTATTTTATAATTTCCTAAATAGTTTTTCCAAAATCATGAATATATTCGTGGAAAATTTTTCGAATTCTGGAATATTTTTTTTCATAATCACAAACATTTTTTGTATCTGCGAACAATTTTTTATTCCCGGAACAGCTTTTCGAAAATCATGAACATTTTTTGAAAAACAAATTTCTGATATTCGTAAATATTTTTTGAATATGCAAACATTTTTTGTATCCGTGAACAAATTTTTATTTCCTAAACAGTTTTTCAAAATCGTGACAATTTTTTGAATACACGGACATTGTTTCAAAATCACAAATATTTGTTCGCATCCTTGGACAATTTTTGATTCCCTATATTATTTTCCCAAATTCAGGAAGATTTTTTGAATTGAAGATTTTTTTTGGAAACTTACGAACATTTTTTCATAATCATAAGCATCTGTTGTATCCACGAATTTTTTTTATTGCACGAATTGTTTTCAAAATCGTTAACATTGTTTGAATTTGCGAACATTTTTGGATTCGTGTGCATTTCTTCAATATCATAAACATTTTTTGAAACCGCAAACATTTAATTAGTTGCTGAACAGTTTGTCCAAAACCATGGATATTTTTTGGATTCGCCAATACTTTTCCCATTATCATAAACATTTTTTGAATACATGAACATTTTATTATTTCCCGAATAGTTTTCCAAAACCATGAACAGTTTTGAATTTACGGACATTTTTTTGAATACGTGAATATTTTTCTCATAATTACAAACATTTTTTGTACTAGTGACTTTTTTAATTTCCTGAAGATTTTTACAAAATCATGAACATTTTTTGGATTCGCGAACATAGTTTTATTTTTTTTCTAAATCACTAGCATTTCAGAATCCGTGAATATTTTATGATTTCTTGAATATATTTTTTTCTAAAATCATGAGTATTTTTTTAATTCAGGAACCAAGCTCTATTTGACATCTCCTGAGCCAGCCAGCGCAGGGCCTGTGAGAACCATTAGGTCCACCATCTCTAGTGAGCTACTGTCACGCCGGTGGCGGTGGTTGCTTTCGGGTACGGGGTCACCCTTGGTGTAAACCATTGGCGGCCGGTTAGAAAGCTCGTAGCCCTGGGCATGTTAGCACTGTGTCCCTGGTTCATCAAGCTTGGTGTTACCTATGCCAGCATGCGCCGATGTAATCAAAGTTGTTGGTCACGGTGATGTCCTACAAGTGCACATGGCTTTGTAGTAAAACTCGCGGTAAGTAAGGTTTATTGATCCCATAGATAGGGAATAGGAAGGCACAATAATCCCCAACTTGTTGTCACTTATGCAGTTTCATATGGACCCAAATCGAAGTTTGAAAATAGTCTACTATAGTCTGTTTCTAGGGAAAAGGGAATAAAAAGGAGTTTTACTAATCTTTGAATAGAAAAGTAAAAACAGGAATTGAAAAGACACTTAGTTAGAGAGAGTTAGTTGTTGCTGGTTGTGAGTTGTTTTGGTATCGTGAAAGATCGTTCCGGCAGCATCCCACATCAAAACACATGGCGGCGACCAAGCCGAACATGGCGTAGTAGATGCTCTCCGCCGCATGGACCACGCCCTTGTGTTGCCTCTACTCGGTGAGGTCGGCAGTGAGATTGCGGAGTGCTTGGCACCGCGCAGGCATGTGCCATTGGAGCCGCGCGGGATGGGGGACAGATGTGAGGTTCGGGCGAATGGCACCCCAGTGCCGGCCTTAGGGTGCCGAGGTGATGTTCTGGTGTCAGCGGCTGAATGACACGGGAGAGAAGGACGGTGAGCGGTTGGAGAAGGAACCACCACTGCGCACTAGAAGGCAATGCGCCGTCTTGCCCATGCCAGTGGGCGCGCTCTTGGGGAAGGCCGCCAGCTCACACGTGGGCGCCCCGCCGCAGACCGCGGCGCCCACACACATTATGTGTCCGGCGAGGGCCGGGCCATTACGTAGAACATGGCTACGGCGGACACGTTGTCATGGGCGTGGGCTTGGCGCAGGTGGAAGACAGGATAGGTCGAGAGCATGCTGCCGTGCACGAAGAGGACGATTGCCGGCGACATTGTAGAGATAGAGAGAGGAAAAGTAGGAACCTTGATGCAAACAAAGTGTCCATGTGCCTTTTTTTTTTTTGCAAAACCGGCTCCCGACGAGCAGGATCTATGCCGGTATCAAAATGCTCTAATCCGCTGATTAGTTGTTCACACAAAAAGCTTAACATAGACGTGGTATCTTTTGCCAATTTTTTTTGTTTGTACTAGTACTAGTATTTACTCGGCGGTGACCAACGATAGCCGAAATAAACCCAGATTGCAATCTGTGTATGTGGGCGAGCAAGCAAGTCCATCGCATGGATGGGAGGTTATCCACATGGGAGGATAAGATATGCCATGCGGCGGCACCGCAGTGGCCGGCACAAATCACCCACTTGGCTGGAGATAGATAATCCGCCTATCTCCGCTCGCCATCCCGGCCAAGGCCGTTTGCACCTTATTTCGCCTTACACCTCACCATCGACTTACATACTTCTGTTGGCCGGAGCCACACGAGCTAGCACCACCGACAAACAACACCTTGCTGCTCTGAGCTCGCCGTCCCGATGGCAAGCACCAACATGGCGTCGGCCACCTCCAGATTCATGCTGGCGGCGGGCATCCCCAGCGGCACCAACGGCGGCGTGGGCAGCCGCGTCAGCTTCGTCCCGTCCAACCGGCTCGGCTGGAAGCTCGTGGCCCGCGCCGAGGAGGAGCCGACTGCCGCCGCACCGGCGGAACCAGCACCGGCCGCGGAGGAGAAACCGGAAGCCGCCGTGGCCACCAAAGAGCCCGCCAAAGCCAAGCCGCCGCCAAGGGGACCCAAGAGGGGAACCAAGGTGAGTGTAAATTTCTCTGCAGTCTAATAGCACGAGTAACCATTTGTGGCTCAACTTTTGCCTGAAATGAAATGATCAGGTGAAGATTCTGAGGAGGGAGTCCTACTGGTACAACGGGACTGGATCCGTCGTCACGGTTGATCAGGTAACCAAATCTTTCCTGTTGCAATGGAATGTTTCTGGGAGTGAATTCGACCACCAAATGATGATGAATGGCGCGTGTGTAGGATCCCAACACCCGTTACCCGGTGGTGGTGCGTTTCGCCAAGGTGAACTACGCCGGCGTGTCGACCAACAACTACGCCCTGGACGAGATCAAGGAGGTTGCTGCTTAAGCGATCGAGGCTAGCTGCCGTGTGCTCCATCCAATGTTTGTATCAGTAGCTCGTCGAGTGACGATGTGAATGTTAGCCTCTCACAAATCTTATGTGTAATACCTCTGCGATTATATGTATTTGTCTGCTTCCTCATGGACCTAATAATCTCCTCCCGTTGCTTAAAATGATTGTATCCTTGCTCACTTTTGTACAAAAGATCGGTCGTTCATGTTAGCGAAAAGGCTACACAGAGCAATACAGCATGGACAGAACAACAAGGTTCACAAAGACATATCCAGTCGATTACTGTTTTTTTTTAGTCAAGATTGGACATTATTGATCAAACCGATTACATCTCTAACCCACCCCCTACGATCCTTTAGTGGAGGTGCCATCCTTTAGTGGAGGATAATAGGCAGCTAACCACACCTAGCCGAACTCGCAAAGCGTTAGGCCAAGTATCTCCAATATACTCGGCCGAGGCCACGCGGGGTAAAATTTTCTTTCCCCCCTTCTCCCGCCTGAGCGCCTATCCCCTACTCACTGCAGACACCACCAATGCCCCCAAATCCGGATGGGATGGAGAGGCAAGACCCTTCCGCCACCGCCACCAGCGCTTCACTGCCGAAAACGACCCCCGCGCCGCCGCCCGCACCAAAAAAGAGGTTGGGAACCAAAACCTCCTCAGGGCCACCTCACCGGCAACCATCGCGGTAGCAAGGTCGGTGTGGCAAGGCTGTTGCATCTCCGGCGATGGTTGACCGCCCTCCTACTGCTCCGGCCATCGACAAGCGGGCAAGGAAGTAGACAACTGCTACGTCTTCGGTGACGGAAGGCCGCCCTCCCGCTGCTCCAGCCGCGCGGTAAGAGGGCAAGGAAGCAGACGGCAACTGTGTCGTCGCTCGCCGATGACGTGGCGAAGAAGAACAACAAGAAGGTGTCTTCGGTGCCCCGTCCTCGTCCGGTGCCATGGACCCCGTCTCGGGCCACCGCTACGGCTACTCCTCCTACGCGTCCGGCCGCCGCTGCCGGCAACAAGGATTGTGGCTGCCAAGTGGTCGATGAAATGCCATCAAGGTAATAAAATGTCTTTTCATTTCAGCCAATGCATTTGTCTGGTGATTTCTTGCGACCGTAGGGTGATGAGATTGTTGTTGTTGTTGTTGTGGTGGTGGTGGTGGTGGTGGTGGTGGTGGTGGTGATGGTTGTGATGGTTGTTGTCATTGTTGTTCTCGTTGTCGGTGTTGTTAGTGCGGAGATGAACGCAACTAAATGCTTGTCGTTTTTAAGGATCCACGTATACTTGGGCTTGAAGATTTCAACTATGACTCAGTGATCATCAAGTGCGCAAAGAGGATGCCGAGGCTGAAGATGTTGACGATCACATGGAGACACAATCAACCATGAAGCCACCATCAAGAGCAAAGACTCATAACTATTCTCAAGATGAAGATGTACCTTTGTGTTAGGCTTGGATGAACATCTCCGTTGATGCATTGGTTGGAACAGATCAATCAAAGGAACGGTTTTGAGGGAGGATTACCGAGTACTACAACAACATCATGGATGTCACATCGAGCCGCAACCAAGGCTCTCTTGGGCACCATTGGGGTACCATCCAAGACCAATGCAACTGACGGTCCAGTTGTATTGATCAAGTCAACCATGTGCCACCGGGCGGTGTGCATGTCTCGTAGTATGGGCCTATCATCCAAGACCTTTTCAAGCAATGCAACAAGAAGCACGGTCACATGCCCTTCACATTTTACCATTGCTATAGAGAACTTTGCACCAATGAGAAGTGAATTAGAAGAAACTCCGAGACCACATCAAAGAGATCAAGGTTAAGCATACCCGTTGAGGATGAGACGAGGAGGATGAAGATCCAATAAGAGATCGGATGGCAACAAGATTGCAAAAGAGAGGAAGAGGAGAGGAGCATTTGACAACACATACAAAGAAGAGCTTGTGGCCATGATTTAGACCAAGAAAGCCTTGGAGGTTGAACGCAAAGAAGAGAGGGCGCGAGATGGAATGAGCTCAAGTTGTTGGTAGATGAGAAATGGAGGTCAAAGTTGGCCCCCGAAGAAAGAAAGTTGAAGGTGGGGGAAAGTAGGCTTGCACTCGAGGAGGAGTGGATTTGAAACGAAATGTAGACCGGAGAATGTGCTATCATGTTCATGAACCCAACCATAATGGATGGCATGGAAAACAAGCTTTGGGAGCTCACTCCTGGAGAGATCGTGACCCAAACAGAGGTCTCTCTTTGAAATGGTGATGGTGCTGTCCGTGTGGATGATGGTGGTGGTGGCCATGTGGATGGTGGTGATGGTGGTGGTGGTGGCCATGTAGATGGGGTGCCTGTGGAGATGGTGGTGATGATGGAGGTGGTCATGATTTCTTTGGTGAGGATGGTGTTTGAGTTCGTGTTGCATGTCTTTAGTTGGTCTTGACTAGCCACATAAAACATGCCATGGTGTGATGATTTTGGATCAAACTTGATCGACGTGATGCCTTTTGGATGAACTATTCACGTTTTAATTTGAATTGCTTAATCTGTGCATGTTTATGCGTGTTCATGGTTTATATGTTGTGTATGTTTATCGTGAAATATTTGAATGGTTGATAATATACGGTGACATTATTTAAAATGTATGCGGCCAGGCAAAAGGAATTAAGAAAAATATATATTCTACTCTAAATATATGGGACCGGTTACATCCGTCCCTCGTTCGAGGATAGGTATCCTCCTCTAAAGACACTCGACCATATCCTCTCTAACAGATAGGGGGTTGGTTAGAGCTGCCCTAAGTAATGCATATGTTTATGTTACAGTCTTCAACTTTACTAAGCTTGGTCGTATGATAGAACTAGTAATTCTAAAATATGATCCATTTTGGAACGACGCTAGAGGCATCATTCACAATCTGCTCAAATGGCATCCATCACCTAACCATTTCGGGAGAAACTAGAGTATGCAGCTACTAGCTCCAGCATAAACTACACTCGATTTGGTCTCAAGCCATGACCGTCATCCTACTGCTCCCCCTTCTCCTCCTCGTCAAGCTCAGGCGACACCGCCGTCGAACCTGCCTCCAGGGCCATGGTAGCTGGCGGTTATCGACAGCATGCACCACCTTGTGGGCGCGCTCCCGCACTGTCTTCCAGCATGTGCCACTCATGCTGCTCCGCATAGGCGACCTCCCTATGGTCGTGGCCTCGTTGGCGGGTGCGGCAAGGGAGATGATGAAGAGCCATGGCACCTTCTTGGCCATGCGGATGCGCACCGATGCCATCGCCATGTTCATCGCCGACAACCTCCGCATCGACCTCACACCCCGAGGTCCATAGGCTCTATGCCACGGGGCTGCTCGGCGTGCGGTGGATTTGGTCATTCCAGGCGATGTGCGAGGCCGAGGCGGCCGCCCTCGTACCATCCATGGCCACAACAATGTCGTTGTGAAACCACAGAGCTTATAAAAAACTTAAACAATTTGGCCAAGCGAAATGACACAATTCTAATCTCCATGATGTTCACCTTGGTGGACGAACTCAAATTCCCCAACCGACTAGGCCTGAATCAATGTTTTCCAGTGAAAAATTTCTCACCTTTCATCGAACATGAGGGTTCTATGCTGTAGGATCGAAAGTATGTCTAGAGGAAGGGGGTGATTAGACTACTTGACCAAATAAAAATCTATCCTTTTCCCAATTTTAGTTGTTGGCAGATTTTAGCAAATTGCACAAGTCAAGCAATCAACCTACACATGCAATTCTAAGAGTATAGCAGCGAAAAGTAAAACACTGCATATGAAGGTAAAGGCAAGGTTTGGAGAGTGCAAACACAATGGAGACACGGAGGTTTTTGGTGTGGTTCCGGTAGGTGGTGCTATCATACGTCCACGTTGACGGGGACTTCAACCCACGAAGGGTAACGGCTGCGCGATTCCACGGAGGGCTCCACCCATGAAGGGTCCATGAAGAAGTAACCTTGTCTATCCCATCATGGCCATCATCCACGAAGGACTTGCCTCACTTGGGTAGATCTTCATGAAGTAGGCGATCTCCTTGCCCTTAGAAACTTCTTGGTTAAACTCCACAACATGTTGGAGGCTCCCAAGCGACACCTAACCAATCTAGGAGACACCACTCTCCAAAAGGTAATAGACGGTGTGTTGATGATGAACTCCTTGCTCTTATGCTTCAAATGATAGTCTCCCCAACACTCAACTCTTTCACACAGATTAGGCTATGGTGGAAGAAGGATTTGAGTGGAAAGCAACTTGGGGAAGACTAGAAATCAAGGTTCAAAAGGTTGGAATGGAATCTATTGATCTCAACACATGAGTAGGTGGTTCTCTCTCAGAAATTTGATGGTGGAAGTGTAGGCACGTTCTGATGGCTCTCTCCACAAATGAAGAAGGGGTGGAGGGGTATATATAGCCTCCACACAAAATCCAACCGTTACACACTTTTGACTCATCTCGGTGGCGTCGATATGTAAACTCGGTGGCACCGATCAGTTAAAAAATGTGAACGTTAGGAATCTCGGTGGGACCGACTGGAACAACTCGGTGGAACTGCTGTGCTAGGGCTTAGGGCAAACATCATCTCCGTGGAGCCGATTGCATCAACTCGGTGAGACCGAAGTGAAGCAATAAGCAACAGAGAATCTATCAAGCAAACTCGGTGAGACCGATTGCAACATTTCGGTGAGACCGAAATAATTACAACAAGTCACATGGAATTTGCAAGGCCATCTCGGTGAGACCAAGATCCGTATCGGTGTGACCGAACTGTTAGGGTTTCTTCAAGTGGCTATGTCAAGTGAACTTGCTGGGTCCGGATAGAAAGAATCGATGGGGCCGAGTTGGTATTTGGGTTTTGGGCATATTTGGATGGAGAAAGTGGCTGCGGGTTTTGGAGCAATATCACTAAGCATTTGAGCAAGTAGACCATTAATCAACACCTCATCCCCTTTTAATAGTACTGGCTTTCCTATGGGCTCAATGTGATCTTGGATCACTAAATTATAAATGAAGAGTCTTGAGCTTTTGCCAATCTTTGTCCTTAGCATTTCGAGGGGTCCACATCTCTTGTCCATGCCATGCCAATCATTGAACATCCTAAAATATTTATCTTGAATGGATATTAGTTCAATGAGCTATATGTTGTTTTGAATTACCAAAACCACCTGGGGATTAGTTGCACTTTCATATGCTAATCAAAAACCTCCTCGTTCAAGAACACATAGCAGCTACAACCCGTGTCCGTGTCGTGCAGGATTTCCCATGGCATGTTGGCCCGGTGTTCTTCCACCCTTCAGGAAAACCAGGTACGATCTGAACGAGTTATCTTGTAGGAACTATTCTAAGACTGCACATGAATTGTTCAACCTCATACACTCTATCCTTAGAGTTACAGTCGAGAGGACATTTGGAGCTCTGAGAGAATATATATAAGATCCTGGATCAGAAACCATTCCACCCTTTTCCGACCCAAGTTAGACTTGTTCTTGCATGTTGCATTTCTCCATAACTGGGTCCTAAAATGGGGTTCTGATGAGCTTGTAACGTAGGAGAAAGATGTGATAACTGATGATGTTGATAACCCCAGTCATTCTGTGGAGTCATATGACAATGAAGCTTAGAAAAGTAAAAAGGTTGGAGTGGGCTGACGCAATGCAGGCGAACAAAGGTAACACAAGGATCTGAAGAAGAAGAAGTAGATGAGGATGGACTTCACCCTATTCTACGTCGATGAACTTTCTCCTATTGAGCCGTATGGCTATTAATTTGTACTGCAATTTATTTATGCTTATTCTGTAATGCATATGTAGTGTAATATGTGGTAAGGTTACTATTAGTGAGAAAGGGTGACCACAACATAGGCTGTGCACAACCAAACGCCATGTGTTTGCACGTTGACAATCAGTGTTGCAATGCAGGCTACCAAACTATATACAAAACATAGATTTTGGCCTATATTCACAACCAGGGCCACCTCAGCCACAAGTGCAAATAACACAAGAATAATGCAACCTGCCAAATGCCCCCATAAAGTATCTACAACCGGTCTCCTCAAATGCAACCTATATGTCCAGGCGGACGACCCAATCAGTGACTGGTCACAAAATCACGACCCAACCGGATTCCTCAAATGGGCCTTATACGTCCGGACTGACCAGCATTCCTCATACCCATCCCATATTTGGGGTGGATATGAGGAAGAGCAATTGCGTCTGCCGCTTCGGGCTGACATGGATGACCCACGTGGACACACGTCAAAACCTATCGACTTGGTGAGGATGCATTCATGTCGCCGCTCTGGCGCGCCTTCCAAGGGGCTAAATCTGGCTATTTAAGCCGGACGACGAGCCTCAACCCTGGACACTCCCATTTCCATCCCCTCCCTCTCATTAGCACCACCACTCCTGAACTCTGAGCTTGTCATCCACTCCAATCCGCTCCAAGCTCGCCGCCCGCCGACAACCACGTCAAAACCTATCGACTTGGTGAGGATGCATCCATGTCGCCGCTCCGGCGTGCCTTCCAAGGGGCTAAATCTGGCTATTTAAGCCGGACGACGAGCCTCAACCCTAGACACTCCCATTTCCATCCCCTCCCTCTCATTAGCACCACCACTCCTGAACTCCAAGCTTGTCATCCACTCCAATCCGCTCCAATCTCGCCGCCCGCCAACAGCTATGGTCCGCCAACGGATCACCACGTACAGGATGCTCACTCTGTAGTGGTGGGCGGAGATCAAGGCACGGCGCGCCGCTCGCATCGTCACCGGCTTACGTCCGGACTCTCCGGAGTAGGACGAGGCAGAGAAGGCATCGCTAGAGTAGGAGGAGGCGGAGCAGCAGGTACGGGGCGCAAAAACAGATGAAGAGGAGGAGGTGGCGGCGAAGCGAATCCGGCGAATCCTTCGACCAGATTCGTCATGGATGACGTGTTGGCCCAAGCTAAGGAGGTGGCAGAGCAGTAGGCCATCCTTGCGTCCATCCGGCCGGAGCTCGAGGTCACGGTAATCCTCCGCGGCGCCAGCTGGAGGAAGTCTTCGCGGACATGGAGTACGACGAGGAGCCGAAACTACGGATTGCGGCTAACGACCCTCTCGACTTATTAATTTCCTTGATCTTAGTCTAGGAGTCATAGTAGTTTGAAGCGTTTGTAGGACGTGGCACGACCTACGAAGTGGATGAACGGCCCAATCAAGACAGACTTGGGCCCCGCACAACGTTTGAGACCGTGTTGAAAACTTCGGCTGAACTCCCAATCGCGGGTTCCCACTCAGATAGGCGACTTCCCTGGCCTACGGTCGTGGTAACATCCTCACCGGTATCCTCTTGAAGGACTCCATCCCAAGGTGGTAATTGATGGAGCATGTGTGTAAAAGCACACCCCTGCAGGGTTGAAACCTATTGAAATAGTCGTGTCTGTGGTTAATGACTACTTGAGACATGATTAATCATAGACAACTTTAACAAACACTCTAAAATTGTCTAGATAAATGTGAATGCTATGGATTGCTTCCTTACAGATACCGTCCGGCACCGCCGGTAGTGAGGCTATGAACGTCTGGAGAACTAGAAAAGTCGTACCTACTTAATACTCCCTCTGTCCCATAATATAACAACGTTTTTGACACTCTACACTAGCTCATTTTATGCTACATGATGTAGTATAAAAAATATGAGGTTTGAGGTTTGTGGTTGCAGTGGAAATGAGGTCACTTTTGAGGAGCCGGAGTTGACAGATTCAGGAGTCAATAGTCAATAGTAAAGAATGTAGTGGGTAAATATAAACTAACTGATCCTGATCGGACGAAGTATTGTTCATCCATTCATCTGCAACAAATAAACTTTCTTGACAAATGAACTTTCTCTACAAGAGCAGTAGTATGAGGCAAGAGCATGACTTGAACTAACCAATTTTCTGGCAAAGAAAAAAGACATGAACTTGGAGGCAGGGCAAACAAATCCGTATGACACGCTGACAACTGACAAGCCAAGAAAGGAAGCTAGCTCTCCACTCCGGTGAATGCAGTGCAGTAAAGGAGTATCATCGACTAGCTAGTCCGCCGCTGGCCTCCCCTCCCTCGTCCCGTTCCTCCAGTCCCCCTCCCCTCCCCTCCCCTAGCGTAGGCACGCGCGCAGCTTGGCGCGGCGGCCGACGGCCGACGGCCAGCGCAAGGAAGGAACAAGGCCGGAAGGGCAGGAGGTAACCCCATCTCCTCCTCTCCTCCTAAATTCTTGATTGAAACCATTGGCTTGTTAGATGCAATTAGTTTCTCTCACTCAAATCGAGGGTGTCGAGCAGTGGGGGAGTGAACGGGGAATGGATCTGCGGTAGCGGCGACCTCGTCGGCCTGGGCGTCGCGTCCGGCCGGTTCTTGATGGGGACGAGGGTGTGAGGCGGGGGAGGGACGGGCTACTTGCGAGGAGGAAGAGGCGGCGGCGGCGGCGCCGCCCTCTACTCCGTGCACGAGCGACGGCCAGGTCCAACCCCTACAATAAATGGGCCGGTTCCAATGGGCTAAAATCTAGCATCATTGCTGTGATGCTGTCACATTTTTTTTAAAGCATCCCTAAGGTCCCGTGCAAATAAACTACACGAATGTCTCAAAAAATAAACTACACGATGCTAAAATTTAGCATTGCCGTCACAATTTTTTTTATAAGAAAGAAAAAATCCCTAAGATTAAAGCATCCGGCAGCGTGAAGAGGACACAGCCAGGCATCAATCACAAAATAGAACTCTTCACAGGGCACATATATATATATATATATATAGTGAGGACTAGAAGATATACTCGAAAGCATCCCTAAGATTAAACAGTTTTGCATATGCAATTCTCTTTTCATCTACTACTAAGACATGCGATTGTAAATAATCAGCTCATAATTTTTTACTTGTACCAGCCTCCATACATTTGTTGTGCATAGTGTTGCTTTGGAATAGATACTCTGCTCACTGGACCAGAAGGTAATGCAAGCTAATAAGCGGGCCTTTGCAGTTACTGACTCTTTTCTTCAGTACATAAAAGACTGGGAAAAAAAACTGTTTTAACATTCTTTTACACTTGATGCCTCGGTCCCCAAGTTGATTGATGCATTGCTCTGTCATTCTCATGCACATTTACATGTTATTCACTGCTTGCAGGTGGTGGAACTTCTTTCTTGGATCTGTTAAAGCAATGGGATTGTCAAGTAACTGTGTTAAGACAATCAAGGTCCAGCAGTGTGTGAAATTGCCTGATTCCAAATATCTTGTAAGAACGACACCACTGTTACTGCTGTTGTGTTGTCCATCTTAATTTCTGATATATACTTCCGTTACGATCCCCACTTTGGTTATGCAGCATATCAACGATGAGCTTGCTGGGTGCTTTGGTACCGAAGATCATGGCGACGGGCGGACGGCCCTCGTTCTCAGCCCGTTCGGCAAGAATGTCTGGCCTGTCAAGGTGGACCGAGACGCCAAAGGGGCATTCCTGGGTGATGGGTGGCCACAGTTTGTTGCCGCGCACGGTATTGGTGTTGGCTGGTACTTGGTGATCCGGCATGAAGGGTGCGGCGTGCTCACTCTAAAGGCGTTCAACGCCAGCTTTGTCATTAAAGAGTTCGGCCTAACAATCACTGGTGTGTTTGGACTTTCACAGTTACTCGTACTTTCGGCCTAAAAATTCATAGCTAATTCACTCTTGTTCATGTTTAGTTTTGAGCCCAGCCGAGATTGAGAACGCCTTTGCTCGTAAGCCACAGTTCATCGTGCCACTTCAGAGAAGTTTCATGGAAAAGATGGTTTGCTTACTTTTCTTGTTTAAATGTTCAGAACCAAGTCCTTAAGTGCACCATCATTAAGCTGCTGACTATGTTCACTCCATTATGCTGTTTCACCTGTCCTCTCAGCCTATTCCTCCCGAGTTTCTGCAACGAGGATACATCTCGGAAGAAGACCTGAACAGACCGAGGCCGATAGCCACTTTTTTAACATCCTGGCATATCGAGCTCAAGAAGGATGGCCCAAATGTCTTCTTCACTGGTTCCGAATGGCCAAAGTTTCTGGCCTACTTTGAAATTGCTGAAACCGATGTCCTGCTGATCAAGTATCAGGGGTGCATGAACTTCTCATTCGAGACCTTCCAAAATGGGAATAATGAGCACATGGAGGAAAAAATAAGCTCGTCTCAGCAAAGCGAGCAATGTGAGTAAACAGTTTTTTCTGAAAAATTATATCTTGGTAATAGATTTAATTGATCACTACCATTATCCTCTTAGCACCTGCAGCACAATGCCAAGAGGACGAACATGTTTCCACTCGGAGAAGGACACAAAGCAATAGCATAAGTATGAAACAAGCTTCAACTTTTCTGAAAAACTATATCTTGGTAATATATTAAATTGATTACTAACATTGTCTTCTTAGCACCTGGAGCACAAAGCCAAGAGGAAGAACATGTTTCCACTCGGACAAGGAAACAAAGCAATGGCAAAAGTATGAAACAAGCCTCATTTTTTTCTGAAAAACTATATCTTGGTAATATATTAAATTGATTACTACCATTGTCCTCTCAGCACCTGGAGCACAAAGCGAAGAAGAAGAACCTGTGTCCACTCAGAAAAGGAAACAAAGCAATGACAAAAGTATGAAACAAGCCTCAACTTTTCTGAAAAACTATATATCTTGGTAATAGATTAAATTGATTACTACCATTGTCCTCTTAGCACCTGGAGCACAAAGCCAAGAGGAAGAACATGTTTGCACCAGGAAAAGGAAACAAAGCGAAGTCAAAAGCATGCTAGACGGATCCACAACTTCACAACACCGAAAGAAGGGTCTCTGTGAGCTTGGGTCGACGGGGTCGCAGGCTTGGTTAAGGAAGGAGGTCAACGAACTCGCGCTTAATAGATATCTTGTAAGTACAATCATTATTTTACTCTGAGCAAATTAGGAAGTTGTTTGAAAAAAGAGAGTAAGAAATAAGAGTGCACCTTTTGGAAATAAGGGAACCAACCAACCAATCAAACTACTTGACATGCCAGTGTATTATCAACTCGGTGCATAATATTTGTCATCATACACCCACGAACTGTGATACAAATGACCCGTGCGATCGCAATGGCTTGCAGCATTTTCCAGCGCGCTTCGGGTTCCTGGAGCGTTGCAAGATCACGCTCAAGTCCGTGGAGAGGAACAAGTCTTGGGAGGTGGAAGGTGTCAACTACCATCCAGGCACCAACAGGTCTTATAATTGTCTTACGAGAGGCTGGAAGGCCTTCTGTAAGGAGAACGAGCTCAAGGCAGGAGACATCTGCACCTTCAAAGTCGTCAAGAGCACGCTGTGGCATGTTGTCATCGACCGCTGCTAGAAATACGGTTCATAGATGATCTTGGCTGATGGCGGACCTGCTGGTTTTGCGAACCTAAGTAGTATCATGATGAATATTGTGGTGACATGATAATCAACCTGCTAGGAGTTTGTGTTCCATGACTTGTGATTAGGTGGCTGGCTTGGCAAGGCATGATATTTACTTGGTACGTAACCTGCTAGGTGTTTTCGTTCATGACTTGTGATTAGGTGGCTGGCTTGTCAAGGCATGATATTTAACCTGCTAGGAGTTGGTTTTATCGCTGTAATGCAGCAGTGCACTATATTTATTGTTTAGCCTCAGTGCTACTATTAGTCTATCACTCATTCACATAAGTCTCCTTTATCTTTGTCCAAGTATACAAAAATGAGGGTTAACCTCGTACCCGGGGAAAATGGTTAAAGTGCTGCCATTACCCATAAAAATTATAACTGACACTAGTTTTGTAGAGGAATCTTGTATATTTCTTCTAGTAAGACTAGCTAATTATAACCCCCTTTTTTCCCCAAGAATTAACTGCTCCTAAGAATTACTCCAGAATTGCTATATTTATTTCTCACTCTTCCGCTTTCAAGATTATACACGGTACAATGGAATTTTGTTCCCATTGCAAACCGAATTTCGCTTCGGATGCAGCACAAATTTATTCGGATCTAATAATTTATTTTCAGAGTAACGTTTATTTTGTTCCCAATATGTCTAAATTTGTTTGGGTGGCGCACAAGTTTTTTTAGACTGGTCGTTCAGAAAAAAAAAGGACAAATTTGCAGCAAATTATTGTGTTACTCACATAATATTGAGCCAAAAGTCCTTTGTCGAAAATAAACTGTACAAAGCGTTCACTTTGAATTTTGCCGCCACATTTTGCCTCCCGAGGTATATAGCTTTGATATAGCTGCCCGGGAGCACCACGAGTCCACCAGTCCCCAGGTACCATCGGCTGATTTGTGAGATGCGGAGCTTTCCTGGGATGATACAGAAAGCAGAACTGTTATGGAGATTCCAGGTGCATAATTCAAGCAGCAACAGGAATTTCTGAGTCGAACCAACAAAATTTCACAAGAACACATTAAACTAAATTCATCGCAAGGAGTCGAGTCTCATTGCCACATGCCTAAGAGCATCTCCAGCCGTTCGGCCCCCCAGGGTGCATAAAAATCGCCCCCGGGGGCGAGCCGGCGATTCTTTCGGCGCTGGGGGCGGTTTTGCGCTCAGTCGTCGCCCCCAGTCGTCGATTTTGGTCCACTTTTGAAGCCCCATTTCGGCGAAAAAGGCCTATATGGGCGAGAATAGGCCCATATTTGGCGTGGTTCGCCGTGGCTCGGCGTTCAATTATCAACATAAATATTTTTTAATCACATATTTCATCACAGAAATTTCAAATACTTCAACAAAATAGTACAACAAAAAATAGTTCAATACAAATTATATAGTTCAACAAATAAAAACTCATATTTCATCACACGTCGCGCCCGGTGTCGCCCTTGAGCTTTCATAGGTGCTCTATTAGATCTTGCTGCAGTTGATGATGCACCTGTGGGTCTCGGATCTCCTGACACATACCGAGGTAGGCAGTCCATGTTGCCGTAGCTGGTGATCAACTTGGGCAAGAGGACCTGCCGGTGGTATGGTTCAAGTCAAACATCGGCTCTTCCTCGCTCTCAATGATCATGTTGTGCAAGATGACACAAGAGGTCATGATCTCCCACATTTGATCTTTCGACCAGGTCCGAGCGGGTACGGACAACAAGAAATCAAGATTGGAGCATACCAAATGCCCGCCGACATCCTTCCTACAAGCCTCCCGAATCTTCGCAAACCAGCGTTCTTGCCTCCAAGCATGGGTTTTGATGGTCTTGACAAATGTCGACCATCTCGGATAGATGCCATCACCAGATAGTACCCCTTGTTGTACCGCCGCCCATTGATCTCGGTTCACGGAGGAGAATGACCTTCAACAAGCTTGGCAAAGACAGGAGAGCACTGCAAAGACGTTGATGTCATTGTGAGTTCTGGCAATACCAAAGAAGGAGTGCCAAATCCAGAGGTCCTGTGTGGCCACCGCCTCAAGTACCACATCGCAACCGCTTTGGCGCCTTTGTACATCCCCTGCCAAGCAAATGGGCAATTCTTCCATTTCAATGCATGCGATCGATGCTACCAAGCATCCGAGGAAATCCTCTTGCTGCATTCTGCTAGGATCCGAGCAAAGTCTTCCGCATTGGGTGTTCTCAAGTATTGCGTCCAAACACCGCCACCACCGCTCGGCAGTAACTTGTAGAAACACTCTATGCTGGTGGACTCGGTCATGCGCCCATAGTCGCCCCTGTGAGTCACCGGGAGCTCCATATGCAAGCATCCTCATCGCTGTCGTGCATTTCTGGATCGAGGTGAATCCAAGTTTGCCGGTGCAATCCATCTTGCATTTGAAGTAGTTGTCGAACTCCCGGATGGAATTCACAATCTAGAGGAAAAGCTTTCTTCTCATCCGATAACGGCGCCAAAATGTTCTGTCTCGTGAAGTGGAGCATAGGTGAAGTAGTCGGAGTAGAGCATGTAGTAGCCTTCGAGACGATGCCGGTTCTTTGCTTTCACCCGCCCCGACGCCGAGCCACCTCGCCGCGGCTTTTCATTGCTTGCCAGCAGTTGGGCGAGGGCGGCGAGCACCATGAGATGCTCTTCTTCCTGGACGTCGGCCACGGCTTCCTCCTCCAGCAGCGCGGCGAGCACTTCCTCGTCATCCGAGTCCATCGCCGAGGCAGGCAAATCGCCGAAAACCTTGCACGCGGTGGGCGTGCACCCGCCGCTAAACTGCCCCTCCGCGGTCAGAGGGGCTGTCGCGGCGAACCTATGCTATTTTTCCGGCAGGGAATGGCTATCTACCGGTGAAGGGCGGCGGGGCGGCGCTGGGATATACCTAGTTGCGGCCGAGAGCGCGGGGGGTGGGAGGCGGCCGGGGAAGAAAATCTTGACTTTTCACCTGACGGTGTGGGCTAGCCGCACTTTTCCCTTGTGCTGGAGCCCCCAAGCGCCCTAACAGGTTGGTTCGCTGCGCGCGCCGGGCGAAAAAGGGCCGAACAAAGGCGCTTTTAAATAAATCTGGGGCGCGATCGGGCGTTTTTTGCGTTACGCCCGAAAAAGTCGCTGGGGGCCTGTTGGGGGCACGACTGGAGATGCTCTAAGAATCTTTAAGGTATTATAGAAAAAAAAAGAATCTTTAAGGCGGACAAAGCGTTGAATTTCTAGCCAGAGACCACCGTGGGATTTCTTCGGCCACCGTGGGATCTTGCTCCAGCCATGGCCACACATTGCCTCGTGTGTTCTGAGCCAAGTTTTTTTTAAAGATCCAGCGCCGCTGGCATTCATTGATAATAGAAGAAAGCAATAGAAACAACAAGGTGGTGAAGGTCCTAGGACCAGGAGATCCGAAGATCAAAAGATAAAGAAAAACATCAGCCCTAATGGCTGCAAGAGAACACTCCATACAATCCACATTAGACAACGCAGCTCCGACTCCAAAGATGAACCACAAAGAAATGAGGCAAGGTTGGCGTCATGAGGGATCACCGAACGAGCCACCTGACATACGTCGTCGTATACCAGCGGCCCCCCACCACGGCTTCGACTTCACAACACCAGGCAGTCGAGGCATTCCCATGGACATGCCGGAGAAGAAGAGACGACTACCATGACTAAAACCACGCTTCCAACGTTGCTCACCACTGTCATCATTGCCAGAGAAGCCACCGTGCATGTCCAGTCATAGGAAGCACCAAAGGGATCAAATTCTTCAAGACGGCGCCCTAAAGAGGGGAGCGACGTTGAAGACGACGACACCGCCTGACCCTGTAGCAGAATCTGGGCTTTCACCGAAAGGACTTGATCCGGGAGTAGAGGCTGTGAAGATTCCTGACGACGCCTTCAAGGAGGATAGCGACGCCCATAGGCGCCGTCGCCGCCGGCCAGCCAGCACCGGCCAGGCTTTCACCTGGCGCAGCCACTCCCACACAGCAGGCCGAGGTCGACCCATACCTCCATTGGACCGCGCACCCCCCACACAATGAGCACGCCAATGCTATGTAGGGCCACCCACAAACCTCCTCGACGACGGGCCTGCAGAGACCAGATCGGGTCCTGCACCCCGCATCCAACCACGGCGGAGCCACCCTGCTCCAACAAGCGGCAACCGGGCACCACCAGCAGTTGGCAGTGCCCCTCCCGGACCGCTAGCCACGGACCTCCTACCACCAAATTGCCTCCTTCCGCCCCCAGACTCGAGCAGCGTAATCAGGTAGAGAAACTGCCCATCTTGCGCTGCCAAGGCCGGATCCGTGGCGTCCAGGCCTGCCCGCAGGGCCGCCGAGCGAAGACTGAGGGAGTCCTGGATAGGGGGTATCCGGAGAGCCGGACTATATACATCGTCCGGACTATTGAAGCGTGGAGATACAAGACTCAAGACTCCGGCCCGTGTCCGGATGGGACTCTCCTTTGCGTGGAAGACAAGCTTGGCGATCCGGATATTGTATTTCCTTCCTTGTAACCGACTCCATGTAAACCCTAGCCTTCTCCGGTGTCTATATAAACCGGAAAGGTTGGTCCTTAGAAGGCCGATCACAATTACAATCATACCATCATAGGCTAGCTCTTAGGGTTTAGCCTCTACGGTCTTGTGGTAGATCTACTCTTGTACTACTCATATCTTCAATATTAATCAAGCAGGAAGCAGCGTTTTACCTCCATCGAGAGGGCCCGAACCTGGGTAAACATTGTGTCCCTTGCTTCCTGTTACCATCAGCCTAAGACGCACAGATCGGGACCCCCTACCCGAGATCCTCCGGTTTTGACACCGACATTGGTGCTTTCATTGAGAGTTCCTCTGTGTCGTCGCCGTAAGGCTTGATGACTCGTCTCGTTGTCAAGGACGACATCACCTCTGGGGGGAGCGCTGGCTGTAGGCCAAACTCTCTGACTTGGCGGCTTCATTATGGCCGCCCCATCGGCTGTCGCACCAACGATGGCCTCTCGAGTCGTCACGCATAACCTTCGCATCAATTCGGAGCTTGCCGAAAAGATGGATCCGATTGAGCTCTCCTCCCTTAATGAGCTCTTGGACCGCATCGCCGCTTTGGGAGTCGCTACGGACTATGACCGGATTGGGCTTAAACCCGACCAAAGGGACATTAGATCCCCGCCGGCCACCCATGAGATAGCGGTAGTGGAGGAACCACACACGGGTTGCCCCTCAACTTTGAGGATGAATTATGTCCGGATCACCGAACTCAGTGAGCCGAACACCTACTCAAAGGAAGACATGACCCGGGTCCCGGACTTAGAATCGGGCATCGGGCCGAAGAGATTGGGTAATACTCCGGATCCCGAACTGTCAGGCTCGGAACCTCCCGTGCCCCGGGGTGTTAGATCGGATCAAAATCCGGATTCAGCCAACGACACTCGCTCGGACTTAAACCGTCTCTCCCGCATCAGGCAAGAGCCCCAGGAGACGGTACACCGTTACTGGGCCAGATTCCTCCTTGCGCTTAACAAGGTCGAGGACTGCCACAAGGAGGACGTAGTCTCACTTTTCCACAAAAACTGCACGAATAAAGGACTCCTTAATGCTATAAGTCACCATGACATAGTACACTTTGCAGACTTGGCAACCATAGTACAGAAGTACTATGCGATGGAAAGCGCCTGGAAGACCCAAACAGAATTTTGGGATAGTACGACCCTCACCAGAACCTTTGTCCGAACTAAACGGCCGAACTCTCGTAAGTCGACCAATTCAATTCCCAAGAAACCAAAACCGCCCGTATGGAACCAGATTGGAAGAATGGCTCAATGGGCCATGTAAGCTTCACAGTACGCCGGATGCAACACCAACCCATAGCCTTAGGGCATGTTGGATACTCCGGCAGGTAGCAAAAAGTGGCGAGGATCTCCTCGGAAGCCATAAAGCAGAACAACATCCCGCCAATGAAGACAATACGGTACTAACAGTCTTCGAGACTTTTGCCTCAAATGATAGGCGCTAGAGAGCTCATCGAAGCTCCGCGGAAATCTGCCATGTGGCAAAAATAAATCCGTGGAACGACACTGCTATAACTTTCAATGCCAGTGACGAACACCAATTCCAGACCATCCGGGCACCAGCCGCTTTGGTCCTTAGCCCAATAGTGGACGGCTTTCGGCTCACTAAAGTACTCATGGACAACGGAAGCGGATTAAACTTGATCTACGAAGAAACACTCAAGAAGATGGAAATTGATAAAAGACGCATTGAACAAAGCGGCACAACCTTCAGGGGAATTATCCCTAGTCGGGAAGCACGGTGTGCGGGGAAAATCACACTCGATGTGGTATTCGGCACCCCAGAGAATTACAGGTCCGAAGAAATCACATTCCAAGTGGCTCCTTTCAGCAGCGGATACCACGCCCTTCTAGGGCGGGACGCGTTTGCAAGCTTTCAAGCTATACCCCATTACGAGTACATGAAGCTTAAAATGCCCGGACCCAATGGAATCATCACTCTAGCTAGTGATACGGACGTCGCACTCCGCGCCGAAAACAAAACCGCAACACTAGCCTTGGATGTTGGAAATATGCCCTAGAGGCAATAATAAAAGGATTATTATTATATTTCTTTGTTCATGATAATTGTCTTTTATTCATGCTATAATTGTATTATCCGGAAATCGTAATACACGTGTGAATACATAGACCACAACATGTCCCTAGTGAGCCTCCAGTTGACTAGCTCATTGATCAACAGATAGTCATGGTTTCCTGACTATGGACATTGGATGTCGTTAATAACGGGATCACATCATTAGGAGAATGATGTGATGGACAAGACCCAATCCTAAGCATAGCTCAAGATCGTAGTTTCGCTTTTGCTAGAGCTTTTCCAATGTCAAGTATCTCTTCCTTAGATCATGAGATCGTAACTCCCGGATACCGTAGGAGTGCTTTGGGTGTACCAAACGTCACAACGTGATCGGGTGACTATAAAGGTATACTACGGTATCTCCGAAAGTGTCTGCGGTTGACACGGATCAAGATCGGATTTGTCACCCGTATGACGAAGAGGTATCACTGGGCCCACTCGGTAATGCATCATCATAATGAGCTCAAAGTGACAAAGTGTCTGGTCAGGGGATCATGCATTACGGTACGAGTAAAGTGACTTGCTGGTAACGAGATTGAACGAGGTATTGGGATACCGACGATCGAATCTTGGGCAAGTAACATACCGATTGACAAAGGGAATTGTATACGGGGTTGCTTGAATCCTCGACATCGTGGTTCATCCGATGAGATCATCGAGGAGCATGTGGGAGCCAACATGGGTATCCAGATCCCGCTGTTGGTTATTGACCGGAGAGCCATCTCGGTCATGTCTACGTGTCTCCCGAACTCGTAGGGTCTACACACTTAAGGTTCGGTGACGCTAGGGTTGTATGAATATGAGTATGCAGCAAACTGAATCTTGTTCGGAGTCCCGGATGAGATCCCGGACGTCACGAGGAGTTCCGGAATGGTCCGGAGGTAAAGAATTATATATGGGAAGTCGAGTTTCGGCCATCGGGAAAGTTTCGGGGTTCACCGGTATTGTACCGGGACCACCGGAAGGGTCCCGGAGGTCCACCGGGTGGGGCCACCTATCCCGGAGGGCCCCATGGGCTGAAGTGGGAGGGGAACCAGCCCCTGGTGGGCTGGTGCGCCTGGGCCCCCCTCTGCGCCTAGGGTTGGGAACCCTAGGGGGGCGCGCCCACTTGCCATGGGTGACAAGTCTCTTGGTCAGCCGCCTCCCTAGGAGATCCCATCTCCTAGGGCCGGCGCCCCGGGTCCCTATATAAAGAGGGGGTGGGAGGGCAGCCGACGTGACACCGGGCGCCTCCTTCCCCTTTGCTACACCTCTCTCCCCAGAGTTGCTTGGCGAAGCCCCGCCGGACCCACACGATCCACCACCACGCCGTCAGGCTGCCGGATCTTTATCATCCTCTCCTTCCCCTTGCTGGATCAAGAAGGAGGAGACGCCACGCTGACCGCACGTGTGTTGAACGCGGAGGTGCCGTCCGTTCGGCGCTAGGATCTCCGGTGATTTGGATCACGACGAGAACGACTCCCTCAACCCCGTTCTCTTGAAGGGATACAAACCCGTTAAACAGACCCTAAGGCGATTTTCAGAGCCCAAATGACAAGCCATGGGGGAAGAGCTAGCCAAGCTACTTGAGTCCGGATTCATCAGAGATGTCAAACATCCGGATTGGCTGGCGAACTTGGTAATGGTACCAAAGAAGGACAATTTCGCGCGTAAAGGCCGACTTTCAAAGACCTCAACAAGGCTTGCCCCAAGGATCCCTTTCCCCTCCCTTGCACCGATCAAATCATCGACACCACAGCAGGACACGACTCGCTGTGTTTCCTCGACGCATACTCTGGATACCATCAAATAAAGATGGCAGAGTCCGACCAAGCTGCAACAGCTTTCATAATGCCATATGGCCCTTTCTGCTTCAACACTATGCCTTTCGGGCTTAAGAATGCCGGCGCAACCTACCAACGCATGATTCAAACATGCCTGGAAAAGCAAATCGGCAAAACAGTGGAGGCATAGTCGACAACGTAGTCATAAAAACAAGACAAATCGAAACCCTAATAGATGACTTGAGGCTTACGTTCGACAACCTCCGAACATACGACATCAAGTTGAATCCAGAGAAACGCGTTTTCGGCGTCCCCTCTGGAAAACTGCCGGGCTTCATCATTTCTAATAGAGGAATTGAAGCTAATCCGGCAAAAATCTGAGCTTTGTCGCAGTTGGCTATACCAACAGACCTCAAACACATCCAGAAACTAGTTGGATGCGTGGCTGCTTTGAGCCGCTTTATCTCCAGGTTAGGAGAAAAGGCATTACCTATTTACCGCCTTCTTCGGCGCACCGAACACTTCGTGTGGACAGATGCAGCCGCGGCCGGACTCGATGAAATAAATACCTTATTGGCCAATAATCCAGTCCTAACAGCGCCAAATATCAGCGAACCTATGCTGCTGTACATAGCTGCAACACATCAAGTTGTAAGCGCAGTACTCGTCATCGAACGAGAGGTTGACGGATACAAATTCCCGCTACAGAAGCCGGTTTATTACGTATCCACGGTCCTCACCCCATGCAAATCCCGATACCCACACTATCAAAAAATAGCATACGCGGTCTTCATGGCATCCCGAAAGCTATGACACTAATTTCAAGAGTGTTCGATTACGGTGGCCTCCAAAGTACCACTAAATGATATAATAAATAACCGCGATGCCACGGGCCGGATCGCTAAATGGGCCATCGAGCTCCTTCCGTTCGACATAACATATAAGCCTCGGCGAGCTATCAAGTCGCAAGTATTAGCTGACTTTTTCGCCAAATGGACGGAAGCCGAACTACCTAAAGAGTACGACGCGTACTCTAACTGGATCATGCACTTCGACGGCTCTAAAATGCCGGCCAGATTGGGAGCAGGCGTAGTCCTGACATCTCCCACCGGAGACACGGTCCAATACGTCCTCCAAATATTATACACAGACTCCAATAATGCAGCCAAATATGAGGCTCTGTTGCACGGTCTTCGGATGGCAGGCTCTATGGGCACTCAACGCCTAGAGGTACGTGGGGATTCAAACCTCGCTATATCACAAATAAACGGAGACTTTGATGCCAAGGATCTGAAAATGGCGGCCTACCGTAATGTCGTCCTTAAAATGTCAGCTCAGTTCAAGGGGCTCGAATTCCACCATGTGGCTCGAAAAAACAACCAAGCGGCAGATGTCCTTGCCCGCATCGGTGATGAACGCAACCCTGTCCCACCTAACATATTCCTGGAAAGGCTGTTCAAGCCATCCGTGGCATGGGAAGGGGAGTCTGGCAATACCAGCACAGATCCGAATACATCCCCAGATTCCAAACTATCAGACATAATCGGAGGCTCTACCACCGAAATAACATCGTCAGCCCACGAAATAATGGCTGTCATCGCCTGCGGATCGAGCCTTTCTTGGCCTACCTAAATAGGCAGGAGCTCCCGAAGATCAAAATGAAGCACGCTGCATCGTCTGCCGCTCTAAAGCTTACAAAGTCCATGAAGGGAACTCTATAAGAAAAGTGCGACCGAGTGCCCCAAAGGTGCATCTCCAAGAGGAAGGGTGGCAGCTCTTGGCTGAAATCCATGCCGGATCAAGGGCACCATGCCGCTCTCGAGCACTAGTTAGCAAGGCCTTCCGTACAGGTTTCTATTGGCCGACGGCTCGAAAGCAGACGACAGGACCTTGTCCAACACTGCGCTGGTTGCCGCTCTTTGCCAATCAGAGTCATATGCCCCTCATCGCTCTCCAAACAATCCCCATAACTTGGCCCTTCGCGTCCGGGGCTGGATATGGTTGGACCCCTTAAAGGGGAAGCCACAAGAAAAATACTTATTGGTCATGGTAGATCGAGCGTCATACCATGCTCGCGGACATGCTGTCCAGCTTCAGTCCGTGCGCCAGCAAGCGTCAAACGGCTGCTACACAGCCAACTGACCGCCATCTACTGTACGCTCATGTTGTCTCCTGACCAGCCATCCTTCATCATAGAGTCGCTGCAGCCCTGACCGACCACTGGCAGACTCGCGCACTCTCTCACCAGACACCGTCACGCCCGACGACGGCCGATCCCGGACCCTCGCACCGCATCCGCAGCGGCCCGACCAGCGCGCATCGCGACCGCCGCCTGCCCGCGACCGACGCCACAGTGCCTCCGCTGCACGTCAGCCGCCGTCCGCCTCAGCAGCCGCGCCGCATCCGCCTCCACCGCCGGCGCACTCGCGCAGCGCCAACTCGCCAGTGCCGGCCGCCCGCACAGCTCGCTAGCACCACGCAAGCGCGGTCCTCGAGCGAGCC
Organism: Aegilops longissima; assembly: GCA_021605205.1. Taxonomy (NCBI): domain Eukaryota; kingdom Viridiplantae; phylum Streptophyta; class Magnoliopsida; order Poales; family Poaceae; genus Aegilops; species Aegilops longissima. The sequence continues at coordinate 687,182,468 of CM038680.1, read as the reverse complement.
AGTGCAGCCGCAGCCCGCTTGAGCACGCCACGCCAGTGCACCGTCACTTCCAACTTATGACCCCTATGCCTGGTTTCCACGCATACTCGGTTTTGTATAACTGAAGGGTATTGGACACACCCCGGACTGTAGGATCCGGGATTGAAGCGAAAAAGGTCCGCCATGACAAATGATTTTAATCGGCTAGGGGCTACTTATGTCCATCGAATTACACATCACTTGACTGACTATATTCCTCCTCTATACCATCCAACAGGCTATCTAGCTTACAATCCCATTGAGAATACTTTATGCTAACGCTACCTGGTCATATACCGGACTCACGGGAATTTCTTGCCCATCCGCCCTGCCGTCCGACTTGCCATATGGTTCGGGTCCAGCTTGGTGTAGCGTCTTCACCATAGCCCATGCTTCTCTTGCACCTTGTCGGCAGGCTAACATCTTCCAAAAACGGAAGCCCGCGTGTTCTTGAAGCATGTCCACAAGCTCCCCATGCCATTTGGCAGGAAGCTTGATAGCCACAAAGCTCACAGCAACGCCTCAGACGCCTACCGAGCTCGCTCATGCAGTTGTGAGAGGTCTTGCATAAATCGCTCGCAGAGGGGCATCTCCTCCTCGTATGCGACCGTTAGCATTCCTACAAGCACAACTCTTTCAATATACTTCCTCGCTGAACTATGCTACAGTTCGTTTAGGCACTTACGATAAATGTCGCGGCAAAGCCTTTTGTTCTCCTTCACGGAGTCTGCCAGCTGCGCGCGGACGTCTTTCAATTCCACGTCCAGCCGAACATTGGCATCTTGGAGAGTATTCTTCTCCTGCCTAACTTCCGTAAGAATGTGTTCACCAGCCTTTAGTTGCCTCTAGAGATGTGACTCGTCATCTCTCCCGCCCTCCGGATTTACTCCGGGGTTATCTGCAGAATTTTCTGTTAAACTCGTCATACCAGCCAGTTGCTAACTGGTACATTTTCATACAATCCAGATAAATGTTACCAGATGAGGCCTTCTGGGATTCCTCTAGCTTGGCAACTGTGGCCCTCAGTTGGGTCTTGCACTCCTCTAGCTCCCGAGACAATTGCTCATTCTTATCTACAAGAACCTGCGCATAAATTGATCCTTAAAACTGTTGTTCCAACCGTTTCAAGTCTCAGGGGCTACTGCTATACATACTTATCAAACTTTCTTACCCGTATATCTTTGGTATACTGGTCCATCGCCCGGGCAAGCCCACCTTGAGCAGCCCAGATGTATGCGTCTCCCGAATTGAAAGCATTAAATGCCTCTTCGGAAAAGATGTTGTTGCGAAGCACGGCCCATCGACGCCGGTGATTCATGGCGCCTCTACTTGAATTCGTGGCGAGAGCATATTCTGCGCCCTCTGTCGGAGGACTATACGGCATTGGACCTACGTCCACCTCCTCTCTCGAAATCGGTTCTGGAGCCCGACTGGTGGAGGCGTGGTTGGCAGGATCCCCGGATATAGTCCGGATACTCCTCTTCCTGCCAGGATGTAAAGGGCGCTGTTATACTTCAAATAACAATAATTACATGACAGGTTGTTTCCTTACCTCTGTAGAGGCGTGTCGGCCCTAACTGCCTTCCTCTTGAGCTACCCAATCCAGACGCCTGTGGCCGATGGGTCCCTAGGGGCTCGGCCCTGCGCTCCAACCGTCGTCTCTGCCAAAACACGACGCTTCAGGGATAAGGCATGACATCAGGAAAGAGTCCTCTTCGGAGGATCGAGTCTTCGGCCTGGCTTACACGCGACGTAGGTAGCAGTCCGGGATAATCGGCAGTAATAGCCATTGAGGCGCCGTCACGGCTCGCCCGATAAAATATCCCGTTGACAAGCTCCACAGTCATATCCGGATCTTCTTCAAGTCCTGGATCCAGGGCCCTTCCGGGGTCCTCTTGCTGCGGGGAAGGGCTGGAGATTCCTTCACGGCCTTCCTCGCCCTGCTCGGAAATATCGAGGCAGGTAATCTTAGCGAAAAACGCCATAATAAGTGAAGCGGGAAAATGAACTACGACTTACCCAGTTTGGGGGATTGTACATGGAGAATCCGTCCCGCGGTTTGATGTGAAGGAAGTCTTCCTCTTCTCCTTTGTATAAGTCGGACAGTATCCTTGCCAAAGCAGTGGCGGAGTCCGGACCCTTATAGCCTACAACGTGGCATCGTCTTCCCGTTGAAATGCCACATGGATTGCCACGATATTGGGCGGTTGCACTCCCACATTATGCATATTGCCATGACCTCGACTATCGTCAGTCCGCATCTGGCTAGTAACTTTATCCTGCTCATTAGAAAATGTATTTCCCTGGTATCCTCTTCTTGGGGGCCTCGGGGGCGCCAACTTAGACGTGCCCTCGGCGGGCCGTTATTGAACTTGGGGAGACCTGTCTGGACTGGATCCGGAAGGGGGACGTCATCAATGTAAAACCACTCTGAAGGCCAGTTCTCTGGTGCCTTTTTGGGAGTGCCGGATAGGTATCCGGTCTCGGCGATACGCCATACTTCGGCCCCTCCCACTTGACATAGGGACTCTCCCTGGTTGCGGGGGACAAGGCAGAACAGCTTCTTCCATAAACTGAAATGAGCCTCACAGCCTAGAAATAGCTCACAAAGGGCGACATGCCCTGCTATATGTAGCATGGAAGCTGGGGTAAAGTTGTGCAACTGGAGGCCGTAGAACTCCAGGAGCCCACGAAGGAACGGATGAATAGGAAACCCGATGCCCCTTAACAGATGCGGAATGAGGCATATTCGCTCCTCTGGAGACGGATTAGGGGATCTCTCCGCTTGTTCCCCGCCATTATAGGTGGCTATTCCGGCTCGGACGGGGACCATGAGCGCCGTGGAGAAACCCTTGGGTTTGTAGCTCTATCAAACGGCTATGAGGAACTGGACACTCTTCCCGGTCCCCGGCTTGGGGCAAGGTGAGCGAGCAGAAGAGCTGCGACGATCGGCCATGTTGGAATGGTTTTTCCGAGGCGCTCTGTTGGATGCTTGCTCGGGGGGGAAGGGTGAGGTTCGGATCTGGGAATCCCCGTCTCTTCAAATAGACGGCTAGCCCGAAGGATCGGGGGTGCAAAATGCAAAATACCTTGACTCCTCGCATTAAGCCGACCGTGAAACGGTCATTATTAAAACACCGGCGACGAGTACAACGTTGACGAGAAGCCGGATACTGTTCGTCGTAATAGGTACATTGGAGTATTCGGAGATGGAACCCGCCTTGCAATGCCGAAGACAAGACTGCGTGCCGGACTCATTGTCATTGAAGCCTGGTTCAGGGGCTACTGAGGGAGTCCTAGATTAGGGGGTATCCGCAGAGCCGGACTATATACATCGTCCGGACTATTGAAGCATGGAGATACAAGACTCAAGACTCCGGCCCGTGTCCGGATGGGACTCTCCTTTGCGTGGAAGACAAGCTTGGCGATCCGGATATTGTATTTCCTTCCTAGTAACCGACTCCATGTAAACCCTAGCCTTCTCTGGTGTCTATATAAACCGGAAAGGTTGGTCCTTAGAAGGCCGATCACAATTACAATCATACCATCATAGGCTAGCTCTTAGGGTTTAGCCTCTACGATCTCGTGGTAGATCTACTCTTGTACTACTCATATCTTCAATATTAATCAAGCAGGAAGTAGGGTTTTACCTCCATCGAGAGGGCCCGAACCTGGGTAAACATTGTGTCCCTTGCTTCATGTTACCATCAGCCTAAGACGCACAGATCGGGACCCCATACCCGAGATCCGCCGGTTTTGACACCGACAAAGACCACCGGCCCCCGCCCGCCAGATCTGCACGGCGACCAGCACGCCAGACTCATGGATGCACATCGTGCCCCACCGCGCAAGATCCTCACGTGGTCGCCGCGCCCAGCCAGCGCCTCCACCTCGTGACGTGGCCAGCACCACCGCTGCCTTAACCTCACGCCGCCCGCGGCCGCCGCCGATGGCCCGCCTCCTCACCAAATCCGGTCGCGAGGCCCTCGGATCTGCCACCTCGCAGCATCTGCCGAGCCACCTCTGCGAGGCGCATGCCACCAGACCGCGCGCCGAGGCCGACGGCCCGCCTCACCAAATCGGGCGCGAAGGCCCGGATCCGCCGCCTCAGCAGCCGCGGACCACTTCAGGAGTGAGGCGCCGCTAACCCCGAAGCGTGACACAGGGCCGCTGCCCCAGCCTTCCAGCGCCCGTCATCGCTACCACCCTTAGGAGCGGTCGGCCCGCGCCGCACTGATGTCTATTACGCAACCTTCTTATGTAGACTCGTGTTGGGCCTCCAAGCGCTGGTTTTAGATGCTGTCGCAAGGCGAAATAATGGCTGTCATCGCCCCGTGGACTGAGCCTTTCTTGGCCTACCTAAATAGGCAGGAGCTCCCCGAAGATCAAAATGAAGCACGCTGCATCGTCCGGCGTTCTAAAGCTTACAAAGTCCATGAAGGGGAACTCTATAAGAAAAGTGCGACCGGAGTGCCCCAAAGGTGCATCTCCGAAGAGGAAGGGTGGCAGCTCTTGGCTGAAATCCATGCCGGACTGGGCGGGCACCATGCCGCGGCTCGAGCACTAGTTAGCAAGGCCTTCCGTACAGGTTTCTATTGGCCGACGGCTCGAGCAGACGCACAGGACCTTGTCCAACACTGCGTCGGTTGCCAGCTCTTTGCCAATCAGAGTCATATGCCCCCTACTGCTCTCCAAACAATCCCCATAACTTGGCCCTTCGCGGTCTGGGGGCTGGATATGGTTGGACCCCTTAAAGGGGGAAGCCACAAGAAAAAATACTTATTGGTCATGGTAGACAAGTTCACCAAATGGATATAAGCCAAACCAGTGAAAACGGTCGAATCCGGACTAGTAATAGACTTTATATCCGGGGTCGTACACCGATACGGTGTCCCCCACAGCATCATCACCGATAATGGCTCAAATTTCACAGCCGATGAAGTGAAAGCTTGGTGCGGCAAAATGGGCATTAAGCTCGACTATGCTTCCGTCTACCATCCTCAAACAAATGGCCAGGTCGAACGGGCAAACGGTCTCATCATGAGCGGCATCAAACCCAGACTAGTGCAATCCTTGACAGAGTCGGACACTCATTGGGTCGAGGAGCTCGACTCCGTGCTTTGGGGGCTGTGGACCACGCCGAATCGCACCACCGGATATACACCATTTTTTATGGTGTATGGCGCGGAAGCAGTACTACCCTGCGACATAATACATGATTCGCCACGCATACGCATGTACGAAGAGAAGGAAGCCGAGTTAGATCGGCAGGATAACTTGGACGCTCTGGAGGAGGAGCGCGACGTTGCGAAGGCCCGTTCCGCATTCTATCAGCAACAGGCTCGACGATACCAAAGCAGAGAAGTGCGGGCCAAAACTTATAATATTGGCGAGCTCGTTCTACGCTTACCAGAGAAGAAGAAGTATAAGCTCAAACCCAAGTGGGAAGGTCCCTTCGTCATCGACAAAGTTCTCACCGGAGGAGCGTACGCCACGTGTGCGACCGATAATGACTTGAGCTGAACCCATGGAACGCGCCGGACTCCGGAGATTCTACGCCTAGCGCCAAACTCGAGGTTTGTCTCCTTACCTCCTCCTTTTAATTATGCTCCCTCCTCTTCCTTTCTTGATCTTTTTCTCTTCACACAAAGTATTTAATACAGTACGGACTCCCGGATTATTCCGGCCGCACTATGTGTGTAAGCAATACCTGGGGGCTTCCTATACGGAAGCTAAACATAACTTACTCTAAAGGGCTTTTTGCACATCACACATGCGTTTTCCATGTGTGCCTTTTCTTCACCACTATATGCATCGATATGACTTAAGATGTGGCTAAGCTGGGTTGCCTGGCTCCTGCGTTTATGCCCTACGTTCCCGTTAATTCGGCTAGGGCATAAGGGGAGCACCTCTGCGATTGTTACTGCCGGTTCAGCCGGATGTGTACCTCAGACTGGGTGAAGCCGAAAGCTAGTTTCCTTAAGAGAATATTCTGTCGGTGAACAAAAGATGTCTTCGTTTATCATAACATTAATCCCCAGAAGTTTTGTATCCTGCGCCATGGTTCGCAGTCCGGACATGTGCCTTGTCGCATGCTTACCCAGGGAAAGGAACCCTTAACCGAACTATTCTCCCTGGAAGATGTTTCTTACTATCCATGTAATATAACATAACTAGTTGGGTACTTGTCTGTTCAAGCACTTATGACCCCTATGCCTGGTTTCCACGCATACTCCGGTTTTGTATAACTGAGCGGGTATTCGGACACACCCCGGACTGTAGGATCCAGGGATTGAAGCGAAAAGGTCCGCCATGACAAATGATTTTAATCTGGCTAGGGGCTACTTATGTCCATCGAATTACACAGTCACTTGGACTGACTATATTCCTCCTCTATACCATCCAACAGGCTATCTAGCTTACAATCCCATTGAGAATACTTTGCGGCTAACGCTACCTGGTCATATACCAGACTCACGGGAATTTCTTGCCCATCTGGCCCTGCCGGTCCGACTTCGGCCATATGGTTCGGGTCCAGCTTGGTGTAGCGCGTCTTCACCATAGCCCATGCTTCTCTTGCACCTTGTCGGCAGGCTAACATCTTCCAAAAACGGAAGCCCGCCGTGCTCCTTGAAGCATGTCCACAAGCTCCCCATGCCATTTGGCAGAAGCTTGATAGCCACAAAGCTGCATAGCGCCTCGCATCGCTCGCCGAGCTCGCTCATGCAGCCAGTGAGAGGTCTTGCGATAAATCGCTCGCAGAGGCGGCATCTCCTCCTCGTATGCGACCGTTAGCATTCCTACAAGCACAACTCTTTCAATATACTTCCTCGCCGAACTATGCTACAGTTCGTTTAGGCACTTACGATAAATGTCGCGCAAAGCCTTTTGTTCTCCTTCACGAGTCTGCCACCAAATGCGGGCGTCTTTCAATTCCACGCCCAAATTAACATTGGCATCTTGGAGAGTATTCTTCTCCTGCCTAACTTCCGTAAGAATGTGTTCACCAGCCTTTAGTTGCCTCTAGAGATGTGACTCGTCATCTCTCCCGCCCTCCGGATTTACTCCGGGGTTATCTGCAGAATTTTCTGGTAAACTCGTCATACCAGCCAGTTGCTAACTGGTACATTTTCATACAATCCAGATAAATGTTACCAGATGAGGCCTTCTGGGATTCCTCTAGCTTGGCAACTGTGGCCCTCAGTTGGGTCTTGCACTCCTCTAGCTCCCGAGACAATTGCTCATTCTTATCTACAAGAACCTGCGCATAAATTGATCCTTAAAACTGTTGTTCCAACCGTTTCAAGTCTCAGGGGCTACTGCTATACATACTTATCAAACTTTCTTACCCGTATATCTTTGGTATACTGGTCCATCGCCCGGGCAAGCCCACCTTGAGCAGCCCAGATGTATGCGTCTCCCGAATTGAAAGCATTAAATGCCTCTTCGGAAAAGATGTTGTTGCGAAGCACGGCCCATCGACGCCGGTGATTCATGGCGCTCTCTACTTCGAAATTCGTGGCAGAGAGCATATATGCGTCCTCTGTCGGAGGACTATACGGCATTGGACCTACGTCCACCTCCTCTCTCGAAATCGGTTCTGGAGCCCGACTGGTGGAGGCGTGGTTGGCAGGATCCCCGGATATAGTCCGGATACTCCTCTTCCTGCCAGGATGTAAAGGGCGCTGTTATACTTCAAATAACAATAATTACATGACAGGTTGTTTCCTTACCTCTGTAGAGGCGTGTCGGCCCTAACTGCCTTCCTCTTGAGCTACCCAATCCGGACGCCTGTGGCCGATGGGTCCCTAGGGGCTCGGCCCTGCGCTCCAACCGTCGTCTCTGCCAAAACACGACGCTTCAGGGATAAGGCATGACATCAGGAAAGAGTCCTCTTCGGAGGATCGAGTCTTCGGCCTGGCTTACACGCGACATAGGTAGCAGTCCGGGATAATCGGCAGTAATAGCCATTGAGGCGCCGTCACGGCTCGCCCGATAAAATATCCCGTTGACAAGCTCCACAGTCATATCCGGATCTTCTTCAAGTCCTGGATCCAGGGCCCTTTCGGGGTCCTCTTGCTGCGGGGAAGGGCTGGAGATTCCTTCTACGGCCTTCCTCAGTTCCTGCTCGGAAATATCGAGGCAGGTAATCTTAGCGAAAAACGCCATAATAAGTGAAGCGGGAAAATGAACTACGACTTACCCAGTTTGGGGGATTGTACATGGAGAATCCGTCCCGCGGTTTGATGTGAAGGAAGTCTTCCTCTTCTCCTTTGTATAAGTCGGACAGTATCCTTGCCAAAGCAGTGGCGGAGTCCGGACCCTTATGGCCACAACGGGTGGCATCGTCTTCCCCGTTGAAATGCCACATGGGATTGCCCTGATATTGGAGCGGTTGCACTCCCCGCATTATGCATATTGCCATGACCTCGACTATCGTCAGTCCGCATCTGGCTAGTAACTTTATCCTGCTCATTAGAAAATGTATTTCCCTGGTATCCTCTTCTTGGGGGCCTCGGGCGCTTAACTTAGACGATGCCCTCGGGAACCGTTATTGAACTTGGGGAGACCTGTCCGGACTGGATCCGGAAGGGGGACGTCATCAATGTAAAACCACTCTGAAGGCCAGTTCTCTGGTGCCTTTTTGGGAGTGCCGGATAGGTATCCGGTCTCGGCGATACGCCATACTTCGGCCCCTCCCACTTGACATAGGGACTCTCCCTGGTTGCGGGGGACAAGGCAGAACAGCTTCTTCCATAAACTGAAATGAGCCTCACAGCCTAGAAATAGCTCACAAAGGGCGACATGCCCTGCTATATGTAGCATGGAAGCTGGGGTAAAGTTGTGCAACTGGAGGCCGTAGAACTCCAGGAGCCCACGAAGGAACGGATGAATAGGAAACCCGATGCCCCTTAACAGATGCGGAATGAGGCATATTCGCTCCTCTGGAGACGGATTAGGGGATCTCTCCGCTTGTTCCCCGCCATTATAGGTGGCTATTCCGGCTCGGACGGGGACCATGAACGCCGGTGGGAGAAACCCTTGGGTTTGTAGCTCTATCAAATGGCTATGAGGAACTGGACACTCTCCCCAGTCCCCGGCTTGGGGCAAGGTGAGCGAGCAGAAGAGCTGCGACGATCGGCCATGTTGGAATGGTTTTTCCGAGGCGCTCTGTTGGATGCTTGCTCAGGGGGGAAGGGTGAGGTTCGGATCTGGGAATCCCCGTCTCTTCAAATAGACGGCTAGCCCGAAGGATCGGGGGTGCAAAAATGCAAAAATACCTTGACTCCTCGCATTAAACGACCGTGGAAAAGGTCATTATTAAGGCACTTTGAAGCCGCAGTACAACGTTGACGAAGCGGATCTTGTTCGTCGTAATAGGTACATTGGAGTATTCGGAGATGGAACCCGCCTTGCAATGCGAAGACAAGACTGCGTGCGGACTCATTGTCATTGAAGCCTGGTTCAGAGACTCTTGAGGAGTCCTAGATTAGGGGTATCATGAGCGGACTATATACATCGTCCGGACTATTGAAGCATGGAGATACAAGACTCAAGACTCAGGCCCGTGTCCAGATGGGACTCTCCTTTGCGTGGAAGACAAGCTTGGCGATCCGGATATTGTATTTCCTTCCTAGTAACCGACTCCATGTAAACCCTAGCCTTCTCCGGTGTCTATATAAACCGGAAAGGTTGGTCCTTAGAAGGCCGATCACAATTACAATCATACCATCATAGGCTAGCTCTTAGGGTTTAGCCTCTACGATCTCGTGGTAGATCTACTCTTGTACTACTCATATCTTCAATATTAATCAAGCAGGAAGTAGGGTTTTACCTCCATCGAGAGGGCCTGAACCTGGGTAAACATTGTGTCCCTTGCTTCATGTTACCATCAGCCTAAGACGCACAGATCGGGACCCCATACCCGAGATCCGCCGGTTTTGACACCGACAAAGACCACCGGCCCCCGCCCGCCAGATCTGCACCGGCGACCAGCACGCCGCACTCATGGCTGCACATCGTGCCCCACCGCGCGCATCCTCACGTGGTCGCCGCGCCCAGCCCGCGCCTCCACCCTGCACGTAGGCCAGCACCACCGCTGCCTTAACCTCACGCCGCCGCGACGCCTCTGCCGATGGCCCGCCTCCTCACCAAATCCGGTCGCGAGGCCCTCGGATCTGCCACCTCGCAGGCAGCTGTCAGGCCACCTCTGCGAGGGAGGCGCATGCCAGCCAGACCGCCGCCGGAGGCCGACGGCCCGCCTCCTCACCGATCCGGGCGCGAAGGCCCCGGATCCGCCGCCTCGCAGGCAGCCGCCGGACCACTTCAGTGAGGGAGGCGCACGCTAACCCCGAGCGTGACCTGGGGCCGCTGCCCCAGCCTTCCAGCGCCCGTCATCGCTACCACCCTTAGGAGCGGTCTGCCCGCGCCGCACTGATGTCTATTACGCAACCTTCTTATGTAGACTCGTGTTGGGCCTCCAAGCGCTGGTTTTAATCTTTGTCGCAAAAGCGAAATAATGGCTGTCATCGCCCCGTGGACTGAGCCTTTCTTGGCCTACCTAAATAGGCAGGAGCTCCCCGAAGATCAAAATGAAGCACGCTGCATCGTCCGGCGTTCTAAAGCTTACAAAGTCCATGAAGGGGAACTCTATAAGAAAAGTGCGACCGGAGTGCCCCAAAGGTGCATCTCCGAAGAGGAAGGGTGGCAGCTCTTGGCTGAAATCCATGCGGACTGGGCGGCACCATGCAGCGGCTCGAGCACTAGTTAGCAAGGCCTTCGTGACAGGTTTCTATTGGCCGACGGCTCGAAAGGCACGACAGGACCTTGTCCAACACTGCGTCGGTTGCCACTCTTTGCCAATCAGAGTCATATGCCCCTCTCGCTCTCCAAACAATCCCCATAACTTGGCCCTTCGCGGTGCAGGGGCTGGATATGGTTGGACCCTTAAAGGGGAAGCCACAAGAAAAAATACTTATTGGTCATGGTAGACAAGTTCACCAAATGGATATAAGCCAAACCAGTGAAAACAGGTCGAATCCGGACTAGTAATAGACTTTATATCCGGGTCATTACACCGTCGGTGTCCCCACAGCATCATCACCGATAATGGCTCAAATTTCACAGCCGATGAAGTGAAAGCTTGGTGCGGCAAAATGGGCATTAAGCTCGACTATGCTTCCGTCTACCATCCTCAAACAAATGGCCAGGTCGAACGGGCAAACGGTCTCATCATGAGCGGCATCAAACCCAGACTAGTGCGATCCTTGACAGAGTCGGACACTCATTGGGTCGAGGAGCTCGACTCCGTGCTTTGGGGGCTGTGGACCACGCCGAATCGCACCACCGGATATACACCATTTTTTATGGTGTATGGCGCGGAAGCAGTACTACCCTGCGACATAATACATGATTCGCCACGCATACGCATGTACGAAGAGAAGGAAGCCGAGTTAGATCGGCAGGATAACTTGGACGCTCTGGAGGAGGAGCGCGACGTTGCGAAGGCCCGTTCCGCATTCTATCAGCAACAGGCTCGACGATACCAAAGCAGAGAAGTGCGGGCCAAAACTTATAATATTGGCGAGCTCGTTCTACGCTTACCAGAGAAGAAGAAGTATAAGCTCAAACCCAAGTGGGAAGGTCCCTTCGTCATCGACAAAGTTCTCACCGGAGGAGCGTACCGCTTACGTAATGCGACCGATAACAGACTTGAGCTGAACCCATGGAACGCGGCCAGACTCCGGAGATTCTACGCCTAGCGCCAAACTCAGTGTTTGTCTCCTTACCTCCTCCTTTTTAATTATGCTCCCTCCCTCTTCCTTTCTTGATCTTTTTCTCTTCACACAAAGTATTTAATACAGTACGGACTCCCGGATTTTTCCGGCCGCACTATGTGTGTAAGCAATACCTGGGGGCTTCCTATACGGAAGCTAAACATAACTTACTCTAAAGGGCTTTTTGCACATCACACATGCGTTTTCCATGTGTGCCTTTTCTTCACCACTATATGCATCGATATGACTTAAGATGTGGCTAAGCTGGGTTGCCTGGCTCCTGTGTTTATGCCCTACGTTCCCGTTAATTCGGCTAGGGCATAAGGGGAGCACCTCTGCGATTATTCTTGCCGGTTCAGCGGATGTGTACCTCGACCGGTGAAGCCGAAAGCTAGTTTCCTTAAGAGAATATTCTGTCGGTGAACAAAAGATGTCTTCGTTTATCATAACATTAATCCCGAAGTTTTGTATCCTGCGCCATGGTTCGATCCGGACATGTGCCTTGTCGCATGCTTACCCAGGAAAGGAACCCTTAACCGAACTATTCTCCCTGGAAGATGTTTCTTACTATCCATGTAATATAACATAACTAGTTGGGTACTTGTCTGTTCAAGCACTTATGACCCCTATGCCTGGTTTCCACACATACTCCGGTTTTGTATAACTGAGCGAGTATTCGGACACACCCCGGACTGTAGGATCCAGGGATTGAAGCGAAAAGGTCCGCCATGACAAATGATTTTAATCTGGCTAGGGGCTACTTATGTCCATCGAATTACACAGTCACTTGGACTGACTATATTCCTCCTCTATACCATCCAACAGGCTATCTAGCTTACAATCCCGTTGAGAATACTTTGCGGCTAACGCTACCTGGTCATATACCAGACTCACGGGAATTTCTTGCCCATCTGGCCCCGCCGGTCCGACTTCGGCCATATGGTTCGGGTCCAGCTTGGTGTAGCGCGTCTTCACCATAGCCCATGCTTCTCTTGCACCTTGTCGGCAGGCTAACATCTTCCAAAAACGGAAGCCCGCCGTGCTCCTTGAAGCATGTCCACAAGCTCCCCCATGCCATTTGGCAGGAAGCTTGATAGCCACAAAGCTCGCATAGCACGCCTCGACGCTCGCCGAGCTCGCTCATGCAGTTGTGAGAGGTCTTGCAGTAAATCGCCTGCAGAGGCGGGCATCTCCTCCTCAGGGCGACCCGTTAGCATTCCTACAAGCACAACTCTTTCAATATACTTCCTCGCCGAACTATGCTACAGTTCGTTTAGGCACTTACGATAAATGTCGCGGCAAAGCCTTTTGTTCTCCTTCACGGAGTCTGCCAGCTGCGCGCGGACGTCTTTCAATTCCACGTCCAGCCGAACATTGGCATCTTGGAGAGTATTCTTCTCCTGCCTAACTTCCGTAAGAATGTGTTCACCAGCCTTTAGTTGCCTCTAGAGATGTGACTCGTCATCTCTCCCGCCCTCCGGATTTACTCCGGGGTTATCTGCAGAATTTTCTGTTAAACTCGTCATACCAGCCAGTTGCTAACTGGTACATTTTCATACAATCCAGATAAATGTTACCAGATGAGGCCTTCTGGGATTCCTCTAGCTTGGCAACTGTGGCCCTCGGTTGGGTCTTGCACTCCTCTAGCTCGAGACAATTGCTCATTCTTATCTACAAGAACTGCACATAAATTGATCCTTAAAACTGTTGTTCCAACCGTTTCAAGTCTCAGGGGCTACTGCTATACATACTTATCAAAATTTCTTACCCGTATATCTTTGGTATACTGGTCCATCGCCCGGGCAAGCCCACCTTGAGCAGCCCAGATGTATGCGTCTCCCGAATTGAAAGCATTAAATGCCTCTTCGGAAAAGATGTTGTTGCGAAGCACGGCCCATCGACGCCGGTGATTCATGGCGCTCTCTACTTCGGAATTCGTGGCAGAGAGCATATCTGCGTCCTCTGTCGGAGGACTATACGGCATTGGACCTACGTCCACCTCCTCTCTCGAAATCGGTTCTGGAGCCCGACTGGTGGAGGCGTGGTTGGCAGGATCCCCGGATATAGTCCGGATACTCCTCTTCCTGCCAGGATGTAAAGGGCGCTGTTATACTTCAAATAACAATAATTACATGACAGGTTGTTTCCTTACCTCTGTAGAGGCGTGTCGGCCCTAACTGCCTTCCTCTTGAGCTACCCAATCCAGACGCCTGTGGCCGATGGGTCCCTAGGGGCTCGGCCCTGCGCTCCAACCGTCGTCTCTGCCAAAACACGACGCTTCAGGGATAAGGCATGACATCAGGAAAGAGTCCTCTTCGGAGGATCGAGTCTTCGGCCTGGCTTACACGCGACGTAGGTAGCAGTCCGGGATAATCGGCAGTAATAGCCATTGAGGCGCCGTCACGGCTCGCCCGATAAAATATCCGTTGACAAGCTCCACGGTCATATCCGGATCTTCTTCAAGTCCTGGATCCGAGGCCCTTCGGGTCCTCTTGCTGCGGAAGGGGCGAGATTCCTTCTCGGCCTTCCTCGGTTCCTGCTCGGAAATATCGAGGCAGGTAATCTTAGCGAAAAACGCCATAATAAGTGAAGCGGGAAAATGAACTACGACTTACCCAGTTTGGGGGATTGTACATGGAGAATCCGTCCCGCGGTTTGATGTGAAGGAAGTCTTCCTCTTCTCCTTTGTATAAGTCGGACAGTATCCTTGCCAAAGCAGTGGCGGAGTCCGGACCCTTATGGCCACAACGGGTGGCATCGTCTTCCCCGTTGAAATGCCACATGGGATTGCCCTGATATTGGAGCGGTTGCACTCCCCACATTATGCATATTGCCATGACCTCGACTATCGTCAGTCCGCATCTGGCTAGTAACTTTATCCTGCTCATTAGAAAATGTATTTCCCTGGTATCCTCTTCTTGGGGGCCTCGGGGGCGCCAACTTAGACGTGCCCTCGGCGGGCCGTTATTGAACTTGGGGAGACCTGTCTGGACTGGATCCGGAAGGGGGACGTCATCAATGTAAAACCACTCTGAAGGCCAGTTCTCTGGTGCCTTTTTGGGAGTGCCGGATAGGTATCCGGTCTCGGCGATACGCCATACTTCGGCCCCTCCCACTTGACATAGGGACTCTCCTGGTTGCGGGGACAAGCGAACAGCTTCTTCCATAAACTGAAATGAGCCTCACAGCCTAGAAATAGCTCACAAAGGCGACATGCCCTGCTATATGTAGCATGGAAGCTGGGGTAAGTTGTGTAACCGGAGGCCGTAGAACTCCGAGCCCACGAAGGAACGGATGAATAGGAAACCCGATGCCCCTTAACAGATGCGGAATGAGGCATATTCGCCTCCTCTGAGACGGATTAGGGATCTCTCGCTTGTTCCCCGCCATTATAGGTGGCTATTCGGCTCGGACGGGGACCATGAACGCCGTGGGAGAAACCCTTGGGTTTGTAGCTCTATCAAACGGCTATGAGGAACTGGACACTCTTCCCGTTCCCCGGCTTGGGGCAAGGTGAGCGAGCAGAAGAGCTGCGACGATCGGCCATGTTGGAATGGTTTTCCGAGGCGCCTGCTGATGCTTGCTCGGGGGGGAAGGGTGAGGTTCGGATCTGGGAATCCCCGTCTCTTCAAATAGACGGCTAGCCCGAAGGATCGGGGGTGCAAAAATGCAAAAATACCTTGACTCCTCGCATTCGCTCGACACGTGGAAACGGTCATTATTAAGGCACTGAAGCCGACGAGTACAACGTTGACGAGAAGCCGGATACTGTTCGTCGTAATAGGTACATTGGAGTATTCGGAGATGGAACCCGCCTTGCAATGCCGAAGACAAGACTGCGTGCCGGACTCATTGTCATTGAAGCCTGGTTCAGGGGCTAATGAGGAGTCCTAGATTAGGGGGTATCCGCAGAGCCGGACTATATACATCGTCCGGACTATTGAAGCGTGGAGATACAAGACTCAAGACTCCGGCCCGTGTCCGGATGGGACTCTCCTTTGCGTGGAAGACAAGCTTGGCGATCCGGATATTGTATTTCCTTCCTAGTAACCGACTCCATGTAAGCCCTAGCCTTCTCTGGTGTCTATATAAACAGGAAAGGTTGGTCCTTAGAAGGCCGATCACAATTACAATCATACCATCATAGGCTAGCTCTTAGGGTTTAGCCTCTACGATCTCGTGGTAGATCTACTCTTGTACTACTCATATCTTCAATATTAATGAAGCAGGAAGTAGGGTTTTACCTCCATCGAGAGGGCCCGAACCTGGGTAAACATTGTGTCCCTTGCTTCATGTTACCATCAGCCTAAGACGCACAGATCGGGACCCCATACCCGAGATCCGCCGGTTTTGACACCGACAAAGACCACCGGCCCCCGCCCGCCAGATCTGCACCGGCGACCAGCACGCCGCACTCATGGCTGCACATCGTGCCCCACCGCGCGCATCCTCACGTGGTCGCCGCGCCCAGCCCGCGCCTCCACCCTGCACGTAGGCCAGCACCACCGCTGCCTTAACCTCACGCCGCCGCGACGCCTCTGCCGATGGCCCGCCTCCTCACCAAATCCGGTCGCGAGGCCCTCGGATCCGCCACCTCGCAGGCAGCTGTCAGGCCACCTCTGCGAGGGAGGCGCATGCCAGCCAGACCGCCGCCGGAGGCCGACGGCCCGCCTCCTCACCAGATCCGGGCGCGAAGGCCCCGGATCCGCCGCCTCGCAGGCAGCCGCCGACCACTTCGGTGAGGCGACGCTAACCCCGAAGTGACACAGGGCGCTGCCCCACCTTCCAAATACCACATCGCCACCACCCTTAGGAGCGGTCGGCCCGTGCCGCACTGATGTCTATTACGCAACCTTCTTATGTAGACTCGTGTTGGGCCTCCAAGCGCTGGTTTTAGATGCTGTCGCAAGGCGAATACACAAAGTTGAATAATGCACGACAGCTGTTGGAATGAAATCGAATGACAGTTCCTAACCAGCAATCAGAGTTGCAATTCTATCAACGATATACCATGTGATAAATAATACTGTCGTACTACTTATGCACACAGGACACTTGTTTCACCATGCCAGATTATTGCATCAAAATCTCTCGGAGGATAGATCAGTTCGGCAGTTGCGTGCTGCTACTGAAGAATTTCAAAGTTGATTTGGACCAGCTCTCCTTGCCGAGAAAGTTCAATTTTGACATCATCCCCTACTGCAAAGATATGATTTAGATTTGAACCTTGACCATCCTTTAGCATCAACCATCATGTGACCATCCTTTGTACTTACAGTATATTGAGCAGGTTCATTCACACCAAGGCTGCCCATGGTAAGAGAAACTTGGTCGCGGTCGCCCGGATTGTTGAACGACTCCCTCGTTGCTCTAGGAATTCTCTGATTGCAAACAAGAAGACATACCCAAACAGTTAGATCAACACAGTGAATCATATGAAACAACATGAAAAGAAAAAAGAATGAAGCACTTGGGCGGCCAATGCTTACCAAGAAGGTGGACATGTCGGTTTCGTAAGGACTTTGGCATATGAAGTCGCGAACGCAGCCCAATCATTGCGGTGCAACTGCACGGGCGGAGCAGATCTGAAGTGCAAGTGTTGGTGCAGGTGCGAAGCCGCTGCTGCTGCGGAGATGGTGCTCCTTGTAGAGCTGGTGCGGTGTCGGAGCAGGTGCCGTTGTCGATGCCCGATCCTCGAAAGAGATCAGACTGATCCACGACGCTGTCGGTGCCCAATCCTCAGCTGGATCAGACTGAGCCGCTACCGCTGTCAGTGCTAGAGCAAATGTCGGTGCTCGATCCGTTGCTGAAGGTGGTACCAATGTGCGAGACAGCGGCGATCGTGTCTGGTCTGCTATGATCAGCTTTCTAACTTGACTAGGATCCGTGACCTTGATCTAGTCTTTTTCTTCATTTCTTCTAAACGCGAGAAGGACTAATTGTGGCGTTTTTGTTAAACCAAACTGCAGCTCATCATAGGGATTTAGCTTGTACTCAGACAACAGACTGATCCAATTTTTTCCAGTAATATAAGTGATGGACAAGTGCCTTCACATTGACACAACATAAGAAGTCAAACCTGCAAAATAGCCATCGAGAGCAAACCAAGCGGTTTATTCTGTGATGAATGTCACATGGCAAAACCTGCATCATAAAATTGCAGGAAAAGAAAGAAAACATGACATTAAATCAATAAGATTTAGACAGTAAATCAATAAGATTTACCTGATGTGACACGAGTGAATCCTTACCAGGAAATCACTATGTTGAAGTACTAAACAGAAGATTGATCGTCCAACTACGGCTGGCATGCAGGGGCCCCTCCTACTCCCACAAGCAGGACAGTTCAAAGGTCGTGACAAATTGTATGGACCGAACATCCATGCGACTAGAAATCCTGGTGGGTGCAATAAACCCTGCAATGCATACAGATATTGGAGTGTAACCATAATTGATAAACCGTCCTCACAAAAAAGATGATATGGATACTTCAAAATATACAGACTGAATTGAGTGGACAGACATTAGCATAGACCGTTCTCAGGACTGACCACACACCAAAAGCGGCAGTACTAATAAACAATACAGGGTTCACAAACGCAAATCAAGTACTGAACAATAGTACTTACTACAAACAAGCAAAGTTGCACTAGTTAAACTCTGCAGACTATTTCTTGCCACCAACCTACGGGATGAACCCCGCATAACTGACTAGGCCATGGACTTCGTGAGAGATGTCTACATGCACCATCACCATCTTGTCAACCTTGGAGAACCTAACAGAGTGGTCTTTCCACTCATAAACATGATGATGAAGACAGGCCGCATCAGATTTGTTGGGAAGCTTTACAAGAACCACACCCTTCGTAATCGAAGGCACAACCAGGAAATTGTTGTGGTCAAGTACAGCCTTGAGAACACGCTTGACAACAATGCTACAGGAAAACACTAGTTCAGGACACGTGGCGATAAGGACACATCAGCTGGATAGTTTAGCAGTAGAACTCATCCCTAGGTCTTCCAGTTCACACGGCATGACTTTGAGAACTTCATCTCCACCGCGGACCTGGTTCTAATTCAAACAGAAACCATATTTTATTACTACCTCCGTTCAGAAATATAAGATGATTTTCGATATATACTCCATATATGACTACATATACGCACAGAAATGAGTGAACAAAGACACTAGAACATGTCTTCAAAGGCATGAGAGCAGAGGGATTACTTGCAATATCCATAACACAAGTTACTGAGGCAAATATACCCTCTTCAAAGGTAGCATTGATGTTCATAAAGTACTCCCTCCGTCCCAAAATTCTTGTCTTCGATTTGTCTAGATACGGATGTACCAAGTCACATTTTAGTATTAGATACATCTGTATCTAAACAAATCTAAGACAAGAAATTTGGAACAGAGGGAGTAGTTGAAAGTAATCTATAAGAAATCAGTGTCAACCTCTCACACGTTTTGGTCAAAAGAGGAATTTAGAACCGTCATTTGGCACACTAAAATCACATGCAAGATCACCCAGAAAGTTGTACTACCAGTACTAGTACTGCATGTTAGATGAAAAAACACGATCAAGATCGAGAAAAAGATCGTCAACAAGAGACATTACCTGGACTTGCTTAATGAGGGATCCCGGAGAGGGGGGCTTGGACAGGGCGATGGCTTTGAGCTTGTCTGCGGTAGTCTCATTGGGGTGCTTGCGCTTCTTCGTACCAAGAGCCTCGACGGTTTTGGCCAGAGCCATAGACATCATGTCCGCCGGTGCTCCAACGTCCATCCAAGAGAGGAAGCTGAGAGAGAAGAGTGAAAGGAGGAACGAGATGAGGGAGAAGCGAAGCGAGTGGGGGTTTTCTTCAAGAGAGGAAGCTGAGAGAGAAGAGTGAAATGATGGTTGCTTCATCCGTCCAACTTACTGCTGGAAAGGAGGGGGTTTTGTGATTTGACGGCTCATTGGGCATTACTGTGGCGATTCGATCGGGGTAGTCTACCGTCACTCTACTACAGTAATTTAGTGCATGGTTGGTGGACCCAGGTGCTAGCTGTCCCACACGTCGGCGAAAGTGAGTAATTTAGCGCATGGCTGGAGGAGGGTCCGCACGGTAGATCGTGTCCACTGTTTTTCTGAAGAAAAAAATGATTATAGCAAGCGTTTCCACTCTTACGATGGAGGAGTGAGAAACACGGCAGCCACTTGAACATACACAGTGCTCCTACTACTAGGCATGTGCAGTGGTTCATACGTCAGTACTAGACAATCTTGTTGCTAGTGTAGTAAGATATGGCGATAACAAATGATGTTGTGCGCATGTCAACTACTCCTATATGTAACATAGTACCGCTTTTTCGACTGTCCGGTTGAGAATGAATGGTGAGATCAATGTTAACAGAAGTAGGTCTACAGCGCATGGAGAGTACGGTGCTACAGTACTCCACGAAACATGAACCATATGTAGCACGAATAGTGTTAGGCAGGGTGTATGAAGGGGAGTTCTGTATGAAGGGTGCACGAGATGGGAGCAAAAGTTCCCTTCTCGACCCACTTTTGGGTGTTTGGCAGAGTGCATGAAGGGTGCATGAGTCCACACTAGTAGGTTAACAAAAATACACGAAGAGGAAACAACTATATTTAGATGAGAATGCAACCAAACACACCCACACGCTTTGTGCTACAGTGACTAATCTGCACCGTCTGAGTTTGATCCAATGGTCATGTTGTGCCGAGACATGGACATGCCGATGCAGAGGGCGCCTAAACACCACCGAAGTCCCTCTGCTTCTCGAGGCACACGACGTTGGTGATGCAGGGTGCAACCGCCCGCAGAGCCCGCTCCCGGTCCACGGGAGCTAGCTTGTCAAAGACGGCGTCCAATGGCACGAATGGATTCCGGTGACGGAGCCCTGAAAGGATTCGCGCGGCAACGGTGACGGTAGCCCGCAACCCCTCCTTGTCCAGCTCATCCCCCACCATTGCACGGAGACGGCTCAGCTCCTCGGAGATATAGGTGAAGAAGGAGACTAGGTCAGTAAGCCGCAGCTCATTGAAGTCGACCGGGTGATCAAACGGGTTTAGCCCGACGGCCGGCATCGTCGCGCTGGCACGACGGTAGGCATCGCGCAGCTGCAACACGTGCTTGGCAACTTGGTTCACCAAGTGGCTGAGGCGATCCTGGACCTTGTCATGATCGGCCCGCTCGCACTCCAGCCGGCTCCCGTGACAGCCTATCATATCTCCCACTTTTTGCAGCAACGCCGCCGACGCCTCGAGCATCTTTGTGGTGGACGCCTGCCGCTTTTGAAGCTCCGTGAACTCCCGCACATAACGGAGGAGCATGGCACTCCTCTCCTCCTTGAGCTCACGGAGCTCCACGCCCTGGCCCTGAGCTCCGTGATCCTGGCATTGAGCTCTGAGTCAGCGCCTCACCTCGGACTCCGTGATCAGTTGCGCCGCCATGGCACCAGGTAGAAGCAATGGGGAGAGGAAGCAAAGGGGGCGAAACGGCTGAAAGGCAATGCAATCTACGGGAAGGCGGAGGGAGCCAGCCGAGGAGCGGGGAATCTTTTGGTTTTCAGCACGGTAAAACACCAGTCGACGACTTCTCACATCAGGAAGCAGTGGGTTTTACAGGCGGAGTCATTGTGACTAATTGCTGCCGCGCCTGCTCCTGTCAAACAAAAAATTAAAAATCCTACCGCGCCTACTCCCGTCAATCAAAAAATTAGAAATGCTGTCGCACCCAAACACCAGAGCAACGTCGCGGTGGATATTAAAATTTACCTGCCGGCAAGTAGATAAAAAAAGGGGTGAAAAAACAAATGTGGCGGCGGCCTAGCTAATCGGTCGAACTATCCCAACTAGCTAGCCACCGTGCTTCACTGATGTACTCAGCGGGAAAGGTGGTCTTTCATGATTTGACGAGTCATTTACTTGCTTAGGCGCTAAGACCGAGGAGGACCCAGAAAACACGCGGTAGGGCGTCCCACGTCAGGAAGAATATATGCGTGCACCACCCGGGAGGACCCCGAAACTGTGCGGTAGGGTGTGCCACGTCTCGGCACGGAGGAAAAATATGTGTGTAAAAATATACTCCCTCCGTCTAGGTGTGTAAGTCATCTTATGAAAATCAAATAATCCCAAAACACTTACGCACGGTGCATTGGTTGGGAGGGTGGGGACAAATATAATCTAAACAACCCTAAACAGAGTTCCACAATTTTATCTAAGGTCGAGGGGTTGACCCTCGACAATCATAGCTCCGCCTAAACACAACATTTGCATGTACTGTAGTACTAGACTTAATATTCATGTTTCAGTCTCATGTTCATTTTAAATATTGAACCGAGGACCATGCATGTCATACATTTTACTCCATTTGTTCCTATAAATATTAGTTTTTTTGAGATTTCAAATGGACTGGCACATACGGATGTATATAGACATATTTTAGAGTCTAGATTCACTCATTTTGCTTCGTATGTAGTCACTAGTTGAACTCTCTAAAAGACTAATATCTAGGAATAGAAGGAGTATTTTTTAATTCGTGTCATACATGCATGGTTTGGAAAAATAGATGCACTATACTTATTGGATTGTTGTTGTGTTCGTGTGTGTGTGTGTGTGTGTGTGTGTGTGTGTGTGTGTGTGTGTGTGTGTGGTCATATGCTTGATACATACAAAGTTTTCTCACCTCCATATTGTTCATCTTTTAAATTTGAATTTGCATTGGAAAACTTACTAGGGATACCATGAAATGTGAAATCCACGTTGAGATCACTATATCACAAACTCACTCTAATTCAACAACTCGTCATAAATCAATTACCACGTTAAGATTAGTATTTGCAAGGAAAATATGGGTATTGTAATACACATAGATTCATTCGGCAATTTAAAAGGTTCCTTTCGTATTCTCGAATGGTAGGACCTAACGGCGTACCAGCCAGACCTTGGCTCCTGTTGATCCTAAAAAAATAAAAACATAAACAAACCGGGCTCGTGTCCTTCGGTGGCGTGCGTGGTATGCACATTAGGCAACCCCAACTAGTCGAGCCTCAGTGTTTCAAGTCGAAATATCTGGCGGCCAGAATTCCAGCCCTAGGAAATTCCCCTCATGTCCCTGGTCGAAATTTGAGACAAGCTGCTTATGACAAGTTGCACAAATGAAGAGCCAAGGTATTTTGGAACAAAGACCTGTCACGTTTAGGCGAACGTTTTCACTATTGAAACCGTGGGTGTTTCGTGCCACCACGAGTCCCCGCTTCTCATCGGCAGGTGCCGTCCGAGCAAGCATGTGATGAGTAGACGGGAGGCGTGCGAGTAGACCACTGCACTGGCTGACAGGGAGGCGCGTGAGGCATGAGCAGACCGCTGTACAGGCTCACCGGGAGGCAAGCCCTTCCCAACTGCTCCCACTTTTAATGTCACCGGCGCCGCAGTTTAAAATCAACCACGCACTACCCGGTATCGCTACAATCTTCTCTCTTCCTCTCCGATTCTCCTGTCGTCTACTTCCAACTAGCCTGACCTAAACGTACGCCATGCCGCATCACGATGGTCTGCCCTTAGTGTTCCAGTTTCCTGAGGAAGACACCCAGCCGGAGTCTCAAGAACATAAGGCGCTTTGGGACGAGCTTGAACTGGCCTTGCAGGAAGACGCCGCGCCTGCCCCCTCTCCCGTTCCGGCTCCCGTCGCCCTGACTGCGCCCATCCCCGTGGCATTGATGGTCTGCGAGCCACACATTGTCGCCCAGCTTGATCCCACGGGGTTCCACCAGGTCCCCGCCGATTTTCACGCGCCTGCACTGCCAACAACGCATGCGCCCTGCGTGTGCACCGACGCTGCGCCCGCCTGCCGGTGCTCAGACACCTGCCAGTGCATGCGCCTGCGCGTGCACTGACATGCGCGCCCGTGCCGGTGCCCGTGCACACGAATGTCTCCGCCGCCCTGTTGACAGCGCCTGTCCCCGCGCGGGTGCCAGTGCCCCCCTCAGCGACATGGATGGTCGCCGTCGACCACTTCCTTGCACCAACGCCAGTCGCCTCCTCCCGCCAGTTGACTTGCTCCGAAGTCTTGAACATTTTGGCCTTCCTTGAAGCTAGGCCAACGTCCAAGAGTACGCCAACAACGGCGCAAGACGCCACCGTCGCCGTCGGTCAGTGGCCCGACGACACACAGAGCACGGCAGAGGAGCCGCTTCCCACCGCAAGACGCCCCCGCCGCCGCCGCGTAATCTAAATTTGCCATGAAAAACGTTCGGATTGCCATGCTTAAAATCCGAACGTTTATCATATCCGTTTATTTTATATCGATCGTCGTATAATTTAAAGTCGGAGTCAGACTGAACGAAATCTATGGTCTGATCGATTGAATGTTCTGCTAGAGCCGTATCAAATTAAATATAAAACGTCATCAAGCCACATGTATTCCTTGTCATCCAACGACCTAGACTGCTTCAATGTCGAAGCGCCAACACGCTTAGCGTGCAGTTAATTTCATGCCAAAAATAGTGCTAATCACATAATAACACGCAAATAATATCCTACTTAATATCCGCATGCACTTAATATACTTCCAAATTAACGTGCATTGCACGTACACACTGACTAGTGCTGCTAGTACGTGAAACTGGTGTCGTGACTTGTGAACGCGTCCAGATATGGTCAACGGCAACATCGCCCGCGAGTTCTTCGTGTTTGCCTGTGCGTCTAAACGCAGAAGGGGAGGAGAGAGAGAGCACACATGGAACCCACCAGTAAGTGAAGGCGGATAGTACTAAAAATAATATTACATGTTATCCATTAAATGCGTTGTGGTAATATAAAAACATTATGTGAACAAAGCGGGGTACAACAAACATTGTTGTTCTACGTATGTTTCCTATTGACGTGCGGCTTGAAGGCCCGGTCGCATGTTCGATCCTCGTCCTTTATTTTTTAATTTGTATATGGGTCCAAAGTTGTTTCATGACATGTGGGTCCCTCGGTGTGTAGTTTGTAGCACTTTAATTTGTGGGTCGAATTTTGTTCCATTCCAAGTGGACTATCGGTGTGTAGTTTTGTAGCTTATTTATAATAATTAAAGAGAACAACATAGTTTTTTGCAATAATACCATGGTGCGACGTTGAAGGCGAGAAAGGACGTGCGAGAGAGCGATGACCGAGCCAGAGGGAAATCAACTAGGGGAGTTGCGGGGGTTGCAACGGTGTTTGGAGTAGTTGCGGGCCGAATGCTACAAAAATATAATCTAAACCGATCGGAATAAATGCCTACACAAATTAATCCAAGGTTGGAGTCCCACTTGCAACGTAAATAGCTCCGGCTTTGCGAGGGATGGAGAGGTAGTAGCTTCAATGCGTGGAAGATACGGTGTGAGAAAGCGAGGTCAATCGAGAGACATATAGATAGAGAGACAAAGTGAGTGTGGTCCGACATTCATTGAACAGATATATATGCTCTGGAGAGATATTGTTCGATTGAGCTTTTGGCAAGGGTGAGGGCTGTAAGATAGAGCTTGAGAGATGATCCAGTCACAGACGTGTAGATATATTTTGTGCGTGGGAGGAAGCAAGGTCAATCGATCACAGAGGGTCATCGTGCGATCGAAAGAGTGAGACGGGTTGGAGAGAGTGACCTAGATAGACAATGTGCGTGAGAGAGTATACAATGTGAATAGGTCGAATTGGGCTCAAACATGGTGATATATCATTTTTGTCCGAGAAAGAGCGAGGTCAATCGAGACATACACACACACACACACACACACAGAGAGAGAGAGAGAGAGAGAGAGAGAGAGAGAGAGAGAGATTGAGTGAGCGTGGCCCGCCAAGAGGTCGAAAGAGTGGCGGTGGCTTGGATGGACTGACCTAGATAGACAATCTGTGTGAGAGAGTATAGAGTGTGTCGATCGAGGCCCGAACAGGAAAATATATCATTTGTGTGTGAAAGAAAACGAGGTTAAACGAGATTCAGATAAAGAGAGCAAGATTGAGCGAGTGTGGCCTGCCGTGCGGAAGAAAGAGTGAGACAGTCTCGAGGGAGTGACCTAGATATACAACGTGCGTGCATGCGCACGAGAGGTTGGGGGGGCTAGATTGGCAATGCATGTATTTAGCGCGAGAGGGTGAGAGGGAGAGGGGGGGGGGGGGGAGAGAGAGAAAGCTCAGCATGGGGTGCAATGGCGGGTGTGTGAGGTAAATACATTTGGTAACAGAGTGGAAAAAGGGGTTGTGTAGTTGAGAGATTTAGAGATCGAAACATGGAGAGAAAGAATGAACGTGTGTTGGAAACTGATAGCTTCCTAAGGTGGTAAGAGAGGAAGATTGACCAATACATGAAGTATGTAGCGCGTGTGTTTGTGGAGGGGGTGGTTGAATGTACATAGTACGAGACTTAACATCGATGTTTCAATTCGGTGTACATTGTAAGATTTGAACTGAGGACCATGCATACGAGTAATTATTTCGAATTCGTGCCATACTAAGTGACGAAAACTTGACATTGACTCAATTTGTTGTGCTTTTTTGTAGGTCATATGTTTGAATCCATCCAAAAGTTTTCTCACTACCATGGTGTTCATCATATACATATGAATTTGTATTAAAAAAGTAGCGTGGATATAGTGAAATGCGAAATCCACGTTAGAATTGGAGATCGCTACCTGACACACACTCTAATTCAAATAACTAATTATGTGACACACACTTAATCCACGTTAGCGTGGATACCGTTTCGATTTTTTTTCAAATAACTCCTCATTACTTAATTTATAGTACTCCCTCTGTTCACTTTTATAAGACCTTGAAGACATTTTAGACAATGTGCAAAACAGTTCATTTTAAGTTGTCTGAAACGACTTACAAAAGTGAACGGAGGGAGTATCTCGTTTCAAATGACTAATTATTGCAAGGAAAACACGGGCATGGTAATACATACAGATTCGTTTGCAAATGAAAGAAGATTCGCTTGCATTCTCAAATGTAGGCGCACCGGCAGACCAGGCCATGTCGGGTGGGCGTTGCTTGGTGCCTTAAAGGCACCTGCCTTTGTCACCGACATGTGGGCCAGCCACCGCTGGGCCCACATGCCATGGACACAAAGGCAGATGCCTTAAGGCACCAGCATAGTCGTGTCGGGTGGTCGCGTGTGTCGGACGGACGCGTGAGCACCCAGCCACCCACCCTCCTCGTCCCTCCTCCCCCCTCCCTCCCTCCTCCCTCCCCCCCAAAAGGACGACGGCAAAATAAGTTTGCTCTTCCATGTTTCGGATTGAAATATCTGGCGGCCCCAATTCCAGCCCTGCAAAATCTCTCTTCTCCACCGTCCCCTTCCGCGCCCAGATTGCTCAAATCCCTAATTCGCCGCCAACCCAAGCAAAGTTTGAATCGCCCCTCGTCTCGTCTCTTTCCCCACCTCTGTGTCGGACAACGACGACGAAGACGATGGCCGCGTTTCACCACCGCACCGGAGCTACCTCATCTACGCCCTCGTCCACCGCACCGGGTGGTCCACCGAAAACGTCGGCCGCCGCAACCGACGTGCCTCGCAGACACCAAGTTCCAGCACATCAGGTGCGCTTCACCGACGCCGTCTCCCAGCTCACTGGGGCTACTTCACCGAGCACATCGTCGCACCTCCGCCCCCCGAGGCCGTTGGGGTTTCACCAACGGTCTGCCCACCGTGATCAGAAGCGCCCGCTGCCACTCAAGATCTGCATCCGCGCTGCCAGCCAACGCCAAATAAGATCACCTCAACGGCTCGGAAGTGACCGCACTCTAGCTAGGCGAGCATGCCCAAACGCCGGCCCGAACTAGGTATCCACACATCTCCCCTTGTGCATTGTTCCAACGATGTTTGGATATCCTTTCACCGCTCTCTTAGCTTACACGCCTATGCAACTCGACTTTAACTCTTATTTCTTCTCGAGATATCATCTGAAACAAGCAAATCCATTTTTAGCGAAGCATGACGGTGCTACGGGATCCGTACAGATCCTCGCACACCAGATAACCTTGTAAGTATCTGTCCTCCCAGACAACATCAAGGTCGATTCTCTTATTTGGTCAACCATTCGTCGTGTCAAAAATGCAGAGGGGGATGCAAGGAGCACAAGGCCTGCACGCCCAAGCAAGTGGTAACATGGACTTGTACATGGAACATCCCAAGCGCAGCAGAGCTGCAGATGAGCCTGCACAACGAGCTAGCATAAGTCCCTGCATTTCATCTAATTTGTCTTGGCATTCGTGTATGATTAGTGTGCGTGGTGGATCCACTAATTCAAGTTACCAGGCTAACATTTAACTTAAAAATACGAAGGCACTTGCACTCGAAATCAACATAACTTGAGAAATGTGAAGCTACATGCACTTTGAAAACCAGCTAATGATCCAAAGTAGTTCAGATTATAAACACTAAATGATGCAAGCACCAAAAAAGTCTCTGGCTGAAAATATCGAAGTGTAATTGCACCTATAACCAGTGCGCAAACTGCATGTCAATATATCTATCCTGCACAAGTATGCCAATAGTTTCAAACAACAGATTAGAAAAGTATTTATGCTATATTTTCATGATACGGGGACTTTCTGGTAGA
Organism: Aegilops longissima; assembly: GCA_021605205.1. Taxonomy (NCBI): domain Eukaryota; kingdom Viridiplantae; phylum Streptophyta; class Magnoliopsida; order Poales; family Poaceae; genus Aegilops; species Aegilops longissima. Next base: position 687,154,073 of record CM038680.1, on the reverse strand, counting down.
TGGCCTCGACGTTTCCTCAAGCTATGAAAATGCACTATAATTTGCTTGTCATCAATGCCTGCAAATCTCTGTCTCTCTCAACATAGCAGATCATCATTAGACACTAAATCCTTCAATGAGCTTGCAAAATGCTTGCATTAGATCCCTCATTAGACACTATATGTTCATCACTGTGAGCATGTAAAATGTTTGCATGAAATCCTTCATTAGCGATCTGCTCATTAGACACTTCAGCTCAAGAACAACATGAGCTTGTATGTTTGCATCTGAAACTTGATTAGATACATCAGATTCAGTCGATTCGGATTGATTGGGGAGTTATAAAATAAGTAGAAATTGGTTTCATTTTCTCATAGATTCCCTACATACAAGCAGTTTTACAACACCGCCACGTTTAACTATTGGCCAGAAATTGAAGAGTTGAATTAGATATAATCAGGGATGTGATGTACCTGCTCGCTCGCGCATGCTACTCTTGCAAGTTGTGACTGTCCGCTTATGCAAGCTCGATGCCATGCCCGTGCTGCGCCGCTGCCTCCCACGCAGCTACACCTGTGGTTGGATCTTCATCTTCTTGTCCTTCCGCTCGCTTGAAGCCGGCGACCGCCTCCAACGAGGGCGCGAGAAGTGCTGTGTCGGTCTGTCCAAAGGCGGCTAGGTTAGGAGCAAACCAGATCGAGGCTGGAGAGAATCAATTGGGATTTTTCCTGATGTCGGTCGATATGGCAGGCGCTCGTTTGGGCCGCGAGCCTGCTATATGGCATGCCTTGCACTTATGTTATTGGCCCATCCAAATTGAAACATATTTCTTCATTTTTTACATTGCCTGCTCGTGCGTTGGGACAAACAAAACTAGCCAAGGCCAACCTGGATGACTCAAATTAGGTGCACACTTTCCAGCCACCTGAGGCGGCCGCCCATACCAGCCCCTATGGTGGCGTCGCCCCTTTTTGCGTGTATGATGGGTAGTGAAAAATATTCCAGTGGAGCTTTTGATTTACCCACAGATTGGTTGAATTGCTTTGTTTCTATGAGCTGAGTTCGCCAATAATGTGAAGGATGCCAGTCTTTTCATCCTATTGTAGATTGCTTAGATCTCGATATGCCAAAAGTAATCGCATGAAATATACAAGAAAAGCCGATTGTGATGTGTGTGGCTACAACTAGTCGACTACACGTCCTCATATAACATATCAAGGACGCACCATCTTACCAGATTAACCATTCGACTTACCAATGCAGTGTGGGAAGAAAGAAGTATTGGGACTGCGTATCCAAGCAATTGATTCCATGGACTCCTTCGTACAACCTTGTGTTTAAAAAGAAGTTGCGGTGTGCCTGTACAAAGAACTAGCATAAGTTCAGTTACCTGCTTCTCGAATTTTAGTTAGCCACTTATTGCAAAATTGTTCAATTACGTTGCTTGGCTTAATTTAGTTTGCTACTGATTACATAATGCCACAGCACATTAATCATATTGTAGACTGCGCTATATATGTGTTTGATACTTACTGTTAAGAATTACCTGTTTCCCTTAACTTAAATATCTACTTGTTTGTTTAATCGCTTTGCTGCTACAACAGCGGTTACAATGATGTTAATAACTACTTTTCAGCATCCAATTGAAACTCTTTAATTCCTTGTTTGTTTAACTGGTTTGCTGTTATAACTCCCGCTTGAGATGTTTTGCTAACTTCAACTTTTCTGAATCCAATCGAACTTTAATGGCAAAACAGGTTAGCCCAAGATCAAAGAGCGAGGTCACCATGGACGTTGCATCATCCCAGCAGATGGCACCGCCCAATCGTGCATTATGAATTGCCAACTGCTGATGCTCTAGAGGCTAAACTAGTGGTAGAAAGAGATTCTGCTTCTGCACTTAGAGATGAAGTTGACATGTTGAGGAAGCAAACAGCACAATCACAAGCAGTACTCAAGACAACCATTAAATATTTGGTGGATTTCAAAATGAAGCAAGCTGAGACTGACCAGATTGTTAAGGTCCTGAAGGAAAAAAGGAAATTAAATTCCTACTTGGTAAATCATAGGTGAAATGTTCTTTCCATTGTTGAATAACCTTTGTGTTGTCTGTTCATGTAATCAATCAAACCATTTGTTTTATAGATCTTGTAATAATTGTTTTTTTGTTTTTTGGTTTGTAATTTTATTGAGCACAAGTCTGTATTAATCAATAAGACTCAGAGACATTTCATTTGGATTGTTGTGCCAGACCTACAAATATGCCAATCGGGCTGAATGTGCATTCAGCTATAGTAGTAGTATAGATGGACCATAAGTGGCACTCATCGGAAAGGGCCAAGATGCTGGCTAAAAAAAGGATGTTGTTGTAGCCAAAAAAAAAGTACAACGGCCTGGCTTATGTATGTTAGTTGATATTATTGATCCATATACTCTATAAGTGTTTATATGTCTGTTAGTTCTGTATATTCTTGATTGATTGACTCGGTATTTGAATCTTGATACATCGCTTGTGTACATATCTAAATGGGAGTACACATTATGCTGTGTGTGACATTTGAGTTGGACATGAAGTGTTCCAAATATTCGAATTCACCTTAAACTGGATTCTAGCTTCTGAATTTGAGTATCGGCATTTGTGAACCATATTCATATATGACAGCGGAATACATCTTTGTCGTCCTTTTGAAGATATATGAAAACACATAGAATGATTTATAAAGATTGATATAGGAATACAAAATGGATTCAAATTTAGTTGCCAGGGTAAACATGGATGCTTATTGTCCCAAAATTCGAAAGAAGCGGCAAAATGTCCACTCCCATATCGGCTGCCCGATGCCAAGTGTTTGGGAGATGAAAATTACTGTCTACCCATTACACGGACAATCCATCGGCCCGATTTCCCCATTCATACACCACTACTAGGAAAAGGGCTATAGATGGGAATGACACTAATGGCGCACCGGAAAGATGGTACGCCATTAGTATATACTAATGGCGCACCACCATCTGATGCGCCATTAGAGTCTAAACTACTAATGGCGCACCATGCTTTGGGTGCGCCATTAGTATCAAAAAATTTTTTAACTAGTGCGCTTGTCCAAACATACTAATGGCGCATCCTGCCCAAGTCGCCATTAGTAGTTGTAACTACTAATGGCGCACCAGAAATGGAGTGCGCCATTAGTATAGAAACTTTTTTTGAACTAGTGCGCCTATCCAAACATACTAATGGCGCATCCTGCCAAAGTGCGCCATTAGTAGTTGTAACTACTAATGGCGCACCAGGCAGTGGGTGCGCCATTAGTATAGAATTTTTTTGAACTAGTGCGCCTATCCAAACATACTAATGGCGCATCCTGCTTAAGTGCGCCATTAGTAGTGGTAACTACTAATGGCGCACCATGCAAGAGGTGCGCCATTAGTAAGTGGGCAGCAACAAGATATTTGGGACAGCCTCTCCTACCCACACACTCACTTTCTCCCCACTTCATTCTCTCCACCTCCTCCTTGTCTCGGGTGCCTCCTCTTTTTCACCTCATTTCCACCATAGATTCATTCAAATTAAGTGGTTAAATTACCTTGTTTTAATAGGTAAGTAAGGGGGGAAGCTATATTTAGGTTGTTCTCCTTACAACAATGTGCACATGCACTTTTCTGCCTAGCTAGATCTATGTATGTTAGTGGTGTTGCATATGTTTGTGGTGTTTGCATATGTGTTTGTGTTTGGAGGTGTACGGTATTTGAAATCGATAGTTGCCAATATTTTGCGGAATGTTGATTCATTTCCGTTTGGCGAGAATTTTGGCATGCATTAAGCATTCTTTTGGTCCTATTTTTAGGAAAGTCATGCCAAATTTTTGTTTGGTTCTAAAATATCGTTTTGCTCTACCCATGACGACCATAGTCCGCACGATGACCGAAGGCATCGTGAATAGGTTTTTGAGGTCCGAAGGCGAGATGCTTCAAAAGAGCGAGGCGGAGATAAGATGTCCGTGTCGAAGATGCAAGTGAAGAGCCTTATTGCGGACCCGGTTCGAGCAGGTGCGGGACCACCTGCTGTTGCGTGGTTTCATGGATGGCTATCGGTGGCAAGGTGATGAAGATGACTACGAAGTCGTCCATGCGGGCGGGCAAGAAATGAGGAAGGGCAGCAAGACAACCACAGCGGCTCGGGCGGGCGAGAAGACGAAGAATCCCGGAGATGATCACGGCTGTGATGTTGTACACAGATCATCATGTAGAAGATGCAGGACATGATGATGAGGAAGATGCGGAGCAGGCGACGGGCATGATCATGAAGATGATGATGCGGCGGAGCGACGACGCTGGACCATCGATGGGCTGGGTGCAGGACCCTCATATTCAAGAGCTGCTTCTCAAGCGGACGGATAACGCAAGAGCTGCCGCCCGAGAAAAGCCAAGATGGATCAACTTGAGTTAGACGCGGTTACTCCATTGTATGAAGGATGCAGGCCGAGGATACCCGCTGAAAGTAACGCTCATGGCCACGGAGATGAAGGTAAAACACAAAATGACCGGCGCGTGCTTCGGCGAGAACATGTCATTACAGCACGAACGTCTTCCCAAGGGGAACAAGTGCCCGACCAGTTTGGAGGAGGCGAAGAAAATCGTGTGTCCTCTGGATTTACCGCCGTGAAATACCATGTGTGCATGAACAATTGCATCATTTATCGGGACGAGCACGCGGAGTCTACCATATGTCCGGTGTCTTGGCGTCACTCGATACAAGAAGAGGAAAAGCTCCTCGAAAAGTGGTGTGGTACTTTCCGATCACTCCTCGTCTGCAGCGCTATTTCGCGGACCCTAAGGTAGCAAAGCTCCTGCGTTGGCAGCGGATAGGGAGGAGAAGAAGCGGAAGATGACGCAAATGATCCGGAGATAGATAAAAAGACAAGATCTTGAGTCACCCTAAGGATGCGAGCGGTGTAGCGTTGAACCGAAGACTCGGAATTTGGGAATGATCCAAGGAACATCGTGCTGGGCGCGAGCACCGATGGAGTCAATCCGTTTGGCAGCGGAGAAGCACACATAGCACCTGGCCTGTGTTTGTGTGGATGTACAACCTTCCCCTGGTTGTGCATGAAGAGGAAGTACATTCACATGAGTATGCTAATTGAAGGGCGAAACAACCAGGGAGCGACATCAATCATATCTGGGGCTGCTGAAAGAGGAGCTTGACACGCTGTGGAAAACGCCAGCCAATCGTGGGGCGCCGCAGAAAAGAATATTTCCCTATGAGAGCCGCCTTTGCTCACGACGGTGCACGACTATCTCGATTACGGATATGTCGCGGGCGGCAGGTAGTCCACGGATTTTCTGGATGCGTAAGGTGCATGGATGACACAACGTATCGCCAGCTAGATAGAGATCCGGGTCTTGAAAACCGTGTTCATGGGACATCGAAGGTGGCTTCGCGGCGATGACCCGTGGAGAAACGCAAGGATCTGTTCGATGGTGAAACCGAACCCAGCGCCCCTGTACGAGGAGCGGCGAGAAATAGACAAGCTGTTGAAAAATTGGAAAGACTGCCCACCGGGAAAAAGAAGCAAAAGGCGCGAGCCGGAAAAAGCGAAAGCGCGCGAGCCGCTGCTGAAGGTATGGAAAGCGAGGTCTGTTTTACGGGACTTGCCATCTTGGAAGATCCACCGTGTGCCTCACAGCCTTGATGTCATGCATATCACGAAGAGCGTGTGAGAGTCTGCTTGGTACCCTGCTCAACATGCGAGAGGACCAAAGATGGGCGAAAGCAAGGGCGGACTTGAAATCAATGGGCATCGGGCAGGAGCTTCACGCTATATATGATGATGATGATGATGATGATGATGATGATGATGATGAGGCGGACCACGACAGAAAGTCGTCGCAAAGGCAAAAGGCCAAGAAGACCGGAAATGACTACCCTCCGCGTGCTTCACTCTAAGTCGGGAGGAGATCGAGCAGTTTTCACCTGCCTCCTAGGAGTAAAACTTCCTTCTGATTCTGTGGGGAAGATAAGCGGATACCTAGACCCAGTGAAGCGAAGTTCAGCGGGATGAAGTCTCACGGTATCACGTCTTGATGGCGCAGATACTTCGATTGCAATCCATGGGATCATGGGCGCGCGTCCGTGAAACGCTATTTGGCCTATGCAACTTCTTGACGTCATCTCTCGGAAGTCGATTGGCGTGAGGCAACTCGAAGGCTACGAGGAAGAGATCGTGGTGATACTATGCGAGCTTGAGATGTACTTCCGCCCGCATTCTTGACGTTATGGTGCATCTGCTGGTCCATATAGTGGAGGATATCATCCAACTCGGGCGGCGTTCCTGCACAGCATGATGCCGTTCGAAAGGATGAATGGTGTCATCAAAGGATACGTTCGCAACATGTCACGTCGAAGGAAGCATAGCGAGGGCTTTCGACGAAGAGTGCATCTCCTCTGCACGAATTATCTAGGCATCGAGAACCCGTTGGTCTGCCGTCAGCGGGCACCTCGGCGGGCTCGCTGGATGGGGTCACCGTGAGGTCGCCGCGAAATGCATGTCGACTTGGGGTCGACTTCGCCGACTTTGAAAGAGCAAACCTAGTCGCGCTACAACACATAGGCGTGGTCGATCCTTGGGTGGTAGAGCACAAAACCTTTATTAAAAAGATGTACAATGACCGAGGCCAGCAGAGGGCGGACGGAGATACACTCAAAGAGCACAACTCATGTTTCACGCGTTGGTTCAAGCATAAGCTTCGTCGTACCCTTTACATGAGGATTCTTCGCGGAAGAACAACTCATATTACGCCTTGTCACGAGCGCCGAGCACAACGATGACCTATGAGGCGTCACGATATCAATGACTACACATTCTACACGAGGCCAAGGACATGAAGAGCGATGGTTATCGAACTCCGGGGTAACGATGGAATCCTACACGGTAACGACAAGGACAGATACTACGGAAGGATCGAGGAGATCTGGGAGCTGAGCTCTGTTGGAGAGAAGGTCCCATGTTCCGTGTCGAGATGGGCCAAGAACGTCATAAAAGAAGACCGGTATTTCACCACCATGGTTATACCCGGCCAAATCCAAGACCCGAGGCAAAGCGTCACCGCTGAAAAATGAGCCATAGTGCTGGCTTCCCAAGTGGACCAATGCTTCTTCATTACCGACCCGCCAAAGCCCGGTCGTGTTGTCGTGAGGAGAGGCAAAAGGAAGATCATCGGAATGGATGGAGTAGCCAATGAGCAAGACTTGACAAATCGGGCGACCGAGGATCGAACATGGCGACGATGATGAAGTAGCAGCATACACCACAAGAAGAAGCAGGACCACCCTACCTAAGGGCGTCCGTTCCACGGAAGAACTCCATTTGCGAAAAAGAAGGGCAAGAAGATTGTGAACAGATAGCTAGCTAAGATCGATTGTATTTAAATCGTAGCCTTCATTTCTCGATTGTATTTCATGGGTACTTTTGAACTATCATGAATATTTTTAAATTTCATGGACACTCGATCTCGATCCCCTCCATCTCGATCGCTATCCCACCTCGCCAGATCCGGCCCCCCTACTTGAGAGCACCCCCAGATCCACCGGCCGACCCCCGCACCCTCGATTCCCCTACTCAACCGCCGCCGACCCCCGCACCCAGCACACCGTCTTATAAAAAAATAAGTATCAAACAGCTTTTTAAATGCTCTTGTCTTATAAAAAAATATTACTGTTATTATTTAAACAAGTTTGAACATTTTAAACACAAATAAGTATCAAACAGCTTTTAAATGCTAAAAAAATTTGTGGAGCCCACCTCGATCCCCCTCCATCTCGTCGCTGTCCCACCTCGCCAGATCCGGTCCCCTCGCCGCCGAGCACCCCCAGTCCACCGGCCGCCGCCAAACCCCCGCACCCTCGATTCCCCTACTCAACCGCCGCCCGACCGACCCCCTTTTAGCACCGTCTTATAAAAAATAAGTATCAAACAGCTTTTTAAATGCTACTGTCTTATAAATAAGTATCAAACAGCTTTTTAAATGCTAAAAAAATTTGTGGAGCACAGGAGTGAACCCGGGACCTCTGGTGTGAGCTGGCTGGCTGACCGGTCGAGCTAGTAGAGTGGGCTTGACATGGATAGGTTACGGTACTACATAACCTTTTGGCTCGAGTTGAAATAAAAAAAAATACTAATGGCGCACCACGGTGAGTGCGCCATTAGTATGGACATGCTAATGGCGCACCACGGTGAGTGCGCCATTAGTATTAGCCCCCTTCGCCCGATCCCCTTCGCCCGATCCCCTCGCCCATTCTCTCCTCTCGATCCGCCGCCGCCGCCCGCCTCGCCCTCGCCCTCGCCCTCGCCTCTCCCTCCCTCGCCCTCTCCTCCCGCCCGGGCGCCGCCCGGGCCGCCGCCCAACGCCGCCTCGACCCGCCCGACCCGCCGCCCGGGCCGCCGCCCGACCCTGCCGCCCAGACGCCGCCCGACCCGCCGCCCGGGCGCCGCCCCGACCCCGCCGCCCGGGCGCTGCCCGCCGCCCAGCGCCGCCTCGACCCGCCCAGCGCTGCCCCACCTCGACCCGCCCGTCCACACCACCGTCGACCCGCCTCCCCTCGGCGCCACAGCGCCCGCAGAGACCTAGACTAGGCGCCCAAATCGACCACCTCCTCCTTACTTCTCCATTCCGCAAGTCCATAGCCTCCTCTCACGTGCTTGCTTCCTTCATTGGGCAGACTTGCTCTGCAGATCCCACCAGCGCCGACCACCACCACGACCACGCCCACGGCATCTCCTCGCTCGCCGTCTTGTCTCTCCATCCCCTCCCGGTAAGAAATTCCGCTATCTCAACCTGTCGAATCGCAGCGGTAAATAGCACCCACTGATTAGTGTGCAGCGTGGTGGTTCTTGTTTAAATTTGTCTTTGTTTACATCGGTTTCCTAGTGCAAATTGTGGAACAATTTTTTTGTTTGTAAACGATCTTGCTTACGAGTTTTGAGCAGCAGAGCTGCTATGTATAACAGTTTGGACCTTCTCGACCCAATTATGGGCTAGTGATGATCATATGCACTAGTTACTAGTAGATGCTTCTCGACCCAATTTGAGCAGCGAGCACTAGCACCAAGCTCGGGTTTTGTTAGGTACACTCTGAGATGTAGATGCACGAAAGATAAACATGTTGTTTGTCTAAAAAAACTTAATTACTATTATGGGCTAGTGATGATCATATGCACTAGTTACTAGTAGATGCTTTTTATCCTCAGATTGGCGTCTAGTGTTCATAGAAATATATGATTATCTTTGTTGTATAAACTGACTAGCTGCCAAGTTACAACTTCTTGGTGAAAGTTCATTTTTTTATCGATTGGCATATGAGTGGCAGAAAAGTGGCTAGCCTCGTGCGCATATATGAGCATATAGATCAACAAAAATAAACCCATTCGGCAAGAACATTTATGCACCTATTTACTAGAAGAATGAATAAATGAATGTCGGGGCTAGAGATCATTACTGTTTGTTATCCAGAAATACAAAAGTTTGGATTGTTGAATGCATTCTGAATTCTAGCTATATAAGGGTATCACTTGATTGGCCACGTCTGATTTACACTAGTCTTAACAATAACAATCAAAATGAAATTCCAACACTTTTGCCCTTAATCACAGATCAAGACCATGATTTACATGAAAAGAAAAATCCCAGTTCACCAAGTAGATAGCAATGCCAATGCACAGTGAGACAACACTCAATAGTGGGAGCAGCTACTAGACAAGTAGCAGCACTCCATTGATGGTTCAGCTTTTTCTTAGTAGAGACCAAGCAAGCTATATGTGTTAATGTGTGTTGCGACTATGCTGCTGCTAGTATACACCAAAACCCAACAGTAGACTCACACAGAAAATAATCTCAATTGCGTTCGAGCCACAAATCATACATTAGACCATTATTGTTGAGGAAAATGGTCCTCCCACGATTGGAGGATGAACAAAAAGGTTGAGATTTGATTGAGGGATGGGTCGTGAACCTTGGGAGGTTGCTCTTGATGTTGATGGGTCATGGGAGCAGGCCATGAAGGGCACCTCCTGGTGGTCCCTCTTATCCTCCTCCATGAAGAGCTAATTAATTACCACTTGTCCTATCTGCGCACTTAGTCAATTAATCTACTTGTAGGTCTTGGCCCGAGATTAAATTACTTACTGAATTAGAGTATAGTTATTATACTACCAGTTGGAGAAAAAATTAATGGAAATGTTGTGTTCAATCTGTAGTGATCGTACATCCATCCATGGATTTATCGGAAATGCACCGTGGGATTACTCTACTTTAATTTGGCCATGAGTCCTGCTTGTTCAAAGTTTGTTGAGCTGCTCTGAATGATTATCGAAGTTTGCGTCGAGTTAGCACCCAATTTTATAATGATATATACAAGCATTGAGTTAAGTTGAAAGCTATTTTTGCATGCAGTTTTTCCTTCTGAAATGTGTTTTCTTCTTCTTCCTGTTTTGAGTAGTTTGCGTAAGTTTTCTGAAATGATGATGTATTTTTCTTAATTCAGCGAACCGTGAGATGGACTTAGAAGAAGAAACTGTCTCTGATTGCAGTTGATTAATTAGTATATATGTTGTAGACTTGTAGCATACCTACCTCTATATGGTTTTATATTTCAACTTGATTTCTGAATATTCCAAACCACACGCGAAGTCCTTTCTTACAAGAAGAAGTTTCTCTTCATAACAGTGAACAAAACTACTGTCAATCAGCTCAGTTCTAGTGCTGTTGGATTTTTTTAATTGGCTTCTTGCAGTTTGAAAATTCAGTTTATTCAGTTCTTGAAAATTCAGTTAATTCAGTTAGGCACACAAATTTCAGAACTTTTGTGTGCCCTAGTACTAGTGTTTGTAGAAAACCAGGAGTGTTAATGGGACTAGAATTCACTTGTTCTTATATGGGTTTGTAAAACTTGTTCATGTCTTGAACTACTAATGCCTTGTGATGCTCTGAATTACTTGTGATGCCTCTGAATTACTTGTGATCACATTGAGAAAGACTTGTAAAGATGATGATCATCTTTAACGAGAAAACAATTTGTGATGATTTTGCTAGTTTGCTGGGTTTTGTCTCCGACCATCGTGTCGTGATGATTTTGCAGGTACCCCGAGAGGCCCTTGAGTTTGCAGGAATGTCGATTAACTTCCGTTCCGGCAAATTCGGGTACTCCATATGTCCTATTTTCAGCAAAGGTCATGCTGAAATTTTCCGTGAATTTTAGCATGACTTTGCTAAAAATAGGACATATAAATACTGTGACTAATGCATGGGCGGGGTATCTTAGTAGTTAATTAAGTAGGATCAAGTGCCTCGGCGTACTTGTGACTAATGCATGGCTTTTAGGGTGCCTCGGTGTCGATAAAAACCGAAATGATGAAAAGTTAGGCTTTTAGGGTGCCTTGGCGTCGAAAAACCCTCAATGATAAAAGCTTAGATTTTAGGATGCCTCGGTGTCGAAAAACCCTAAATGATGAGACCATGATCTTGTTCCTTGACAATAACCAACTTTTGACCAAACTTTGTTTCTATTTAGAGAAAACATGGCCCTAACGATGAGGCCGGGGTTGGGCGGCAAGGCATTACAGGAGCTGTCCCAGGAGATGGAGGAACAACCTCACTTGTATGAGGCCGCCGCCTTCCCCACCGATCCGAGACCACGGATGGTGCCGCCGAGGATGACCACTGATGCCACCACCGATGGTGCCGCCGAGGATGCCACCATCGATGATGGCGGCACGCACGAGATGGCAGCCAGCCGAAGAGGCAGCGGAAGGACCGGCGCCCGATCGTGCTCCGCACCCTCAAGGAGGAAGTTCTTGAAGTGGACTCAGCGGAATCCAGCGCGCCCGAGCGAATAGTCAAGGGTACTTTTCGCTTCAGCTCGGGTGCATTGTCCGAGCACCGTCTCGATCAACACCGAGAACACGAGGCATCTGACCGAGGAATTTGCGCAACCTCCTCTTCACGAAGCTGCACGAGCGATACAAGTTCCCGCTGAATTTGAAAACACAAGCCTCAAAGGGAATAAAGTGAACAATGCTGCCCTCACGAAGATGAGCAAGGCCCTGTCTACTTGGAAAAGCAATGTGAAGAGAATGATCGAGAAAGGTGAGAGTTATGAGAAGATCAAGGAGAAAAATCCTTCGATCACGAAGATGACTACAACGACTTCAAGATCAATTGCTCGAGCACCGCAAGCTCCCAATCAAGTGAGTGGGAAACAAATCACGGAGCTGAACATAGGGGAACACACACTCGGTCCCGGCGGTTCTGAGTGGCGGAGCCTATATGGGACAAGGAGGAGGCGGACCGTGCGAGCAAGGCCTACCGCCCCTCTTGATACATACGGTGACAAGCGGACCAGGAACTTTGTCGGGGCCGGTACAAGAAGGACCGAAAACAAAGGAGCTTACCACGGATCCGAAGACCAGGCAGCTTGAGCTTGTTACAGTAAGGAATACACCCCGTAATTAGCTCCATATGGTTGCATTCTAATTAATGAAGCGAATTTCTAAATGGTTCACATTCCTTCCGCAGCGATGAAAGCGATGGCGGGTCGACTAAAGCAACCCTTGGGACACCACTCTAAATAGGGGTTGAATGTAATGAAGAACAAGGATAAGCTCGATAAGCCAACGTCGGCTGGTCGTGTGGCGGCAAAGGCTTGTCGACAAAATGGGGTCATACTATATCGCTGGTGTGCGGAAGGAGAAAAGACCAGCTTGGAAAGCCAGTAGCGAGAGGTTCAAGAACTCAAAGGCACAGGTGGCGCGGATTCGGAGATTGTCCAAGAGCAAGTGGAACAACGACTGGGCGGCGATCACCGCCCTTGTGCCTACCTTGATCTCGGGGTTGAGTCGTGGATTGCGGGCGCCAACAGGGCCGCCCGATTCCTAGCTTCACGGCCAGCAACTTCGCATAATGCGATGGCGGGGCCATTGGTGCCTCCGGCGGGCGGCATTGGTGTCTCCGGCGCCGCACGGAGCTTAATGCACCGGGTGTCGCCGGCGGCACCTCTGCAGCAAGCGGCCCCTCCGTCAATGCACGCCGCCGTTGGCGGTGCCTCTACATAGCCGAGCTCGGCGCCATCATCACGGTAACTAATTAAGCCTCTCGGCGAGGACTTCATCTCCTTGCCTTTGATGGGCATCCTGGCGCCCTACATGTTTTCGCAGGCGCCGCCGATGTTCGTGCACTCTCCTCCGCCGTGAACAACGAGTTGGTCGATGTCGCCAAGGGCAAAATCGTTCAACCGGCAACCTTGTTCCACGGTACCGGATGCCACCCAACTTGTTTAGGGTTCAACTGGTTGGTGCTGCCAGGCTGCGACGACTTGTTACCTCGAATCGACCCGTCGGGGCGGCGATGATGACGTGATGACCCTCGGTGCTGCCTGAGCTGGCCCTGCTTTGGCGAAGAGCGGATTCGTTTGGGGCGGGGACACCACCCCAAAGACAACACCGCCCGATCGTGCGGCGCCAAGTCGGCCCCATGGCAAGACCGCCGTAACGGTGCGGACATCCCTATGCCATGGATCCAAACATGCATATGGCACAGGATCGAAATGACGATGGCGACGACTATGATACATTTGGCAACGTCGATCGAGTACTTTGCGAGCATGGAGTGCGATGGCGACTTCATGGGGCCTCCTTCTCAAGAACCAAACCCAACAAAAGGCGTGTGCGATCTAGCTCGTACAGCGGAGAAGCCAAGTTACAACAGCGCCGCCCGTCGGCGTTCAGCTCTCGAGACGCCTCCGGCTGCCGACTTCACCGAGCCTCGAGATAGGCGAGGTGCGAAATATCAGCCCCAACACACTCAAGAAGGCGGTGCAGTGAGCAAAACTCGGTCCCATTACAGGAGAAGAAGAAGGCACGCAAAAAGAAAGACTAAGAAGGGTGCGAGCCAGCGGCACCGAAATGCGATCCGTGCTCGGGGCGGGCCACCTTCACCGCAGGATATCTCGAGGAGGTGCATGTGGCGGGTAGGGCGATGCTACCGACAAATATGCTCAATGCTGCAACCGGTGCTATCACGGAGTCTGCATGACAGTGTTCTTTCTTTGGAGAAGCGGCGTCTCGGGGAGAAGGATGTGGCATACCGGTTTTGCGGCCAAGGTGCGGAGGGCAAGGGCTTTGTGGATAACTCCATCGGGCGTATGATCGTCCTGCGTTTGATGACATCCACGCTATGTTGAACCTTCATCCGCTGCACTACACCTTCGTTCGGCTATTTTCGCTGAGTATGGAATGCGGATCATTAGCGACAAGACCCGGACATCGTGATAGTCGACCCCTTCTACATGCGTGCCAAGATCTTGGGCAGCGCTGGGGACCGGCAAGTCGCGAGTTCTTACCTCGAAGCGTCATTCGGCAAACCAAGATAAGGATAACTTCCTCGTGCCTTACTTTCCGAGTAAGTCCTCCCTCAACCGCCCGTAACATATGAATTCTTACATTTCGATCGTTTTCTTTTAACATTCCGTGTTTTCTGCGGTGACACCGTTGCACGCTCATCCTCCTAAGCCCCAAATATTCCATGGCCACGTATTTCGACCCGGACCGTCGATCGAGCGTAGACTACACAAATGTCAAGAAGGTTCTTGATGATGTTCTCCCGGCTCGCCAAATCTGGAGGCACCTTCACCAGGCCTATTCGTAAATCGGCAAGCACGTGTTCTCCCACAATCTGACGTTATGCTGCGTCAAGCAGCCGCTGGCGGTCGGAAGGGTGCCTACTCGCCATCCATCACATGCGGGCGATCGTGCGGGACCATCATCAACTTCGCTACCGAGTAAACTCAAGATTGGGCGCGGCGTGTCGGCAATCCAGGGCGCGGACCTCCGACAAAATTCTTTCGCATCCATCGGAGTTTGCGGAAATCATCCATCAAGATGTCGCCGTACCTCGGGGCAGTTCTACCTCGAAATCAACCGTCCAACGGTGACATCGACACAATGCTACAAATGCAGGATGACAACGCCCGTTCTTTCATGACTCCCACGATGAGCGGCGGCTTCATCCACGCTCCGATCCCTTGAGTCGAGTTGTCTAGTTCTGAAACATCGATTGGCTCATGTTGTAATTAAACTTTAATGAACTTGTAGTATGTCTCTTTGGTTTGAGAGTCGTTCAACTTAGATGTAATCGATGCTATTAATGTCTTGCTTTTCTCTTCGATCGTTCTGTTGCATACTTATATATTGCTTATGTATTGTGCGTGAATTGGTACTAACGTTTACGTTTGGCTAGTGCATAGCGATGCCGGCGTATGTCGTGTACAAGGGTAAGGTTCGAGTCTCGATGATGGGAGGAGTGTCGGAGACAGGTTCACCGATTCAGCGGTAACAGTTACAAAGGTACACCACTAGGGCGAGGCGAATCTAGATCGCCCGCTATCTAGCGGGAGAGGGAGGGCGTTGGAGGAACCGGATGAAGGCGAGTTTCATCGTGATGATGCTCATCGTGATGACCGCAGCTCTCTTCTATGTGATGGTAGTTTAGATGATCGATATCGACTTGTAATGCGAAGATAAACTCGCTACTCGCGGTCTCGAGACTTGTAATATAATGTTCTATCTTTGTTCGGTCTTTTCAATTCGGAGACTAATATGATGAATTGTATTAGGAGACTAATATGATGAATTGTATTCAAAGACTAATCTTCTATTGTATTTGATGAATCTATTGTTGATGTGTGCTGTCTATATTTTGTCAAATTATACATTTTGTAACCTGTGCAAAAACAGAGAAAATAATAAAAAAAAAACCTAATATTCATACTAATGGCGCATCACATGACGATCGCCATTAGTATGACGATCATACTAATGGCGCATCACGGGTAGTGCGCCATTAGTATCTTCTTGATTACTAATAGGCGCATCGAGGTGGTGCGCCATTAGTATCTTAAAGCACTGGTATACATGCCCCACAGGAGGCATACTAATGGCGCACCCTCGCATATACTAATGGCGCACCGGTGGTGCGCCATTAGTATACTGATACTAATGGCGCACCGGTGGTGCGCCATTAGTAAAAATTACTAATGGCGTGCTATCAATGGCGCACCAGTGATGCGCCATTAATGGCCATATTAGGTGCGCCATTAGTAGTGGTAATTCTAGTAGTGCACGGTGGGCGGCAAAACAAACTCGACTCGGCCGAAATCGATGTAGGCAAATATTTTCAATAGGGGCAGGTTTGTAACTTCACTCAGACGTGACACAATCGCCCTACCTGTCAGCCCGTTCATACACCGTGGGCGCCAACCATGGGCACCAACCACCCTCTCCTGCTTGAAATCGCTCAGGCAAATATTGGCGAGATCTTGAGATTACCGTCCTATCCCCAACCGACGAGATGTCCAAATTTTGAACGGGGGCTAAGTTCATAACTTTACCATATTTCAGACAGGCGCGTCCCAAAAACATGGTTCCCCGTACCTCTCCCTCTATTTTCCGATTCATACACCATTCGTGCTAGAACACCCCATCCCCACACCAGCCTCCGTCCACCACCATGCCGGAGCGCCTACCAAGACCGCGTCGTCCACTGCTAGAGATGGACGTTTCTCATCCACGGCGACGGACCAATAGCCTTGCATCGCGTCCTCTCGCTTCATCGGCGCCGTCGTCCTCTTTGTCGGGGCCGCTCACACGACCTTCTCTTCCACCGCAACGGGACTTATCCCCCGATGCACCCGTCTACCATCGCAGATCTGCTTCAATGCCACCGACAGCCATCGCACCCCGGATGCCTACACGGCGCCGCAAGAGAGGTGGTACTTCATATCTCCTCAACTTTTTGATCTCAACCAGAAAATAGATCTTAACTTGGTTGCTCTACTTTCTTTTCAGCTCTTAGAATTTAGTTCTTAGTTCGAAGCAAACAATGGATGCTAAATATCATTTATTCAGTTTGCTGCTTCAAATCTGCCATGGCACTGCCATAATACGGTTTAATTGATCATGCTTAGGGTTTAATTGATCATGTTGGATCCATGGTGGTTTCTTTAATAGAAATCGTAGGGAAACCCTCTTTTGCTAAAAAAATATGCTTAGAGTTTCCCCCTTTTATGATCACTATACGATCAGAATACGTGCTTCGTTTCATAATAACACTGCTCCACCCATCAAGCTAAACAAGCTTAGTTGTTCAAATACGAATATGATATTATTAAAACGGAGTTGTTTAATTGGTCAGCTAAATGTTCCTAAATTAGTTTCGAAAATGCATGTTCGCCGCTCGGGTGTATCTCTCTGAGGTGCCCACGGTGGGCGGCCCACCACAGGATTTTGGGTCGTCCCAGGCCTCGATTCCCCTCTGTTCTGCTGCGCGCTTCTGATCTCTACTCGCCCCCAGCCACCTACCTCGCCATCGACTTGCCGTCCCCGGATGGCATGACTCTAGGAGGAGACGCCAGACTAACAGGAGGCCAGGAGCCGCTCGCCCAACAGCGTCACCGTTGCACGGGCGCGCCGCCGTGCCTACCTTCCCGATCCGTTCGGGGCTCGAGGCGTCAGCAGCCACCAAGCCAACCCGATTTATCCTGAGATACTTCCTCAACACTCAGCAGCCACTCCTCATCACCCATTTTCTAATTGATTCATTACTCATTAGGCAGGACTATCATTAGGGTTTGTTGTGTGCTCAGTGCTACCTACACTTACTGGTTAAGATGTATTTCGGTAATCTTTAGTACCTCTAAAGTTCACAGGGTTTTCAAAATTCCGGCCCTCGGAACAAACACTAGTCATTTCGGATTGTTGGTTGTAGTGACATTGACCCAGATTACTACTGCAAGCCAGGTTTGTTAACAATTTTACTTGTCTTTCTTACTCATTTGATATAATATCCAATTATTCAAGTCGATTAGTTGCAAACAATAAGTGCTAGACAAACTTCTTCATTCAGATTTTGGACGGTCTCTTACTGCAGTTACAATTCTGCATACTTGTCCTAGTAAGCTCACAAGTAAATGATTGATTCACTACATCTATGCTTGCCTTGTCATATTTGTTGTCAATATTCTTTTAGGGTGGACCACCCTGTTTGTAAATACTGGAACTATAGACATGAGTGAATAGTATTTCTCTATGTGATCTCTTCCATCATGTGTGGGCAACGAACATTGCATTGTATAGAAAGAAAGTGTCATTTCCCGCTTTTACATACGTTTCGATCTTTTACATGGAATACAATCTGCCTACTTGCTTTGTGTCACACTACCAACACTCCACCCTTGAAGCTAAACATTATTCCACTCATACTTGCTTAGTTTATTTGTTCAAATACGAATTTCATATGATTCTAATGTTCCTATTTTAGTTTTGAAATGTGTGCCTGCCTGTTATAGAGACATAAGGGTTTGTATTTACGTGTGTGGTGCAGTCGGCATGGTTGGGGGTGAACTTTGCATATGCAGGGGTTTATAGGGAGACACTCTTCGAGTTGAATCTGCAATGCATTCCATAGATAATCTGACTACTTTTTATGTTTTCATGAATCTCATATTCTGAACAGCATCATAATGATTATAAGCTTGTGCACATGAAAAGAATAAAGTAGAACAATGCCATGGCTGTCAAACTTGGCATTGAGGGACTGAAATCAAGTCTGGATGCAATGCAATGCAAACGCTCTCCACCTACATATTCATGCTCAGAATATGATCCTAACAGTGATTCTGAGCTAGAGGGAGACCTAAGTCAATGTAGCTCCCTAGTGGAGGAGTCAGAGGAAGATGCCCTATCTTATTCACCCATCAAGGTACTTGCTCTAACTTTCCAAGGTTACATTGCTCGCATTATATCTTGCAACCGATGCTTTGCATTGCTTCTACTTTGTTGAACTGCCATTAGCTTAGTTTACACATCGTGTATGTGAATACGCCCTGCCTATCCATTTTCAAGACATATTCCATCATCATCATACCATATTTATCCATTCAAATGTTGTTCTTGTGTATCGACGTTCAAAAGGAAGAGGCGATTGCTGATCATGGAGGAGCACAAGAAAAGTATTTGGAAAAGGTAGTGGCATTGATAAATAAAATAGCCCATTAGGTGTAGTTGCAATATCACGACCCACAAAACACCCCAACTCTAGCAGACTCTAGCCCTACTACCTTTGGTCATTTACGATGCCCCAACTCAGCCAGATCCCAACTGCAGCAAGCAGTATGATTATGCCGATTGACATAGCACCAACTCTCTGACATAAAACCCCATTCCAGCAAAGAGTACACCAAATCCAGTTGCCAAATCCTTTTCGAACGAGAGAGCCCCAATTGCAGCAAATAGGACCCTGTTCCATTTCTTCCCAGTTTAGAAGATGAAGCTTATGTTGTTGTCGGGAACTTTGTGCGCATCTTTCCTTCATGGAAAGATTATACATGAACCACAGAACAATTTCCAGTCTTCCTCCGCAACTTACGCGTAAGTAATGTACTAATGTTATTCATGGTCATTCTGCATATGTTTCTGCTGACGAAGACACAAGACTTCATTCTTTTAAATAGGCGAGAGCAAACTGGATTGTGAAGGCGAGCAAGGGTTGGTTACGCTTTTCAAGGACTTCGTTGATGAAGTATCGTTCC
This sequence comes from Aegilops longissima, assembly GCA_021605205.1. Classification (NCBI taxonomy): domain Eukaryota; kingdom Viridiplantae; phylum Streptophyta; class Magnoliopsida; order Poales; family Poaceae; genus Aegilops; species Aegilops longissima. The sequence goes on along the minus strand of CM038680.1, from coordinate 687,134,458 downwards.
TACCGAGGCAAGCGCGCCGATGGCAAGCCTCTGAATGAAATTTCTGTAAAGTCTCCGGTGCTACATTTATCGGCGGTGGTGGAATAATCTTGTTACACATTGGTCTCGGCTGCAGCGTAAGTCTTGTCTATGCTATCACATCACAATTTGAACTACATTTATGCATTTGCCTTAATGTCTCACTTGTCTGAAAATGTTAGCGTAAGAACATTAGTTCTCAAGGGACCACAGAATCTCGCAACTATCTGCACTTTGCATTTCTCTTGTGAGTACCTCTTGCTCTGTATGACCATACTTACTTTCATAGCTATTTGATTATGTAGCATCACTGCACATGTTAGCCTTGTAATCATCCATTTGGTGGACATTATAAGATCTGTATGGACTCTTACATAAATTTAGAATCAACCCAATGCTTTTGAAGAGGTTTAGCTCTGTAGTCCTCTTGTAAGGACTGAACGTGGTCTATCACTACACTTACATTAACAGCTACTCCCTCCATCCCATAATATAAGAACGTTTTGTACAGTACGCCAGTGTTCAAAACACTCTTGTATTATGGGAAGAGGGATTGGTTCATTGTGTAGCATTCTGCATCTTATCTCCCCCACCCACCATTTACTAAAAAGATCAGATCTATATTTAATCTTACCAACAAGTAGAATCTGAGACAATGCCGGTCAGAAGTGTATCGCATTGCTCTTGTCGATTACATTTTGTCTGTAACGCTTGTACTTCGAGGATTGGTAGTTGATTATGTAGCATCAATCACTTCTTATCTTCATTATCCTCTATCCCTTCGAGTATTATCATATCTATAATTAGTACAGGCAATGCTTATGAAGAAGATTCTGTGCTGAAATTCTTGAGTTATCCTTCCCTTGACATGGAGACGGGCATTATAAAGCCGGTGTTAACTATTAATGTAAGTCAGTCCTTCTAAAGCCTTTACCCTCAACTGCTATTTAATTTGCTCATAGTCCCTATCGTTTACTGCTGTTTAGTTTGCTGTTTCTACCAAAATGCATGTTCGCAAGAACCGTAAGTTCTAAGTTTTACTTGTAAAACCAAATTCCTTATCCATACCATGCACATTACTTAATACTCCCTATATGTATGCTTTTTTTTGTGGATCTATAATCCAGTGTGTGGTGAAGCAGCCCACGTTTGCACCTTGTCATCTCCTGTTTTATCTCACTGATGTGGCTGATGATATGAACAACATGCCATACACATTATCCAAAATAGATACAATGATTTTCTTTGCCCTTCATCTATGCTTGTTATGTTCACATTGTAATACAGTGGTGTGGTGAAGCTCCCCGCATTATGAACAATACCAAATTATGCTATTGATATTTTGAACTTACTCTTTATTTTCTAATTTGAAATTGGATGGAATTGACAGCACAGTTATCATCTTTGTTTATACACGTGCAAAACCTGTCATCTCTACTTTGTTTCAGGTGATATGCACGATGGCATGCACAAGTCTGCATTGAAGGCTCGAGACAAACCCAACATATATTGCAGCAAAGAAGGCAAAACATCTTGAAGATAGCGAGACAACCCCAAAGGCTTGTCTTGATGCGATGTTCGAGTTACTTGAGACTAGCGGTCGACAAGCTCACGAAATTCGTTATGCGAATCAGTTCAACTTCTTGAGTCCCAAGTTCTAGCGAAAGGCATTCGCAACTCAACTTCGACTTGAAGTCCTATCTCTAAGAAAGATCATGGAGAACACCAATGAGAACCTCATCGCTAAACAGCTACACTGGAAGCTATGACCGACATGCTAGGCGGTCTCGAGCCTTGCTCGGCTGCTTCTTGAGCAGTTCCCAACAAGGCTAACCTTTCTTGAACTGTCTTGGAAGTGGTCTCGGTTCGGTATTATTTTATTCTGTTGCAATGGTGCCCGTTTTTGTAATCCGCTTCTTCGTTGCGCTTTATGATCCTTTGGTGGTGAACTTCGATGCCCAGTGGATGTAATATACCTTAAATCCTTTATTGCATAGTGTAAGTTTATTCTTAGTTACTATGCTGTAATTTCTTTATTGTATAGAGTAGGTTTATTCTTAATTCCTACTAGTTACTGCCATCATTCGCTATCTGAAAGAAAATCAGATGTAGTCGACCGGGCCGAAACATTCGACTCTAACGGGCCTGGGTTTTAGCGGGCCACAATTGGGCCGGCTTGCGTCTTTCTTGGGCCCGAATGATTGGGGCCTTCACACATTGCGCCAGGCCCAAACTTACACCGGCCTATATTTAGTTGGGCCTTTTGTCGACCCAGCGCTTAGTTTAGCCCGGGTAGCGTTGGGCCATTAACAGGCTGAATATTATACTGTATTGTTACGGCCGAGATGAAACCACGGGCCTTTAGCAGGCCAAAATGCATGTTCGGCCACAATTTTCACTAGTCGTCGACGGGCCTTCAGCAGGCTAAAATGTAGGCCGGGCCTTTTTAGGCCTAGTTAGCTCACGGGTCGTTACCAGGCCGAAACATATCTCGGGCCTTAGTTGGCCCACTGATATCATGGGCCTTTAAGAGGTCGAAAGCTTAGTACAGCATCAGCGGGCGAATTACGCGACAGCCTTTAACAGCCCAAAGTCACGTTGGGCTTAACTGTTGCCACCTTTAGCACGGGCCGTTAGTGGGCCCTATGTCCCGTCGGATCATATATGGCCCATGGGCAGCACAGGCCATTCCCAGGTCGAAGTCTCACCGGGCTAAAATGGGCCCATGTCTACATCAGGCCTCTAACAGGCCGAAAGTCACACCGGGCTGAAATGGGCCCATGTCTACATCAGGCCTCTAACCGGCCGAAAGTCAATGGGCCGTAGTTGGGCCCAAATATTCGGCGAACAATTAATGGGCCAGATCTGGCTTCGGGCCGCAAATGGGCCCAATTATCGGGCAAACAATTAACGGGCCAGATCTGGCTTTGGGCCGTAAATGGGCCCAAATTTTGGCCGAACAATTAACGGGCCAGATCTGGCTTCGGGACGTAAATGGGCCTTTATTAAGCAGGCGTTATTGGGCTGGCCCACTAGTACCTGATTAAGTACTACGGGCCTTTGACTGGGCCGGCCTTTTTAACCTATATGGGCCTCTGTTAGGCCCCGCCACGTGTCGACGTATCATAGGCATGTCTCCTCCAATGGACGGGCGACATCTGGCCCACTAACGAGCTGACGGGTGTTCCCTTCGGCCAATCAGAATTTTACACATGGAAAATCCCCATTAGTTGGGGCTGTTAACGGGTTATTGGACCCAAAACCCGACCCGATAGCTTAACGGCGTTCCGTTACGGTGGATGCCACGTGTCGGTCACCCTTGACGAAAGCACTTCTGTGACGCGTGATTTATCGTCATGGAAGTGGACACTTCCATGATGATAATTTTGGTAATGTCATGGAACACTTCTACGACAGCACAGGTATGACTATCTTGATTCTGTGATAAATTTGTCATGGATGTACATGCATGACAAAAATGCGACCTACTGTGACAAACACATATCATCACGGAAGTGTATTTTTTTGTAGTGCTCAGTCGTGGAATAGGATTCACAGCAGATCTGTAGTAGCGGATACAGTTCAGTCGACCCATAGCCCAAGATCGCCCCTGCGGCGTGAAGGCAGTGGACAGTATGATAATCGGCTCGACCGCGACAATCGTCGACGAGTGCACACGCCTCCTCCGAGGAGTGCATCATATGTGCCTCGGCAGAACGATGATAGACGCCGTCACAGTGGCGAGCGCAGAGCACCAGTTGACCCAAGAGAGCCGGGCTTCGATGCGAGATCTATCCTCGTTCAAGGTGTAGTCGACCGGAACAGAGCGCATAGAGAAGACCCTGGCAGAGATTGTCCGAGTGGCAGCAGAGTGCATGTTTCCGGCCCAGAGTGTTTCAGCAGAGCCATCAGGGTAGCGGTGATTCCCCCCAACTTCAGGTTGGCGACCGGAGTCAGTAAGTTCACTGGAGAGTCCAAGCCTGAAACTTGCTTGAGGATTACCGAGTGGCAGATTGGCGGTGGAAACGATGAAGTACCAATGAAACATCTTCCTCTGATGTTGGAAGGGTCGGCCCGAGCGTGGTTGACTCAGTTAGCTCCAGGCAGTATATATAGTTGGGAAGAGCTTGCTCGAGTGTTCGTCAGAACTTTTGAGGGCACTTGCAAGCGGCCAGCAGGGTTGACAGAGTTGCAGCATTGTGTGCAAAAACCGAGTGAAACTTTAATGGATTTCATTCAGAGGTGGACCACTTTGCATCACACCATTGAAAATGTATCAGAGCATCAAGCAGTGTGTGCCTTCAAGGAAGGCGTCAAATACCGAGAGTTGGTCCTGAAGTTCGGTCGGACTGGAGATATGACTCTGACTCGGATGATGGAAATAGCCACCCGGTACGCTAACGGAGAAGAAGAGGATCGACTCCGTAGCAGAAAGAAACCAGTCGGCCAAGAGGCCGGTGGAGGTAATTCCAATCGGAACCAGAAGCGTAAGGCCGAGCCCGCAGCACCCGGTGAGATTGCAGCAGTGGCTCAAGGAAAGTTTAAGGGAAAACCGAAAGGGCCCTGGCCCCCTAAGAAGGTAAAGGATCAAGCAGGAAATGATGTGTTGGATTTACACTGTCACATCCACACGAAGAAGGACGAAGAGGGTAATCTAATTTACCCTAAGCATACCACTCGACAATGTCGACTCCTGATCCAGTAGTTCCGAGAAAAACGGCCCGGTGAGAAGGAGAAAGAGTCGGACAAAGACGAGGACGAAGAGGAAGACGACGGTTATCCCAAAGTCAATTCCACCCTCATGATTTTTGCTGATGTTGAGAGCAAGAGTCGGTTGAAAGTTATCAACAGAGAAGTGAATATGGTCGCACCGGCGACGATGACCACATACCTGAAATGGTCTCAGACAACCATCACATTCGACCAGTCTGATCACCCTGCGCGTATAGCCACCCCCGGGAGGCAGGCATTGGTGGTCGACCCCGTGGTCGGAGGCACTAGACTGACTAAAGTGCTGATGGACGGTGGTAGCGGCCTGAATATTCTTTATGTTGAAACCTTGAAGGGGATGGGCATTCCGATGTCCAAACTTAGCGAGAGCAATATGAGTTTCCATGGCGTTATCCCTGGAAAGAAAGCCGAATCACTCGGCCAGATCGCTCTCGACGTGGTTTTCGGTGATTCCAAGCATTACCGTAAGGAAAAGTTGACATTTGAAGTCGTGGATTTCCAGAGTGCTTATCATGCCATTCTGGGTAGGCCTGCCTACGCACATTTTATGGCTCGACCATGTTATGTGTACCTCAAGTTAAAGATGCCTGGTCCCAGAGGTGTGATCACAGTGACTGGCAATTGGCAGAAAGCAGAGGAATGCTTCCAGAAAGGTTCCAAAATTGCCGATGCGCAAATGGCAGCAGTTGAATTCCAAGAGTATCAGAAGAATGCAGATCCGAGTGATTTGCTCTGAGCCAAGAAGCCTGCCATGGATTCTGCATTTTAGTCGTCTGGTGAAACGAAGCCGATTCATATTCACCCGACCGATCCCAATGTCGCACCGACTCATATATCAACGACACTCGACAGCAAATAGGAAGAAATGCTCATCCAGTTCCTCTGTGAGAACTGGGACATCTTTGCATGGAAACCCTCTGACATGCCGGGTGTACCCAGAGAACTGGCTGAGCACCGTTTGCGTGTTGACCCCAAGGTAAAACCCATCAAAGAGCATCTTCGGCGGTCCGCCGTACAGAAGAGAAAAGCAATTGGTGAGGAAGTGGCTCGGCTACTAGCAGCAGAGTTCATCCGTGAGATCTACCACTCTGAGTGGCTTGCCAATGTAGTCATGGTCCCTAAGAAGGACGATTTACTTCGTATGTGCATTTATTTCAAGCATATCAATCGGTCCTGCCCGAAAGATCATTTCCCTCTCCCCCGCATCGATCAGATTGTTGACTCGACGGTGGGGTGTGAGCGATTGTCTTTTTTAGATGCATATTCCGGGTATCATCAGATCCGACTGTATGGTCCCGATGAAATAAAAACAGCCTTCATCACCCCATTCAGGTGCTTTTGCTATGTCACCATGCCATTTGGTCTTAAAAATGCCGGAGCCACATTCATGAGAATGATTCAGAAGTGTCTGCTCACTCAAATCAGTCCGAATGTGAAAGCATACATGGATGACATTGTGGTCAAGTATCGCAAAGGTTCCGACCTACTGACTGACCTTGCAAAAACCTTTGCCAACCTAAGAAGGTACAATATCAAGCTTAATCCGTCAAAGTGCACATTCGGAGTTCCGGGTGGAAAGTTACTCGGTTTTCTCGTTTCCGAACGAGGGATTGATGCCAACCCAGAAAAAGTTGATACCATCCGCCGAATGAAACGCCTTGTGCATGTGCATGACGTTCAGAAGCTGACTGGTTGTTTGGCCGCCCTGATTCGATTCAATTCTCGTCTCGGTGAAAAGGTCTTACCTCTTTACCAATTGATGAAGAAATCTGATAAGCTCGAGTGGACTGAGGAAGCTGATGCAGCGTTTGCACAGCTCAAAACCCTGCTTTCCACCCAGCCGGTGCTTGCTGCGCCAATCAGCAAAGAACCCTTACTGCTTTATATTGCATCCACTGGACAAGTCGTCAGTACAATACTCACGGTCGAGCGAGAATAAGAAGGAAAGGCTTACAAGGTTCAGCGCCCAGTGTATTATCTCTCTGAAGTTTTGACTCCATCCAAGCAACGATATCCACATTATCAGAAGCTTGTCTATGGAATTTACATGACCATGAAGAAGGTTGCACATTATTTCTCTGATCACTACATTACAGTCGTCAGCGACGCACCATTATCTGAAATTCTAAACAACAGAGATGCAACTGGTCGAGTGGCAAAATGGGCGATTGAACTCCTTCCATTGGATATCAAGTTTGAGGCAAAGAAAGCTATCAAGTCCCAAGCAATTGCAGATTTGCTTGCCGAGTGGATTGAGCAGCAATTGCCGACTCAAGTTCACTCGGAGCATTGGACTATGTTCTTTGATGGCACCAAGATGTTGAATGGTTCAGGTGCTGGGGTAGTATTGGTATCTCCCCGTGGAGACAAGCTTAGCTATGTTCTCCAGATTCATTTTGATTCCTCCAATAACAAAGCTGAATATGAAGCACTTTTATATGGGTTGCGTATGGCCATTTCACTCGGCGTCCGTCACCTCATGGTCTACAGCGACTCAGATTTGGTGGTTAATCAAGTGATGAAAGAGTGGGATGTCAGGAGCCCAGCCATGACTGGTTATTGCAATGCAGTAAGAAAGCTGGAAAAGAAGTTTGAAGGGTTGGAGCTTCACCATATACCCCGACTAAAAAATCAAGCTGCAGATGAGTTGGCAAAGATAGGTTCAAAGATAGAGGCCATTCCCAGCAATGTGTTTTTGGAGCATATTCATTCACCTTCGATTCAGGAAAATCCATTCACTGAGGAGTCCCCACAGCCTAAGAGCGCCACAGATCCGACTGAAGTCGAAATCCCAGCCGTGGTCGACTTAGTCATGGAGGTTTTGGTCATCACTCCCGACTGGACAGTGCCATACGTTGCATACATTCTTAGGAAAGAACTTCCAGAGGATTAAGAAGAGGCTCGGCAGATCGTCCGACGATCTAAAGCCTTTACCATGATAAAAGGTCAGTTGTTCAGAGAAAGTGTAACTGGAGTCTGCCAGAAGTGCATCACGCTAGAAGAAGGCCGAATGATCCTCAATGATATTCACTCGGGGACATGTGGTCACCATGCGTCCTCTCGGACCATCATGGCCAAAGCATACCGAGCCGGATTTTACTGGCCACGTGCCAATGAGATGGTGAAAGAAATAGTGGACAAATGTGAAGGCTGTGAGTTTTACACCAACATGTCCCATAAGCATGTGTCAGCTCTGAAGACTATCCCACTCGTCTGGCCATTCGCTTTCTGAGGACTGGCAGGACTGGATTTACTCATGTGCTGGTGGCAGTCGACAAGTTTACCAAATGGATCGAAGCCAAGCCCATTAAAAACCTTGAAGCAAGTACAACTGTGAGTTTCATCAGAGAATTGATATTCAGATATGGTGTTCTGCACATCATCATCACGGATAACGGATCGAACTTCGACTCTGACAAATTCAGAGCCTTTTGTGCTTCCCAAGGCACGAGGGTCGATTATGCTTCGGTCGCCCATCCTCAGTCGAATGGGAAGGCTAAAAGAGCAAATGGATTGATTCTCAAAGGACTGAAACCCCGGTTGATGCGTGACCTCAAGTATGCAGCAGGGGCCTGGGTCGATGAACTTCCATCAGTACTTTGGGGATTGAGGACAACTCCCAATCGGTCGACTGGTCGAACTCAATTCTTCTTAGTCTACGGAGCCGAAGCCGTACTCCCGAGTGATCTGCTCCACAATGTGCCTCGAGTCGAGCTCTTCTCAGAAGAGGAAGCAGAACAGGCTCGGCAAGATGCAGTCAATTTCCTGGAAGAAGAAAGAGAGATGGCCTTGATCCGGTCGACCGTTTATCAACAAGACCTGCGTCGATTCCATGCCAGAAACGTAAGGGGTCGAGCATTTCAGGAGGGAGACTTGGTTCTTCGAGTGGACCAGCAGAAACCACACAAGCTCGCTCCTGCTTGGGAAGGCCCTTTCGTCGTCACCAAAGTGCTCCACAATGGAGCGTATCGTCTTTTCAATGTCGAGCACAATAAAGATGAGCCACACGCTTGGAATGCGGAACTGCTCCGCCCCTTTTACTCTTAAAGTATTCAGACTGTTGAGATGTAATAAGAAGTACCTTTTAGTTTGATTATCAAAAGACATGATTTTACAGTCTTCCGAATGATTGTTGTTCATTTTTTACATGTTCTGAAATCCCCCAGTGGGTGCCCTAGCTGCGAATCCACTTCGCCTAAGTCGAAGAGAAAATCCTACCGAGTGGTGAGCCAGCCTCTCACTCAGAGGCTTAGCTGCGAATCCGTTTCGCCTAGGTGTTAAAAAATACTACCGAGTGGTGAGCCAGCCTCCCACTCGGAGGCTTAGCTGCAGTCCAGTACTCGCCTAAGTGTTAAAAAAAATCCTACCGAGTGGTGAGCCAGCCGCTCACTCAGAGGCTTAGCTGCAGTCCAGTACTCGCCTAAGTTTGAAAAATCCTACCGAGTGGTGAGCAATCCTCCCACTCGAGGGCTTAGCTGCAGTCTAGTACTCGCCTAAGTTTAAGAAATCCTACCGAGTGGTGAGCAATCCTCCCACTTGGGGGCTTAGCTGAAGTCCAGTACTCGCCTAAGTTTGAAAAAATCCTACCGAGTGATGAGAAATCCTCCCACTCGGAGGCTTAGCTGCAGTCCAGCACTCGCCTAAGTTTGAAAAATCCTACCGAGTGGTGAGCAACCCTCCCACTCGGGGGCTTAGCTACAGTCCAGTACTCGCCTAAGTTTGAAAAATCCTACTGAGTGGTGAGCAATCCTCCCACTCGGGGGCTTAGCCATACGCTCCATCCGGATCCACAAGGACAGTGGGGTGCGGGTCGACCACGACCCCCTCCTCAGAGTTGCACCATCAAGAAGAAGGACGAGATTGAGCGTGTTGCCAAGGCGAGCCACTTTTAGGAACGTCAAGACCATTGCTGAGTGCCTCGCTGATGAGCTGATCAATGCTGCCAAAGGCTCATCCAACAGCTAGCGCCAAGACGAGCTGCTTTCATGAGCTGACCAAGTGCCGCCGAGTGGTGCGGGTCGACCACGACCCCCCCCCCCCTCCGGGGCTGCACCATCAAGAAGAAGGACGAGATTATACACACTGTCAAAGGCCCATCCAACGGCTGGTGCCAAGGCAAACTGCTAACAGTAACATCAACACCATTGCTGAGTGCCTTGCTGATGAGCTGATCAATGCTGCTCAAGGCTCATCCAACAGGTCGACTGCGGATTCTTCCTCAGAAGCTGCATCAAACGTACAAAAACCAATCCGAGAGAAGAACGAGTTTCACTTGAAGATAAACACAACATATTCAAAGATAATCCCAAAGGTTTCTAACCGCAGATTAAAGTACTCGGGCGTCAGGCCCGAAGGAGTTTAAACGATTACAAAATCACTCGGCATTCTGAGGCAAATAAGGGTGAAGCATAATGTTTTTTCAGTCATTCGGCGGGAGAAGGGCTGGCTGGATCACAGAAGTTGTCAAGGTCGATGCTGTCGGCAATACGAGTGGCTGCCTCAAGGAAGGTGTGCATGAAGGACTAGAAGGAGTGCTTCTTAGTATTCACTACCTTAAGGGCCGCCAGCTTGTCTTCTTTAGCCTCCTTGCGGTGCACTCGAACCAATGACAAGGCGACATCAGCACCACAGCGAGCAGACGACTTCTTCCACTCTTGCACTCGGACAGGAATCTGATTGAGTCGAGTCATCAGCGACTCGAGATCTTGAGAAAGTTCCGCTTGAGGCCAGAGCTCGGCGTCCACTCGGGTCATCGCAACCTTCAGTCAAGCCAGATAGGCGACATCGCCGTCCAAGCGTGATTCCAATCGTAGCAAGTTCATCGCAATGTCATCCTTCACGGGACAATTGATGGGGTCGAGACCTGTCTCGACCCGCCCGCTTTCAGCTTCAAAGTCCTGGCAAAGTTCTATTCCATCGTGAAAAATAATGAGTCGACAATATTACAACATACTTCGATCAACGACAATTAACCAGTTGAGTGACCATACCTTCAATCTTCAGAACCAGTTTCGCGGCTAGTTGTCCCAGATAGGACTCTAACTTGCCTGTTTTGGCTCTGAGGCCTCCAGCTTCAGTGGTCAGGTTCTCCTTGTCCTTCTTTACTTGCTCTACTTCTCAATTGGCTTCTGAGATGGCGGTCTTCAACTTCGTGTTCTCCTCTTCCAACTTGCCGACTGAAGCCAACTTCTGTTCTGCAAGCGTTGTCTTCTCACGTGCTTCCTTCTGAGCAGCAGCAAGGTCCAGGTCCTTCTTCTCCAAAGCTTCCTTCATTCTCTCTAAAGAAACAACACTCTTCAGACGAGCCTGAAGTTGGCGGTTTTCACTACGCACATCTGCTTGTGTGAAGTCACTCGGTTCAAAGAGACTGAAAGAAAAAGCAGTGGGAGATGCGAGCTACTAATTAGGCAAGGCAGTCGAATGGTTACCTCCCATGATGGCCGTCTCTTGTTGAGCAGTCTTGAGGTTCTTCTTTGCGAGTTCAAGATCAAGTTCAACGCTGATATGCTTCTTCTTTAACTTGGAAAGTCGAGCTCCAAGATCACAAGACCTCTGCAGTCAGCGCGAGAGATATGTCAGTCGACAGAAATAAGAGACAATGATAGTGAAAAGTTACTCTAAGACTACTGCTGAATCAAATATTCAACAATAGTCTCGGGGACTACACCCAGCGGGTGCACTTAGCATGCCCCCACTGGTTCAGATCAATACTTAGCAGGGTCTGCCCAGCGTGAGTTAAAAAAAAGAAGAATGGCGAAGGTTCTAAGACCTCAGTCGACTGCCAGCAGTCGACCGTGGTCTCGGGGACTACACCCAATGGATGCACTCGGCGTGCCCCCACTGGTCCAGACAGTTTACTTAGACTCAGCGCGAGTCGAATGAAGTGGAAGATTTCCTAAAACTCTAAACAAAGGCACACCCCAGTGGGTGATCGGATATAAAACAGCATTCAAAAGTTCAGCCGGAGTTCGCTGACCTGAACATTGGTCTGCAGGGCAGTGCTGGCATTGTAAGCCACCTGACTAGCCTCGTGCATCACCTTCACCTGCTCCATGACAAGGTTCACCTGGCGAAGAGCCTCCCTGGCAGCACTCGACGAGTCGTCTGGGGTCTGATATGCAGCGAAGAGTGATGGCTCCAAGGCGGTCGAAGCGGTAACTGGGTCAGACGCGTGGAGTTGCACTGGAGCGGCAGGAGTCGGAGCGGCCGATCCCGGCGGACAATCAGTCGTCAGCAGGTTGGCGAATGTGACGTTGGTCCGAACCGGTTCTCCGGAACGTTCGACCACCGCCTCAAGCGCCGGCGTCGACTGAGGGACTTGAACTTCAAGCCTCCTCCTGCTTGAGCCCCCACTCCTTTTCCTCCTCTCCTGTAGAGGCGCTTCTTCTTCTTCATCGCCAGGGAGCACGACGACCTCTTGCGGAACTACAGAAAGGGAGAAATATCATAAAGTCAGCCGATTGATGATCCACTCGACTAAATGAAGCCTGGTCGAACGGACTTACCAGCTCGAGAGGTGGCCTCCTTGTCTCCTGGTGCCTTGTCGATGTCCATGTCAGTGGCAGCAGAGGTAGGGCTAGAAATATACATGATCCGGTTGGTCAGAACAAAAACTTCAGTCGGCCTATGTAAACACAAGCGAGATACTCACCCCGAAGCAACAGGGACGTCCATCTTGATCCGCGGCAAAGTCTTCCGAGCCTTGGGAGGAGCAACCTTGGGCTACTTGGTGACCTTCTCCGTCGGCTCTGGAGTCGACGTCCGAGTGCGCTTCTGAGTATGGGTACTCGGAGCCACGTTCTTCCCGCGCCCGCCCACCGGGTCATGTTGTTGCTTGGATCGGCGTTCGGAGCGCGGCGGCGAGTCGACTTCTTCCTCGTTGTCCGACTCCTCACTATCCTCCTCCTCTTCTTCATCCGAAGACTCCCAGTCGCCACTCTCCTCTGCGCTGGCATCTCCCTCCTGGCCCTGTTCCAGAGCTTGTTTGTCGTTGGGCATCGAATACATCTCAGTGAAAACCTACAAGACAAAAAGTCGAGTAAAAGTCAGTCGACATCAAGTACAGTCGGAACATATATGCAAGGCAGTCAGAATAAAGAGCATACCTTGTCGGGATGGTTGTCGTCTCTGAAGGGGATGACTCGCCTGGATCCTCTGGGGTTGTCCTGATTGCCTGTGATACTCTTCAACCACATAGCCACGGTCTTGGGTGGCACTTCCTCTGGATGGACCTGAGCGGTGTCTTCAGATCTGGAGTACAACCACATAGGGTGGTCACGAGCCTGAAGAGGTTGGATGCGTCGACTGAGAACACTTCCAGCAGGTCCAGGCCAGTGACACCCTCATTAATAAGTTGGACCACTTTCTCCACCAACATCTTCGTCTCCACGTTCTCAGCAGCAGTCACTTTCAGAGGAGAAGGAGTCTGAACACGGTCGAATGTGAAGTGGGGAAGGCCAGTCGACTGACCTGGAGTTGCGACGTCCTGGCAGTAGAACCAGGTCGACTGCCAGCCTCTAACAGATTCGGGGAGAGTCGTAGCAGGGAAAGAACTCCTATGCCTCTTTTGAATACCCAAACCCCCACACATCTGGATGACATGGGTCTTTGAGTCACTCGTTTTTGCTTTCTTGACCGACTGGGATCGGATGGTGAAGATACATTTGAAAAGACCCCAGTGCGGTCGACACCCCAAAAAGTTTTCACACATCAACACGAACGCGGCCAGATACGTGATGGTGTTGGGAGAAAAATGGTGGAGTTGAGCACCAAAGAAATTCAGGAATCCCCGGAAGAAGGGGTGCGGAGGGAGCGAGAAACCCCGGTCAACGTGGGTGGCGAGCAGTACACACTCACCCGGTCGAGGCTGCGGCTCCATCCATCTCCCCCTCTAGCAGCCTTGCCGCTCCCTTGGCGATCAGTCCGGACTCCGCCAGCTCGTCCAGATCTTCTTGCCGGAGCGAAGACCGGATCCAATCACCCTGGATCCAACTGGGCGGCAGCCCCGCGTGCGATGACGACCTGCGGTTCTGCTTCTTGCCTTTCGCCGCCCCCGTCGCCTTCTTTGCACGCTCCAGCGCCGCCGTCTTGTCCTTCACCATGGCGGCGGAGCGGCAGCGTTGAGAGCAGAAGAGCCCGGTGCGATGGAGAAGCGGAGGAAGAAGAAAGAGAAACAGGCGTCCACAGTGCAGACGCCTCGGCCCCGTCGCCTTATAAAGGGTTGCTTCTGAGTGGCTGACGCGTGGGACCAGGCGATCCTGTAAAATCCCGCAACAGTCGCGCGCAACGTATGTGGCGAAAAAGGCGGCGCGGAAATCGAGGCATCACTGTTTATCCGCTCCGCCTACTTCAGCTCTCCCCATCCCGCGCCCTTCCTCGAAATTTCTTATCCCGTGAAATCCGTGACACGCTGCAATCAATCGCGCCAAAGATTTTGCACTCTAATACAGCACTCAGCAGAAGATGCTATAAGTTCAGTCGACGACTCTCTGAATGGATCAAGGTGACTGAATCGACGCTGAAGTACCAACGTGAGTTTTCCATCTTGCAGAAAACGCTCGCGAGGTGCAAAGTTCAGAACAAGTTCAACTTCAACCTACTTTTCACTCGAACCTTAATCCATTCGGGGGCTACTGATGAGGATACAGACCTGGGGTAGGGTCATAGGCCTGACCTATACGTCCTACCCAAGGCCACTACCCTGGAAGATAAGAAGTCCAAGGAGCAACAAGGGACGCCCAGCCAAAGATGTCGAGTGCAATTCACTCGGCAGTCATATCACTCGGGCGACCCCTACCTATTACCACTCGACCACTCAAGGAGTCACTCGACCTACCGAAGATCAAGAGTCACTCAGCATTGCAACGGTCAGGCGTTCACTCCGTGGTCTTTAAGGTCATAAATAACACTTAAGGTTGGCGTTACCAGTAACGCCCCTACTTTATGTACATTAAGCCCCTTGTAATGGAGGATGGCTGGGGTCCTGGCGCACTCTATATAAGCCACCCACCTCCTCTGGGACAGGGGTTCGCACCCCCCTATAACATCACACACATATAATCAAGTCGACCGCCTCCGGGCACCGAGATGTAGGGCTTTTACTTCCACCGAGAAGGGCCTGAACTCGTAAATCTCGTGTGTACACCTTCACCATAGCTGAGATCTTGCCTCTCCATACCTACTGTCAGTCTTAGAACCACGACAGCGACAGTGAAGGTGCTCCCGGAGCACCCGCCCCGAGAAGCGGCGGAGCGAGCGGAGAAGGAGTGGGAGGCGAGCTTGCGCTGGAGGCTCCAGAGGCGGCCGTCGGCGAGGAAGATGTCGCGGCCGAGCAGGTCGGCGAAGGGGACCGCGAAGCGCGCGCCCTTGACGTAGTTGGGGAAGTTGGCGCGCGGGAGGTGGTCGACAACCTTCAGGCTGGCGGTAGCGACGCCGCTGCCGAGGCCGAGCGGGCTGCGGACCTCGATGGTGGAGGCCGGGAACTCCGCAAGCTGGTCTGTGGCCCAGTCGAGGAAGCGGTGCAGGTTGCGGCGGAGCGACAAGGCGTTGCCGAGGATGGCAGCGCGTTGGGGGGAGAAGAGGCCACAGTGAGGAGAAGAGGTTCTAGGGAGAGGGGGCAGTGGTGGAGGCGGAGGAGCGGCCGGCCGACCCCGGCGAGGTGGAAGGAGGGGCGACATACGCTGGTGGAAGGAGCGCTGGCAGGCTCCATCGACCTCCTAGGGGAGAAGAGAGGCAGGAGGAGTGAAGAGAACGAGGAAAAGAGCTGACAAGTGGACCCCACATGTCAGTTAACTGTCAAACATACGGTCAAACAATCAGTTTTCTTACGTGCGGGCCCCAATTGTCATAATCACGATCAATATTAAAGCACTGGATGTTTCAAAACAGCCGACCACCAACTTAGTAGTTATTTGAGAAAAAATAAAAATCGGTAGTTTTTTGTAACCCTGGCTGTAAAATCTGGTAGTGTACTTTACGGTGCTGGGCGGAGCGGATCTGCTGCGAAGTGTGAAGGTGGTCAGATCCGGACGGATTGGACCTCGGTGGCCCGATGGAGGGCTTGCTGATGCTTGATGTGCAGGGCTCGAGAGGTTGACCCGGGCGAAAGCTTGTCTCCGGCGTGTCCGGAGCCGGCGATGGCGACGCTTACAAGCATCGTTTCCTTCTTGTTGGCATCGTCGAGGTACTCTCAGCTCCAATCTTCGCAGCTTCGGGGGAAACCCTAGATCCATGGGATCGGACGATGACGGTGCTCTAGCATCGTATCCCATCTCGGGGGCTTCGTCTTTGGAGCTAGGCATCATCAAGTGGGACCGATGGAAGTTGGTGGAGTTGGCGTCGAGGCTTCTGTGGCAACGATGATGGGTGTGTGCGATGACGGAGACGCGACAATGGTTGCGATAGTCGGCTCTTCTTCGGCGTGTTCGTGGGATTACCTCAGGTTGTTTTGTTGTGATGAAGTCAGAGCTGCGGCGGCAGGGCCCTGTGGCGACGATGACAGGCAGCAGGTGGTCTGTTCGGTGGTCTTTCGCGACGCCAACCTTGCATAGTTCTCCTTTGGAGCTATCATTCAGAGTCGGAGTTGTGCTGTCCTTGGCGCGGGTGGCTGAGTTTGGCCGGGGCTTCCTGTGTTTCACACAGCCTCTACGGTGTGGGTTGGGTCGACTTTTGTCTTCGGAGAAGTCGGAGTCGCTTGCTCGGAGATTAGGGAGGGCGATGACGCCTGTTGGGGAGAAGTGATGACGATGACACCGGTGTGTGATGTTGACGAGACCCTCTATGTGAGGTGTGTGTGGTATTATGTGGGTGCCGCTCAGCGGTTTGTGACGGTTTTTGCCCAGTTTTCCGTTTATTAACCGGGCAACTCTCTTCTGCTTTATTAATGAGATGAGGCAAAGCTTTTGCCTCCGTTTCAAAAAAAAAAGCAGCTCTTAGAAAAAAACACAATTAATGTCTGTGAAAAAGCTTACTGTTCGTGCACCCAAATGCAATGAAATTTGGAGCAGACCTCACGCACTAAAATATCTTCCACGCAGGAAAAAAGAATCAGAATTTTATAAATTTAGTTTCTATTTTTTTTTCAACTGGGGAGCCGAAATGGATATTCGTTTCTTTTGTCCACATACCCATGCTAAAAGTGATGTTCCGTGTGTTGAATTGAACGCTGTGTTGCTGAGTCGCTGCAGTTTGGTGTTATTTTGCTGCTGTTTCCCTAATGGCATCCCTTTCAGTTGCGAAATGAAATTTTGCTGCTCCCCCGCGGCAACTGCATAAGACCTGTTAGTAATGAAATCGGGAGCTCAAGACACAGCATGTCATTTCAACAATCTCTAAACGCATCATACATACTACTCCTTCTGTTCAATAATCTAGTGCGTATAGATTTTTTTTATCTCGGCAGTACATATAGTCTATATGCACTGCATTATGGAACCGTGGGAGTACATCTAACTCGCTTCCAACGTGTAACCAGCCTCAGACTATCTTGGCTGACAGCGAAGCGATGTCATCCACGCATTCGTAGAGGTCTTTCTTGCTGATTATTTGCCTGGCTGTTTCCTCCTCACGCTGCTGGAAGCGGACCCCTTCCACCGCTAAAAGAAAAAATTGTGATAGCAGGGCTTTGCAGTTACTGATGATTCTTTTCTTCATCAGTACGTACATAAAAGACTGAAAAAAGGTGTTTTTACATTCTTTTACACTTGCAGATGCAACAGATTTGCATTTCTCTGTTCTTCTCGTGCACGTTGACATGTCACTGTTCGCAGGTAGTGTCAAGCGCAATGGGATCGTCCGGCAACTATGCCATGCGAACCAAGATGCAGCAGATGGTGAAACTGCCTGCTTCCAAGTATCTTGTAAGAACGACGCCACTGTTACTGCTCCAGTGTTGTCCATCTTATATTCTGATATATACTTCCATGACGAACCCCACTGTGACTATGCAGCGCATCAACGATGAGACCGCTCGGTGGTTCGATACCGGAGATCGTGGCGCCAAACGTATGGCCCACATCTTCAGTCCGTTCGGCAAGAATGTCTGGCCTGTCAAGGTCGGCCGAAACTCCAACGGCGCGTTCCTGGGTGATGGGTGGCCACAGTTTGTTGCCGCGCACGGCATTGGCGTCGGCTGCTACTTGGTGTTCAAGCATGTATTGCGCGGCACGGTCACCCTAAAGGTGTTCGACGACGGCTTTGTTATTAAACCATTCGGCCTAACAATTACTGGTGCGTCTGGACTTCCTTAGTTACATGTACTTTTGACATAACAATTACTACTACAATCATAGCTCAAACATTAGACAACTAATTCACGCTTGTACATATTCAGTTTTGAGCTCAGCTGAGATCGAGAATGCATTTGCTCGTAAGCCCCAGTTCATTGTGCCATTTCAGACAAGTTTCATGGAAAAGATGGTTTGTTTAATTTTTCCTGTTCAAATGTTCAGAACCATTAAGCTGCTGAGCATGTATGTTCACTGCCTTATGTCGTTCCAACTGTTCTTGCAGCCTATCCCTCTTGAGTTTCTGCGGCGAGGATACATCTCAGAAGAAGACCTGAACAGACCGGAACCGGCAGCCATTTTTTCAACATTCTGGCATATCGACCTCGAGAAGGATGGCCCGAATGTCTTCTTCGCCGGACCCTTATGGCCAAAGTATCTGGAATACAAAAACCTGTCTGAAACTGATGTCCTGCTGATCAAGTATCACGGGCGCATGACCTTCTCATTGGAGACCTATGGACTTGGGAATAATGAGCACATTGAGGAAGAAACAAGCTCGTCTCAGCAAAGCGAGCAATGTGAGTAGTCAAACTTTTCTGAAAAACTATATCTTGGTCATAGATTAAATTGATTACAACCATTGTCCTCTCAGCACCTGGAGCACAAGGCCAAGAGGAAGAACATATTTCCAGAGCACAAGGCCAAGAGGAAGAACATATTTCCACTCCAAAAAAGAAGCGTGCCAATGGCGAAAGGATGGTAGAAAGCCCAACCACTTCAGGGCACCTAAACAAGAAGAAACGGTGTGTCTATGAGCTCGGATCTGCAGGGTCGCAGGCTTGGTTAATGAAGACGATCAGCAGCGGTGAAGTGCTTATAAGATGTGTAAGTACAATTATTATTTTACTCCATGAGCAAATTAGGAACTTATTTGAAAAAAAAGAGAGTAAGAAATACGAGTGCACCTTTTGGAAATAAGGGAACTAAACAATCTATCAGACAACTCTTGACATGACAGAGTATTATCAACTCGTGCATAATGTTGTCAATTTGTCATCATTTCACTCATGAACTGTGATACAAATAACCCATCCGATAATATCCAATTTTCCCAACCAATAACTTTTGCCCTGTGCTGCAATGGCTTGCAGAGTTTGCCACGGCGCTTCGGATTCGTGGAGAGTTGCAAGATCGCGCTCAAGCCCATGGAGAGCGACAAGTCTTGGGAGGTGGAAGGTGTGACCTTGTATGAGGGCACCCGCTACTATGCGAATAGGCTTGTAGCAGGCTGGAGAAAATTCTGCAAGGAGAACGGGCTCAAGGTAGGAGACACCTTTACTTTCAAAGTCGTCGACAGTACGCTGTGGCATGTTGTCATCGACCGCTGCTAAGCATACGGTGATGGCTATGCCATGGTGGTCCTGTTGGTTATGTGAACGCATGCTGCTGCACTTCAAATTGCATAAAAAAGGACCGAACACTAGCTACCTAAGTAGTGATCATGACGAATGTTGTGGTAAAATGGTATTCCACAGTTGGTGTTGGTTTCTGGCTTTTGGACAGTGCTAGGGAATTTCTGTTTCATGACTTGGTATTATGGCTGGCTTATCAAGGCAAGATATCTACTTGTTAAGTTGTTAGAGTTGTTATTAAATTATGGGCTTAAACTTGAGCTGCAATGTAGTGCTATTGCTATTATGGCTGGCTGATGGTTAACCTCCTGGGCAGAAATGGTTACAGTACGACCTATCTCATCCCTTGTCCACTTGAACTCACACAGGCTGTGCTCAGTACAATTTTTTAAAAAAAGAAGTCTTGCTCACAAAATCAGCTTTTGTTCTAAAAATATATAATATATTTTTCGTCTACACCCTAAACTTTGTATGAAATCAGCGGCACTTATTTTGGGGCAGAGGGAACACTACTTTCGAGGGTGGTGTTACACAACAAAGGAGAGCCACTGTCCGTGTTCAGAGCTAACATCCGGGAATGGGCCGCCCGGTACGAGATCATCAGGGACATAGCGAGCGGCCTGCACTATGTCCACCATGACTATGAGTCCATGGTGCTCCACTACGACATCAAGGCGAGCTAAATGTGTCTGGAATGCTGCCACAGGGTTAAGGATCAGCACAGAGCCTACTTGCTCCTCTGATTTGAGAACTACTCCCTCCGTCCAGAATTACTTGTCTTGGAAATGAACGTATCTAGAACTAAAATACATCTACATACATTCATTTCTACGACAAATAATTCCGAACGGAGGGAGTACCTGGTTGTTTCTGGTAGGGATCGGTAGGGAGACTCTGGAAAACAAGAAATAAATCTTGTTTCCAAGGAATTAAGCCTACTGACATGACCTTAATCATATGTCATATCCTGTACACCCGGTACAACCTTCAGAAAACCCGCTGCGACGGCATGGCTGGAAGGGAATCCTGCGTCAAGGACGAAGGATGGCGATGCACGCTGCATGATCCTTTCTTTTGTCCAAAAGTTGAATTGAACGCAGTGCTGCTGAATCTGTTTACCTAGCAGCTGCAACTTGAGTTGGCTCTGGTTTTTATCTTATGGCAGTGCGTGGGGGCTGTCCCCTGCAGCTGCACAAAGACCTGTTAGTAATCACTTCTATTTTTCTGCGCTTGACTGTCAGTCACGAAACTGGGAGCTCACACACAGCCGTCATTTCAACAATCTCTAAAAGCATCATACATACTCCCTCTACTCCATAATCCATAATGTAGTGCGTACAGATATTTCGAAAAAGTCAAACTTCACAAAATTTGACCAGGTTTACAGAGAAAACTATTTATATCTTCGATACCAAATATCAAATACGAAACTACTTCTTGTGATGTCGATGTTTTTCTCCAGAAGAACTCGATCAAAGTTTGTGAGGTTTGACTTTTCAAAAAATCTACATGCACTGCATTATGGAACCGAGGGAGTACATCTAACTCGCTTCCAACATGTAACCAGCCTCAGACTATCTTGGCTGACAGCAAAGCTATGTCGTCCACGCATTCGTAGAGCTCTTTCTTCATCTCGGCAGTCGACCGTTCCACAAACTCCTTGTACTCCGCGATTGAATCGATGAGCTTAAGCAGCTCCCTCGCGCACATCTGGGTTTCCTCGTCGGTCTCCCTCAATGCGGCCTGGAGACCCTCTTCCGAGTTCTGCCAAGTCACAACAATGATGCAAACAATTTATCTGATGGTGCTCCGTGTGCCATGCATGCTACGGGAACAGAGCAAATTTAAAAGACCATGTTACCTTCAAAAACTCTTCTGCCTCTTTCTCAACGGTGCTCATGTGATGTTCCTTTTTCTCTAGCCCGTCTTTCAATTTCCTAGCATCGGCTGCGCAGCGTGAAACGTGACTTTGGATTTCACGATCCAGTGAATCCAGCTGACCAGTCATCTGGGAACAGAAACCACAATGTGAAATGAAATATAACTGCTAGTACCGGTGATGCCTTTCAGGGCATGTGCAGTAGAGATGAGAAGGCAACCTTCTCTTAAGCATCCATGTCATTTAAAGACGATAATTCGAACATGTTAGACAACGGATTATCTCTTTATGTTGTTTCTAGCAAGTAATATCTGCATGCCCCTAAAATTATGTAGTGATAACTAAATAAGACCAAGATATGGCATCTGACTCCATCGATAAAAACATCTTGAGCGCTAAGAGAACATCTCTTAGTTAAGAGAAGGCACACCCTTCTTTTCACTTCTCTTCCAACTCAGCAATTATCCTACGTGGCAGGGGCATTACCAAGAGAAGACTGACATCACCCCATTATACATGCCCTTAGGATACTGGTTCTCTAGCAGTTGGAGCAGATGAGAAATAAAACAAACCACAGTACCAGCAATATAGCAAGTTTTCTACCATAAAATGCAGGTCATCAGAACGTTGTAACCAATAGTATCTCCATTCAGGAATATAAGTATCGCATCTCTAACTTTGACAACTGATGTTTATAATTTGGATTGGCAGAGTGAAAACAGTATGATTAGGTTTGCCCTGAAAATATTTACTAAAATTATAATCTTTATGACTCTTTGCTAACTTATTCATCTGAAAACCAACTGCCAAAAATGCACGCTAGAGACCATGTCAAAAGTCAAAACACAAAATAACATGTATCGTTGAACTGAGGGAATATAAGATAAGGAAGTAAGCCATTGGCCAGTGTTGACTTGAGATTTTAAATAAAAAAGAGTTCACTTCAGTACTTTTTCCATGATGCACAGCACATAACTAATAAGCCAACTGTTTTCTACACTGTGATGAGTACTAAATTCATGACATTTTTAGACTAGTGGACTAATTTTATCAACATAGTACAGAATCTCCATTTTGCCAGGATTGTAAACAAGTTTCGCAAAAAAATTATATACAGAAAGAATTTCCACTTTGATGCATGAGTTTGAAAAGTCAATCATGAACAAACTAAGGGTTTAAATGGACTTCAGGTGTTTGTTTAACTTTTTCATGCTGTGATATATCACTTGTAGTATAAGGTGACTGACCTCATTATGTTTAGCCTGTAGAACAGAAACATGAGTCCTTTTCTCCTCCAGCATTTTAACAATTCCTTGCAACTGCTTTTGTAGATCAATTGACTCATCATGCTTTGAGATAACTAGCCGTTTAGTCTCATTAGCAAGAGCATTGAGTGCAGGCTTCAAGATGGTTTTGTAGGTGGTACCAAGGATCTCAGCCGGGGAGGATCCTTTTGCATTTACCTCGTACTGGAAATCAATACTGGGTTTCAACCTGCAAAATGGCACAACAGTGTTTGACAGTAAGGCAACAAGCTCTACATATAAATTGATGAAACAGAACTCAAAGAATAAACAACAAAACCACAATAAAATGATACTCTATCTTTCTGAGATTTTGATCTTTGTTTGCTTCAGTCTGCCACTAACTAAGCACTGAGGGACAATACTTAAGAATACTGTGCTACACAAAATCTGTCCCGGCGATGTTTTCTTTTAATTGAAAGATGTTAGCACCTTAATTTTTATATTTCTCAATTATGAAGAATGCTATGATGTGAAACATATTAGAAGCTCTTTGTAAAGATGTATGTATCATAGCAATAAAAAATTAATATATAAATATGTGATATATTACATTGTAGCAAACTAGCAATAGAGGAGCACTATGAATGAACTATAACTAAGTTTGCCTAAACATGTGTCCATCACCCAAAAGAAAGCTAAATTATCACACAGAACAAAAATAGTTACAACCTTGCTGGAAATGCTTTCACACATGAAGTCGCCGATTTGCAACATGAAACTATGTTCAACAGAAGAACTAAAGAAATTATGATCAGGAAGAGTGGGTTAAGGGATTACACAGAGTTAAGCTACATAAACAATTGGAGGGAAAATGGGAGACAAAGTAAAACAAGGGCAAAAACATACCATGTCCTACAACTTTCCCGCACTTTCTGATGGGTAACACTGCAAAGTTGGAACCGTCTCTATTCAGCTAATGTAAACTACTAGAGGACTGCCTCGTGCACACCCTTATTCATTGTCTCAATCAGAAGTCTATGTACGCCCAGATCTTAAGAACAAACTACTGCTAGTATAATTATTGTTTCTGAACAGAAGGCAGTTTACTTAATCTAACCTGACATCTCAATGATAGTCCACGAAAAAATAAGGCTTTCCCCTAAGCAGGCTTACTATATAATTGCACACACAGCAGACTAGCAGAGTGTACTCTAAACCATTAAGGAAACAAGCAGTAAAACAAGTTAAGAAGGACAAACAACAAGAAAGGTAAAAGGTAACATACAAAAGACATGAGACAAATTGCACAATCTTGTAAACTGCATGACCGCACCCTAAACAAAGCAAGAGATCATACAAAAATAATTCTGAGATTAAGTAATTGGAGGTATGAACAAAATTAGTTCACTCTCCAAATGAACTAATATTTGAACTATGGAGGTTAATAAGACCAAACATATTGAACTATGGAGCACCATTTCAGTATTACAATAGATAGATGCTTCTTTAAGTATATTTCTACATATCAAATAAGAGAATCATGGTTACTCAGTTAAGGTCGGTTTAAAGGTGCTTAGATAACAATCAAACCATTGGTGGAAGAATAAAAACATGGAGAAAAAAATCGAAGAATCAGCAGATCCAAAGTTCTTTGGGGAATTCATAGTTTCATACTTCCTGAGGGACTGGTTGCACAGCTCGGCAAGGCCCTCGATCTCCTCGAGCTTGCTGACAAGTGCAGCTTCAAGTTCCCACCCCTTCTCCTCCAGTACAGCATTTGCATTCTCCAACTTGGCAATATCATGCTCCACCGCTTGCATCTCCCTAGCCATCCTATCGACGTCCCTGACATTCACCACCTGCGTCTCCACCTGTTTCAGCAGCTCCTCATTCTCGGCCATCGTCTGCTGGCAATTCATCACCTTGGCCTCCAGCTCCTTCTCCTTCTCCACCAAGGCATCTTCCTTCTCCTTGATCTTGGTGGACCAGCTCTTCACCACCGCCTCGAACTTCTGAACATCGGCAGTAAATGCATCCTTCTTCTCCTCTAGCGCCTTGAGGCGAGAGGGCGCGGACATTTGCTTGCTCCGCTTGGCCTCGAGATCCTGAACCTCCTTCTCCAGGTCCTGAATGGCCACTCCCAACGCACCGACTTGGGCGCGGGCCTTGGAGTGGTAGTCGTCGTCGAGGGCGGCGACGGCGTCATCCTCGCCAGTGAGGAACAGGTAGTAGCTCTCGGTGATGTAGGCCATGAGGTCAGTGGAGGGGGGAGGGGACGCGGCGAGGCCGTCGGTGGCGCGGCAGAGGAGGGTGAGCCAGTAGAGGACGGAGAGGAGCGGCGGCCAGGAGTGCGGGGTGCCGGGGGCCTTGAGGGCGGATCTGGTGACCTTGTAGGGGCACCCGAGGGAGCGGAGGAGGGCGAGGAGGTCGTCCTCCCAGGCGGCGGCCTTGAGGGGGTAGCGGAGGCGGTCGGCGAGGTGGTGGAAGGCGGCGACGATGTCCTTGGCGGGCGGGAGGGGCGGGCGGAGGTGGATGGCGGCGGGGACGAGGTAGGCGTTGACGGCGCGGAGGGCGGCGGCCTGGGAGGCGCGGTCGGAGAGGCTGGTGATGGGGGCGGCGTGGGAGGGCGCCGTGCCCATGGAGGAGCAGACGCTGAAGGCGTCCGAGTCGCGGCGGGAGAAGGCGTGGTCGAGGTTCCGCGGGTAGAGCGGCTGGTCCGTCATCGGGGTGCGGTCGACGGCCGCCGAGGAGGAGGGGGCCTTCGGGTGCCGCCCGCCGCCGCCGCCGCCGCCGCGCCCGCGCCGCATTTCCGTCGCCGGGGCTGGGGTAGGGGTTTGGCCTGGAAAATTCCGGGGCTTCGATTTGATTTTGGGACCAAGTGGAGAAAAATGCAGAATGCTATGCGGTTTTGGGATGGGAGGCCCTGGGCTGGGCTTTTACATGGGCCACGCGGCCGAACTCGGGAACGAGGTTGGGCCGTTAGGCCCGTTAGGCCGGCCAGTTACTGTCCAGGTCGGACGTCAACTCGGCTTCCAACCATCGCTTCCCATATATACACGCGACCAGCCTCTCGTACCTGCCAAAAGGGAGTTGAGGTCGCCAGCCAGCAGTCCGCCATGGACACGGACGACCTCCAAGCGGTGCTGGAGAGGATGCTGCAGCTGCGGCTGGACTGCCCGCCGGACGGCGACGGGGTCACCGCTCCTCAGGACGCCCCGGCGCAGCCCGCCGCCGCAGACGACGACCATGCAGAAGTGAAACAATCGGCGGCTGAATGGACGGAGGTCCTGGTGGGCGAGATGGCGAGCGCCGCCTCCATGGACGACGCCCGGCGCCGCGCCGCGAAGATCCTCGAGGCCTTCGGGGGCGCCGTCTGCACTCGCGCCGCGCGTGTCGTCGCCGACAAGGACCGGGAGCTGGGAAACATCCGGCGGCAGAACACCATCCTGAAGAAGGCGGTGCTGCTCCAGCACCGGCAGCACGTGGAGGACGAGGCGAAGGGCAGGGAGCTCCAGGGCCAGGTCGCCCAGCACCGGGAGCAGGTCCGGCAGCTCGAGGCGGACAAGTATGTGCTGTCCATGCACCTCAGGAACGCGGGCGGCGGGGCGTCCATGCCGGGGAACTTCAACCCGGAGGTTTTCTGAGCAACCAAAGGCGGACGCGGGTCTACCCAAGCGATTATTGGCTGGTCGACTTGCATAGCATGATGACATATCATTACCCTGTTCAAGTCTGATCCTGTTTTGTCTTGTATCTAACATTGATAATTAGTAGCTTACTTTGATTTATTTATCTATTTTTGTGTGTGTGGACACACTCGCCTCTCAGAACTACTCCCTCCGTCCCAAAATAAAAGAACGTTTTTATACTTCAGGACGGAAGGAGTAGATAAGAGCTTAGATAAAAAAATTGCACGCACAAACTTGATATGTCCTATTTCGAGTCGGCACATCATACCTTTTGAGTACATACAGTATGAAATCTACAACGTACATTGCACGCACAACATCTAAGTATCTGCAGAACATGATTGTCTACCACCCTCCTTTGTTCGTATAAAGAGAAGGAAAAGGCGTACCCAACAGGAGTACATGAGGACGTCTGAAAATGTTCGGCAGTCCATCACGTCGGACACATCCATTTGGCCCACTTTATCTCATTCTTTATTCTTTCTTTCTTTTTCTTTTTTCATCCCCATCAATCATATACATTTGATCGGATAATTTGAGGGATACAGTAATCATATACATTTGATCGGATAATTTGAGGGATACAGTTGTGTGCATAAACAATGAGGGTTCAAAGCGGACACGCCCCTCACTTCGACATTCATACAGGCTGAAGTGCACTCAGGAAGGGCCGAAGGGTCACATTTGGGCATGTCCTTCATTTTTGTTCCAAACATCAGCTAATGATCTCATTACTTGACCTGATTTAAAAGTGTAACAACATACCAGCATGATCGATGACTTGAGTATACTTTCCTTTGCAGATTGTATCTACTGTATGTGGCACCCAACAAGTGTGCAGTAAGATCATTGCTTAAGAGGCAAAGGATAATAATAACACAAGCATCTGTCAAACTCGCAAAAAGAAAAACACTCGAATCAACCTCTCAGCTGATTAGCGTAGTACAACCATTGTGGAAAATAAAGGTTTACTAAAGGCAGAACCACTAGACTTCTACCATTAACGCATGCTCTTCAGCCTCCCACAATATCCGCTGGGACTGGGTTCCACCAAGAACTAGAGCCGGAGACGGTCACGGCCCTAGCAGCAGGGGCGGATCCTTCTTCCCGCTGCCCGAATCAGAGTCCTCCGCCGGAGCAGGCCTCGGCGCGGCCCATGCGCGGAGCGGCGGCTCAAACATCTTTCCCGCGACGTCGGGCGGCGGCTGCTGCGGCGCGTCCTCCCCTGGGAGCACCACCAGGCCCTTCTCCCTGAGAGACGACGGCTCGCCGTAGCACTCCTTCCAGAGGGAGTCCACCAGCTGCCGCTCCTCACGGGCTGCTTGGAGGTCGTCAGCGTCCATTGCGCTGATGCCTTCGATTCGGCTCTTCAGGACGTCTTTCAGCTTGTCTTGGTCAGGTAGAGCGTTGCGGGCAGCTGGTGTCTTGTCGCGTGCCAGCTCGAGAAGGCCGCCCAGGGCAGCCTCCCGGACCCCAGAATCATCGCTGGATGCGAGGTGTATAAGTTGATTCGGAAGACCAATCTCTGTGGCGACGTTCCTATCCGCCTTGTTGTTCAGCAAGTACTGTGTGAGATGCAGAGCTTTCCTGAGATGATACAGACAGGACAACCGTTACCGTTATGGACATTCCAGGTGCGTAATTCCAGTAACAACAGAATTTTCTAAGCCAGAATCAACAAAATTAGTACAAAAACACCAGCATGAATAAACCGTGCAGATGTTGGTAGGATAGTTTCATTAGCAAGGTTGATTAACAACTTAACATGTTTATTCACAGCGCTAGAATTCTTGTGATAACTCTTTAGTGGTGTGCGAATGTAGACAAATAGAGAACCTGTTGCCCCAGTTCAACTGATGGTGGATATTATGACAATAGAAAGCCAGATTATCAAAAGAAACAGGATGTATGAGTTGCATGATTTTAATAATAAAAACAACTTCTGAGTGATTCCTGTTCTACTGACAAGGTAGACATGCAAGTTGTTCCCATATAGAATTTCTGCTTGCTCTGTAAATGTCTTGCTAGAAGATACAATTTCTTGGATACAGGGAAAGTTCAGAGTACTGTTCTGGTGTATACTTATTTCTTATCCTAGCAAACTCAACCAATTCAAAAATTCTCTTATGCAAATATGCAATGGTGTGCCATAGTAGGATAGGCACATAGCGGTTCTAAATACCACAAAACATACCTCTGAAGTCTAGCATCATCAGAACCGAGTGCATCTTTCAGTGCGGCATGTCCATTTCCTAGACGAAATGCAGCAAGACCGGACTGGTTATTGCGAATCAGAGCTGCAACACAAGGGTATGAAACCAATTATTAGGATGCACAACAAAAGAGAACTACATGAAGTTGAACTAGTGGTCCTTGCATGCAATTTTTTTTATCATATATGAAATGCACAAAGACAAAGACAAAGAAGAAATGGCTTACAAGAGATAGCTCCAAGAGCTTTTGTGCGTGCAGTCGTGCTAGGATCAGACCTGAAGTTTGTCAATAGTGGCTCCAGTCCATTAGATTCCATGACAAGTTGCTGGCTTTTCGGGTTATTCTGGACAACCGTACTCACAACTTCTGCTGCCTTTGCTCGGATGCCAGCATGTGAATTTTTCAAGTAACCAAGCAGAGGATCTAGTCCACCAATAGAATGAAGATCTGCTTGGACAATTCAAACATTTAACAAATTCCATATGGTTAACCGCACTATAACTATTTAAAATGAGATAGATCATCATTTGGCTCATCAGTGATCTTACCATTTGCCATATCAATGGATTCCACATGCTCTTGTAACTCATCAAGCATATCTGCGCACAAAGTTAGAAAATGTTTAGCTCAATGGGCTTTAACATGCACCGACAAATCAGAATCGGGTGCGAAAGGTACTTTTAAACATACATGAACAAAGGGTGTGAAAGGAAAAACAGGGTCTGATCAAAATAATCATCATAAGATGCATTTCTAATTGAAGTGGGAATGGTACAAATTCAGCAGCACACAAACAGAGAAACTTCATGGACTGTGACGAATATCTACCTCACTCCAAATGTTTATCAGAAAGTGTCAACGAACGAATTTCTTACTTTCTATCAAACAACAGCAATTACTTCTGCCAAAGATATTACTTGTGTGAATTCCAATGCCGCAAGGCACACATATTGCACAATCAAGTAAAAAATTTGAAATAAAAATGTGCATCATAAAGGGAGAAGAACAGCAAGCCAACTGGTTAAAATCAGTGCAGGAATAACTGCCTATCGCTAATGTCAAGCCTACCCATTCACAGTGTTTGCTGCATTTTATTTATCTATCATATCCTTCAGCTCAGGGTATGCAAATTCTATGAACTTAAACAAGTGTCCTTGGCCCTAGATATATAAGCTCCAAGCATTAAATATTTGCTAGATGCATGTCGTAGAGCACATACGGCACACAACAGTCAGTCTCTAGACCAATGAAAATGCTCTCAGATGTGAACAATAGCATCCAAACAGTCTGTGGGGTTTAGAATCGCACGTCTAACATAAAAACAGCTATATGTAACAACAACAGGAACGTGAAAGGATGATAAGAAATATGTAGGTTTGAGAACACAATGATCAAAAAAAGGGGAACACCTGAGAAGGTACCTTCAATGTTCTCTGGAGTCACGCCATGCGACTGCAACACATCATCAGGGGTTTTCATCACCTGGGCGATCTCCTTCATCCTGCCGACAACATCGATTGTGTTGGCCTGCATCGCCTCCATGAACCATTTCCTGTCCTCTTCGCTGCAAACCGAAAACCAGGGGAACTATTAGCAACAGGAATACTCGCCGCCCACTCGGAATATCTTTCGGTCATTTCAATCTCCAACAAAATTCAAAGGCTCCAACAAGTAAATAAGCCCTCAATGATCGAACAGTAGCTCGAGTTCTAGAATCAAACAAACAAACAAATTAATGGCTCAGTGACAGCCACTACAGCTTAATTTAATTGATAACTATAGTGCTACACGAGGATGAATGAGTCGCATCAAGCAAATAGTATAGAACAATATTCAAACAGTAAGTATGACAGACAAATTTTAGCGAGACAATACAATACAGCTAGAGCATCATGATTCTTCATCCACAACACGAAACTGGTAGTACTAAATTTAATTTAACTCAACATCCCAATTGACACACGCACTAACACAGCAGTAACCATAGCCTTGAAATCTGAATCCCTCCCAATTGACACGCTACTACGAGAAACCTAGAACCAGCAACTGTACAGCCGCCCTCAAAATCTGACAAACCCGCCCCAGATTCATCCCACCACGCCGGCCCCGGAAGCTAAGCGGGAACCGAGCAATGAAACGGAGCGGGTAACTAACTGTGTACGAGGAGCACGAACGGAGCTAGGGTAGGGGGGAGGGGATCTGGGCGGGCGGGCGGGCGGGCGGACCTGAGCGCGCGGGGCGGGTTGGTGCCGTCGCTGCCGTGGGCGAGGCTCCACTTGAGCAGGCCGTTCCAGTCGGGCCCGCCTCCTGCTCCTTCCTTGGCCATGGCCTCACGGTTGTTGCCGCTGCTGCCGGTGCTGCGAGAAGGATTCCTCGAGGCGTGCGCTGCTGCCGCGGGAAGTGCGGTGGTGGTGGTACAGCTTCTGGCTCCTCCCCTTCCTTTTGTAGTGCTCTCTTTGATTGGATTGGTCTCCCCTCGCCTTCGTCGGCCGTGGCGTGGTGGAGACGGAGGGACCGTTCGGCGGCGGCGGGGGTCTGGAGTGTTCCGGAACCTGCGGTGCGCTTCCTGAGGTGAGGCGAGGAGGAGAAGCGTCTTGGGCCGGTTCCGAGGTTTGTCACTGTATCGGGGTCTTCGGGCCGTGATCAGTGTGGAAAGCTAGGCCTGTTTAAATAACTGGGCTACCAGCCTAGATTGGGCTTTATTAGGCTATTCAGCTCAGCCCTCGGGCCGTTCACTTATGTACAAAAGTGCCTCCTCTCTTATGGGCCGTGTACGCTGGTTAGACAAACAGGAGAGAAGAATATGCCTAAGATCCCAAATTTATTTTGAGAATATGCCTCGACAAAAACAGAACCGTCTGTTTGGTTTCGGACATTTGGGTTGTGATTGGGTTTTTTTTTTATAGAAAATTTCCGATCTATTCATTTCTAATCATGACAGTACAATTAACACTATAAATAATAAAAATCTATTCGGACATTTGGGTTGTGTTTGGGATTGCCACCAATGTGTACCCTGCAAAACCTCGAAGCAATCTTTTGGCTAGCCAACCTTTTTTGGCATGGCAACCTTCCACACAAACACAACATCCCCCACGGTCATGGAAGCAACAGACAAGCATCGACAGAGATCAACAAGTACGTTCTTTAAAACAAAAAATCAACTAGAAATTCAACAGACACAATTAAATAGAGTAATTTTACAATGATATGTTGGACGGACAAAAGGCCAAGTAGCACAAGGGAGGAACATTTTTGCAAGAACATCTACACGGTACATGCACACGTCTGTACGGCTACACTATCCAACCTTTCCTGCTCCTACACTCTCCCAACTACCTACACCTACCTATGGCCAGCAGGCCAGGGAGGGACACACACACGAGCAGCATTCTTCTTGGTGCTGCCATTTTCGCGTCAGGAACTGAAGCAGAACAGGGACGCACCCGCACATCTTCCTGTCTCCAAAACCAAAACAAGATGTGCAGCCAACATCCCTGGCTAGTGGCTCTTCCCTAGGAGTAGGAGACACCTAGTTGCTCTAGTGTGCAGAGGATCGTTTACGCGCAGGTGGAGGCGGCGTGCCTCCGCGGCGGCGCGAGCATGAAGAGGGACTCGATGTCCGGCGGCTGGAAGTACCCGCCCTTGGGCGGCTCCCGGCGCGGCGCCGCCTTGCCGAGCTCCCCCGCGGGCTTCTTCCTGGGCGGAGGCGGCGGGCACGCCGGCAACGCCGGGATGCGGCAGTCCTCCCTCCTCGGCGTCTCCCACCCTTGCTCCACCGTCGTCACGCCATACTCCATCGGCGCCTCCACCTCCATGTCTCGTGGACGATCTATCTTCTCCTACGGGCTACTAAGCTGGCGTGGTTTGAGCAGCAGCAGCTGGCCGGTGAGCAAGCTACCAAGAACCAGCAGAGAGAGTGAATGAAGTGAGGTGAGCAACCACGGCGGCCAGGGCGGTGGAGTAATATAGTGGTGCGAGCCCGTAGCGTAGTGGAGTACAGCGGCATTGCGGTGGCGACGCGGCTCTGGGATCGTGTACAGACTACTTGCGACATGAACTTACGCCATGAACTGTGGGACCCCGGTGGACGTGGGCTCCGCTGTCGGCGAGACGGGTAAGCGCGGGTGCGCGTGAGGAAGCGGGGCCAGGCCAGGAGAGCCGCTGTACGTGGCCGGGGGTCGCGAACGCGCGGGAACCGGCGTCGGTCGAAAGCGGGGGAACGGTCTAGAGCGAGCCCCCCGCCTCGGATCCTCTGCGGCCGCCCCGTTCGCTCCCGCGACACGACCGCCAGGGATGGATCATGGCTGGCGTTGCGTCGTGATCGTGCCCTCCCTGAAAACCACTGCACACCGGCAGTACGGATCCAAGGCACCGATCAAACTATTCCTTTTTTTTCTGTCTGCGAAATATATTTATGCCCATTTTGTTCTTTGCGTTGGCGAAGGGTCGCACCGGCTTCATTTTAGACGGGGCAGCTGGGCCGCGCAGTGGATCCGAGGCGTGCCGGGCGGTTCAAACTCAGCCTCAAGCATTGGTTTATCCCTGTAGCTGGAGGGAGAGAGAGAGATAGAGCATGTCTATCTCCTCGGTCGTCCTGCTCTGCTCGGCGCCGCACGCAGAGGAGTTGTGGCGGGGGCGGCGACCACGTGGAGGCGGCTCCGTGGCGCGGGCAGCAAAAGCGCGGGCCAGCGTGGAGCGGTAGAGTACGTGGCGCCGCCGCATTGACACACACAGCTGCTCCGGAGCTCGGTGCGGCAGAGCTTCTCGTGCTCCCAGGCCGGAGCGGGCGTCGCCGTGCGCGCGCAGCTTGTGTACGCGTGGATTGGCTAGAATGGAGTTGGTTTTGCCTTAGGGCCCCAGGCCCCTCGTGTTCGCGAGCTGGAGCGTCCGCGTGAGCGCGCGTTTCTCGGTCACCTGAGCAAGTACGGACGTATGTCTTTTATTTGGAACAACACAAAAACATCATGGCGGTGTATAGGACATCCGAAGTAACAAATACTTATATCAATGTCGTGCGTTCCAACCCGATAAAAATTCATCACACTCCGACGCTCCTAATCCAATTATTATGGCTTCTCTATAAAATATAAGTATAGTCAAACACCCCTAATATGTAGAACAATTGTTCTTTCAAGCCGACCATGTCTAAATACATTTGTCTAACTAAAGAGAAGGAGAAGGCCGCCTCCTCCTCCAAGAAAAGTTAGGGTTCGTGCCTCTCGTCGGCTTCGCCGCAGGTCCGCCTCGTCTCCGGAGGCCCTAGGGCCATGGGGGCGTGGTGGATCCTGGCAAGGGCCAACGGGAGGGCTCCGTTGTTAGTCGTTCCTTCAAAATTTGTTAGGGTTTATGTCCTACTCAGGAAGACGAGACGATGGCGGCTCCCTGAAGATGGAATAAAGGTCTCCCCGCCTAGTCCCCGTTCCGGTGGTGCGTCTAGCATCGTTGGTGGACGTGTGGAGGTGTGTCTCCGGCAGATCTATCCTCGGTGGATTTACTCGGATCTGGTTGTGGTTCGTCTATGTTCGTGTGTCTTCAGGTTGGATCCTTTCGGTCACGTTATTCTTCATCGGTGGTTGTTCTTTGCTCGTGCTACTTGGTCCCACGGGCCTTAGCACGACGACTTTCCGACTGTCTACTACAACAAGTTGTGCCCGACTCCGGTGATGGAGGGGTGATGACGAGGCGCGCCTTCAGCTCGTTTCAGTGATTGTAGTCGTCACTAGATGGTCTACGGATCTGGATGTAATTTTTATTATTTTTAGTGTTCGTTGTATTGCCGTGATGGAAGATGAATAGATTGAAAGTTTTCTCGCAAAAAGAAAAACTAAAGAGTGAAGCATTTTTAAAATACTCATATAATTCAAAAAAGTATTTTATTCATAAAAAATGCTCATGCAATTTTAAAAATATTTACATTGTAAAAGGAATGTTCATGTAATTTTAAATAGGTCACACACTTTAGAGAAAATATTATGTTTTAGAACATAATTATATTTTAGGAAAAAGGAAAAGAAACAAAAAATAGAATTCTGATAAAATAAAAAAGGCAGAAAAGAAATACTTGAATAGAAAGAGAAAAAAGAAACAAAGTGAGAAAAACAACTAAACAGATAAACCACGTTCCTGGGAAAAACCTAAAGAAAACCATAGGAAAAAAACGAAGCTAAGAATCGATGGGGAAATATCACCCAATGTCAGACCGACCATGCGGGCGCGACTATAGATGAGTACGAGGTACAGCCCCGAGGCTGATCCTGGCTCATAGCCATACACAGGCGTAGAAAGCCCGTTCATGAAGAATTATCAGCTCATCGCTCCTAAGTTATGATTACAAATATTAGAGTTAATTGCACGTTGATGCCATAATTAAGGCTAGGGTAACGAATTAGTATCCCTTTACTTTTTTGGGTCTGTTTTGGACACATCTAGATGTGACATAATTATGTCACACCTAAACTGATGCCCACTCTGTTTATGGTCTATTTATTTTTTCTAGTTTTTTTTTATTTTTTGTTGTTGCATTATATATTTATGGGAGTTTGGATGTGTCATCCTTAGAAAACATCTAGATGTGAATTAGACAAGCTATACTCTTTTTGCATGTCAGTACCAAAGTCTAGCAGAACGCAACAAATCGAGCCAAACTGGCATGTTGTTTCATAAGAAAAACCCTTGTTTCATATTTAATCACGTTGGTGGCCCTGGGCCGTGTCAAAGCTGACTCAGCTGAGTCAAACTTAACACGTTGGCCCCTGGAATTAACACTAATGTAACCAGAGAAATAACCATGGCCAGGGCAGGGGTGTTCGTCGTCTCCTTTAGGGCGAACGAACCATGGCCAGGCGACGGGGGTGATGAGACTCGCGGTAGTTGAGGAGGAGAAGAGCCGCGGGCAACAAGAATGGACGGATCCGGCCGTGGGGCACCGGATCTGGCCCGCGATGCAAGGCTTCCGATAGACGACGTCTAGATTGACGGCGAGGGAGCTCGGACGTTCGTCCATGGAGGTTCTTGCGCCGAGACAGACATGGAGATGAGATACCGGGAGTGAGGAGGAGGAGAAG
This sequence comes from Aegilops longissima, assembly GCA_021605205.1. Taxonomy (NCBI): domain Eukaryota; kingdom Viridiplantae; phylum Streptophyta; class Magnoliopsida; order Poales; family Poaceae; genus Aegilops; species Aegilops longissima. The sequence goes on along the minus strand of CM038680.1, from coordinate 687,098,975 downwards.
GAAGGAAGGAACATGAGGAAGGGGGAGCTGGGCGGCGCTGGGGGCATCTGCTGCTGCTGATGGCCGACGGTGGTGAGCTCCGGCTCGGGCTTGTCGTGGGAGAAGCCTTTTTGCATCAAAGTCAAAACTATAAATCGAGGAGAATAGCCTTGTTTTAAGCAAACGAGGGCGTTTGTGTGATTAAATATAAAGCAAGTGGGTTTCTGCAAAAACGTCGGTACCTGACAAGCGGGCCTCGCTTGTCAGTTTCCCTCCCAAAATGGGTTTATACGAGGTGTAGCTCGATTTTTACGGTCTGCCCGAGACTTGCTACTAACATGAAAAAAAGTAAAGTGGTGCCAATTCGTTATCCTATCGCTAATTTTGATACCAACGTGCAATTAACTCCAAATATTACCCCGTCTTAAATTAGTTGTCTTACATTTGTCTAGATATGAATGTATCTAACACTAAAATTATGTTTAGATATATCCATAACTAGACAAATCTGAGTCAAATTTAGGATGGAGGGAGTACTTACTAGAAAGTTAAGTCAGTGAAGCAATTGCATTTCAAATTTTACTAGTCAGCCATGTTAGACGATAGGCTTAAGTTGTAACGTGGCAATGTCACGATTGTGATTGTGTGCGTGTGTGTTATCTTGTAACCCAAGGCAGGTGGTTAGAGGCGAGCTCTATCTCTTGTAGATATTCTGTATAGCTTGGAGGAGGGGCCAAGCCCAAAACCACCTGCCGCATCTTGTACCTTGTTGAGTACATAAGCACGCACGCGTCCCTGCCCGGAGGCATACGCTTCACACCAAAACCTCTAGTTTTTACATGGTAATCAGAGCCTACCTCGGATTCATCCATGGTGAGATCATCCGCAAATACGTTCCCCTCATCTCCTTTTGCACACATCGCCACAGAGAAGTCTCGAGAGGGAGCGAAGCCCTCTAGCGCGCCACCATTCTCTCTGCCATCAGGGGGCGCAGATGGCGGGCTTCCTCGATCTGGAGCAGGAGGTGCCGCCCATGTCGATCGAGGTCACTAGAGACGACGGCAACACCAAGTCGAAGGCCCCCAACCCTGAGTTCGGCACCTGGTACGCTCGCGATCAGCAGGTCTTCTCTTACCTGTTGACTACGCTACCACGTGAGATGGCCATTCAGGTGGCGACTTGCCACACCGTGCAGGGGATGCTCATCTCGCATACCCGAGCACGGTCAACGTCAACGCCGATCGCTACCGGCGAATCTTCGAAGGGCAACTCCACCATTACAGAGTACGCTGGTAAGATCAGAACCATTTGTGATGAGTTGGTTGCCTCAGGAAAAAAGGTGGACGAAGAAGATGTGGTTTCGCACATCCTTGCCGGGCTGGAGGAGGAGTTCGACCCCGTGGTGTCTGCCATGTGCTCACGGGTCGAACCTGTGACTGTCCCGGAGCTGTACTCGCAGCTGCTGAGCTTCGAGACGCGTATGAATCTTCACGGGGGAGCCTCCCAGTCCTCCGCCAACACTACTAGGAAAAACCTTATACACAGAATCTTAGCAGCAGCGCGGCACAAAAAGAAGCGCTACTGCTAATTAGTAGTAGCACGGGTTTTTAACCCTCGCTACTACTAAGTTGATAGTAGTAGCGCGGGTTTTTAACCCTTGCTACTACTAAGCGGTCTCTACCGTGCCCCCCGACACATGCCGTAGTAGTAGCGAGGGGTATAAACCCGCGCTACTACTAAGTTGATAGTAGTAGCGCGGTTTTATACCCCTCGCTACTACTAAGTACGAGGTAGGTGAAGTCGCCATATCCTCGGCCGAATCCCCATCTCCTCCCCCAAATCCCTCCTCTCTTCCACCACTCGCTCCTCTCACTTTCCATACGCTCTCACATGGACCTCTTGCCCATGCACCTGAAGGAAATATGCCCTAGAGGCAATAATAAAGTTATTATTTATTTCCTTATATCATGATAAATGTTTATTATTCATGCTAGAATTGTATTAACCGGAAACATAATACATGTGTGAATACATAGACAAACAGAGTGTCACTAGTATGCCTCTACTTGACTAGCTCGTTAATCGAAGATGGTTATGTTTCCTAACCATAGACATGAGTTGTCATTTGATTAACGTGATCACATCATTAGGAGAATGATCTGATTGACTTGACCCATTCCGTTAGCCTAGCACTTGATCGCTTAGTATGTTGCTATTGCTTTCTTCATGACTTATACATGTTCCTGTAACTATGAGATTATGCAACTCCGTTTACGGAGGAACACTTTGGTGCTACCAAACGTCACAACGAATCGGGTGATTATAAAGGAGTACTACAGTGTCTCTGTTGGGGAACGAGTAATTTCAAAAATTTCCTACGATCACGCAAGACCATGGTGATGGCATAGCAACGAGAGGAAGAGTGTCCGTCCACGCACCCTCATAGACCGAAAGCGAAGCGTTATAACAACGCGGTTGATGTAGTCGACGCGTCTTCACGATCCGACCGATCCAAGCACCGAACGTCGGCACCTCCGAGTTACGCACACGCTCACTCGATGACGATCCCGGACTCGATCCAAAGAAAGTGTCGGGATGAGTTCCACAAGACGACGGCGTGGTGGACGATGTTGATGCTCCACCGACGCAGGGCTTCGCCTAAGCTCCGCTGACGATATGACTTCTCCGGCGCAGGCTTCGCTTAAGCTCCGCGACGATATGACCAAGTGGAATATGGTGGAAGTGGGCACCGACACGGCTAAGGAAAGATCCAGATCAACTTGTGTGTCATGGGGTGCCCCTGCCTCAGATATAAAGGAGACAAGGGGTGCGGCCGGCCTAGGAGAGCGCTGGAGGAGTCCTACTCCCACCGGAGTAGGACTCCCCCTCTCCTAGTTGGAGTAGGATTGGGAGGGAAAGAGGAAGGCGCCGCCTCTCCTTGTCCTATTCGGACTAGAGGGGGAGGGGCGCGCAGCCCACCCGGCCGGCCCTTCCTCTTCTCCCTTGTGGCCCATGAAGGCCCATATACCCCCGGGGTTCCAGTAACCCCGGTGTTCCGAGAACTTCTTGTTTTCACTCGAACCCTTCCAAGTCCAAACATAGGATTCCAATATATCAATCTTTATGTCTCGACCATTTCGAGACTCCTCGCCATGTCCGTGATCACATCCGGACTCAACAAACTTCGTGCATCAATACTTATAAACTCATAATGAACTGTCATCGAAACGTTAAGCGTATGGACCCTACGGGTTCGAGAACTATGTAGACATGACCTAGAACCATTCTCGGTCAATAACCAATAGCGGAACCTGGATGCCCATATTGGTTCCTACATATTCTACGAAGATCTTTATTGGTCAAACCGCATAACGACATACGTTGTTCCCTTTGTCATCGGTATGTTACTTACCCGAGATTCGATCGTCGGTATCCAATACCTAGTTCAATCTCGCACGGTAAGTCTCTTTACTCGTTCCGTAATACATCATCTCACAACTAACTCATTAGTTGTAATGCTTGCAAGGCTTAAGTGATGTGTATTACCGAGAAGGCCTAGAGATACCTCTCCGACAATCGGAGTGACAAAACCTAATCTCGAAATACGCCAACCCAACAAGTACCTTTGGAGACACCTGTAGTACTCCTTTATAATCACCCGATTCGTTGCCAGGCGCTTGGTAGTACCAAAGTGTTCCTCCGGTAAACGGGAGTTGCATAATCTCATAGTTATAGGAACATGTATGGGTCATGAAGAAAGCATTAACATACTAAACGATCAAGTGTTAAGCTAACGGAAAGGGTCATGTCAATCAGATCATTCAACTAATGATGTGACCTTGTTAATAAAATAACAACTCCTTGTTCATGGTTAGGAAACATAACCATCTTTGATTAACAAGCTAGTCAAGTAGAGGCATACTAGTGACATACTGTTTGTCTATATATTCACACATGTATTATGTTTCCGTTAATACAATTCTAGCATGAATAATAAACATTTATCATGATATAAGGAAATAAATAATAACTTTATTATTGCCTCTAGGGCATATTTCCTTCAGTCTCCCACTTGCACTAGAGTCAATAATCTAGATTACAAAGTAATGATCCTTACACCCATGGAGTCTTGGTGCTGATCATGTTTTGCTCGTGGAAGAGGCTTAGTCAACGGGTCTGCAACATTCAGATCCGTATGTATTTTGCAAATCTCTATGTCTCCCATTTGGACTTGGTCCCGAATGGAATTGAAGCGTCTCTTGATATGCTTGGTGTTGGGGAACGTAGTAATTTCAAAAAATTTCCTACGATCACGCAAGACCATGGTGATGGCATAGCAACGAGAGGGAGAGTGTCCGCCCACGCACTGTCGAGACCGAAAGCGAAGCGTTATAACAACGCTGTTGATGTAGTCGACGCCTTCACGATCCGACCGATCCAAGCACCGAACGACGGCACCTCCGAGTTCTGCACACGCTCAGCTCGATGACGATCCCTGACCGATCCAAAGAAAGTGTCGGGATGAGTTCCACAAGACGACGGCGTGGTGACGATGTTGATGCTCCACCGACGCAGGGCTTCGCCTAAGCTCCGCGACGATATGACTTCTCCGGCGCAGGCTTCGCCTAAGCTCCGCGACGATATGACCAAGTGGAATATGGTGGAAGGGGCACCGCACACGCTAAGGAAAGATCCGAGATCAACTTGTGTGTCATGGGTGCCCCTGCCCTCAGATATAAAGGAGACAAGGGGAGGTGGCCGCCCAAGGGGAGGCGCGACAAGGAGGAGTCCTACTCCCACCGGAGTAGGACTCCCCCTCTCCTAGTTGGATTAGATTGGAGGAGGGGAGAGGAGGGCGGCGCCCCTCTCCTTGTCCTATTCGGACCAGAGGGGAGGGGGCGCAGCCCACCGGCCGGCCCTTCCTCTTCTCCCTTGTGGCCCATGAAGGCCCATATACCCCGGGGGTTCCGTAACCCCTGTTCCAGAATATCCTGTTTTCACTGAACCCTTCCAAGTCCAAACATAGGCTTCCAATATATCAATCTTTATGTCTCGACCATTTCGAGACTCCTCGTCATGTCCGTGATCACATCCGGACTCAACAAACTTCGTGCATCAATACTTATAAACTCATAATAAACTGTCATCGAACGTTAAGCGTGCGGACCCTACGGGTTCGAGAACTATGTAGACATGACCTAGAACCATTCTCGGTCAATAACCAATAGCGGAACCTGGATGCCCATATTGGTTCCTACATATTCTACGAAGATCTTTATCGGTCAAACCGCATAACTACATACGTTGTTCCCTTTGTCATCGGTATGTTACTTACCCGAGATTCGATCGTCGGTATCCAATACCTAGTTCAATCTCGTTACCGGTAAGTCTCTTTACTCGTTCCGTAATACATCATCTCACAACTAACTCATTAGTTGTAATGCTTGCAAGGCTTAGGTGATGTGTATTACCGAGAAGGCCTAGAGATACCTCTCCGACGATCGGAGTGACAAAACCTAATCTCAAATACGCCAACCCAACAAGTACCTTTGGAGACACCAGTAGTACTTTTTATAATCACCCGCTTACGCTGTGACGTTTGGTAGTACCCAAAGTGTTCCTCCGGTAAACGGGAGTTGCATAATCTCATAGTTATAGGAACATGTATGGGTCATGAAGAAAGCATTAACATACTAAACGATCAAGTGTTAAGCTAACGGAATGGGTCATGTCAATCAGATCATTCAACTAATGATGTGACCTTGTTAATCAAATAACAACTCCTTGTTCATGGTTAGGAAACATAACCATCTTTGATTAACAAGCTAGTCAAGTAGAGGCATACTAGTGACATACTGTTTTGTCTATATATTCACACATGTATTATGTTTCCGTTAATACAATTCTAGCATGAATAATAAACATTTATCATGATATAAGGAAATAAATAATAACTTTATTATTGCCTCTAGGGCATATTTCCTTCAGTCTCCCACTTGCACTAGAGTCAATAATCTAGATTACAAAGTAATGATCCTCACACCCATGGAGTCTTGGTGCTGATCATGTTTTGCTCGTGGAAGAGGCTTAGTCAACGGTCTGCAACATTCAGATCCGTATGTATTTTGCAAATCTCTATGTCTCCCACTTGGACTTGGTCCCGAATGGAATTGAAGCGCCTCTTGATGTGCTTGGTCCTCTTGTGAAATCTGGATTCCTTTGCCAAGGCAATTGCACCAAGATTGTCACGGAAGATCTTCATCGGTCCCGATGCACTAGGTATGACACCTAGATCGAAATGAACTCTTTCATCCGCATCCTTCATTTGCTGCTTCAAGCAGCTATGTACTCCGCTTCACATGTAGATCCCGCCACGACGCTTTGTTTAGAACTGCACCAACTGACAGCTCCACCGTTTAATAAAAACACATATCCGGTTTGCGATTTAGAATCGTCCGGATCAGTGTCAAAGCTTGCATCGACGTAACCATTTACGACTAGCTCTTTGTCACCTCCATATACGAGAAACATATCCTTAGTCCTTTTCGTATTTCAGATGTTCTTGACCGCTGTCCAAAGGATCCACTCTGGATTACTTTGGTACCTTCCTGCCAAGCTTACAGCTAAGCATACGTCGTGTCCGGTACACAGCATTGCATACATGATAGAGCCTATGGCTGAGGCATAGGAACATCTTTCATTTTCTCTATCTTCTGCTGTGGTCGGGCATTGAGTCCGACTCAATCTTACACCTTGTAACACAGTAAAAACCTTTCTTTGCCTGATCCATTTTGAACTTTTTCAAAACTTTATCAAGGTATGTGCTTTGTGAAAGTCCAATCAAGCGCCTTGATCTATCTCTATAGATCTTGATGCCCAATATGTAAGCAGCTTCACCGAGGTCTTTCATTGAAAAACTTTTATTCAAGTATCCTTTATGCTATCCAGAAATTCTATATCATTTCCAATCAATAATATGTCGTCCACATATAATATTAGAAATGCTACAGAGCTCCCACTCACTTTCTTGTAAATACAAAGCTTCTCCAAAAGTCTCAGATAAACCCATATGCTTTGATCACACTATCAAAGCGCTTATTCCAACTCCGAGAGGCTTGCACTGCACCATAAATTGATCGTTGAGCTTGCACACTTTGTTAGCACCTTTTGGATCGACAAAACCTTCTGTTTGCATCATATACAACTCTTCTTCTAGAAATCCATTCAAGAATGCAGTTTTTACATCCATTTGCCAAATTTCATAATCATAAAATGCGGCAATTGCTAACATGATTCGGACAGACTTAAGCATCGCCACGGGTGAGAAAGTCTCATCGTAGTCAACCCCTTGAACTTGTCGAAAACCTTTCGCAACAAGTCGAGCTTTGTAGATGCTTACATTACCATCGGCGTCGCCTTCTTCTTAAAGATCCATTTATTTTCAATGGCTTGCCGATCATCGGCAAGTCAACCAAAGTCCATACTTTGTTCTCATACATGGATCCCATCTCAGATTTCATGGCTTCCAGCCATTTTATGAATCTGGGCTCACCATCGCTTCTTCATAGTTTGTAGGTTCGCCATGGTCAAGTAACATGACTTCCGTAATAAGATTACCGCACCACTCTGTGCGATTTTACTCTGTTGACCTACGAGGTTCAAGAGCAACTTGATCTCAAGCTTCATGATCATCATCATTAGTTTCCTCACTAATTGGTGTAGTTGTCACAGAACCATTTCTTGTGATGAACTACTTTCCAATAAGGGAGCAGATACTGCTTATCTCATCAAGTTCTACTTTCCTCCCACTCACTTCTTTCGAGAGAAACTCCTTCTCTAGAAAGGACCCGAATTTAGCAACGAAAATCTTGCCTTCAGATCTGTGATAGAAGGTGTACCCAACAGTCTCCTTTGGGTATCCTATGAAGACACATTTTTCCGATTTGGGTTCGAGCTTATCTGGTTGAAGTTTCTTTACATAAGCATCGCAGCCCCAAACTTTAAGAAACGACAACTTTGGTTTCTTGCCAAACCACAGTTCATAAGGTGTCGCCTCAACGGATTTTGACGGTGTCCTATTCAACGTGAATGCGCCGCCTCTAAAGCATAACCCCAAAACGATAGCGGTAAATCGAAATAGACATCATAGATCGCACCATATCTAGTAAAGTACGACACGACGCTTGGACACACCATTTCTCTGTGGTGTTCGGGTGGCGGAGTTGCTAAACTATTCCACATTGTTTCAAATGTAAACCAAACTCAGAACTCAAATATTCTCCTCCACGATCAGATCGTAGAAACTTTATTTTCTTGTTACGATGATTTTCCACTTCACTCTGAAATTCTTTGAACTTTTCAAATGTTTCAGATTTGTGTTTCATTAAGTAGATATACCCATATCTGCTCAAATCATCTGTGAAGGTGAGAAAATAACGATACCCGCCAAGGCCTCAACATTCATTGGACCACAAACATCAAGATGTATGATTTCCAACAAATCAGTTGCTCGCCCATAGTTCCGAGAACGGTGTTTTGGTCATCTTGCCCATGAGGCACGGTTCGCAAGTACCAAGTGATTCATAATCAAGTGATTCCAAGCCCATCAAGATGGAGTTTCTTCATGCGTTTTACAATCGATATGACCTAAACGGCAAGTGCCACAAATAAGTTGCACTATCATTATCAACTCTGCATCTTTTGGTTTCAACATTATGAATATGTGTATCACTACCGTCGAGATTCAACAAGAATAGACCATTCTTCAAGGGTGCATGACCATAAAAGATATTACTCATATAAATAGAACAACCATTATTCTCTGATTTAATGAATAACCGCCTCGCATTAAACAAGATCCAGATATAATGTTCATGCTCAACGCCGGCACCAAATAACAATTATTTAGGTCTAAAACTAATCCAAGGTAGATGTAGAGGTAGCGTGCCGACCGCGATCACATTGACTTTGGAACCATTTCCCACGCCAAGATCGTCACCTCGCCCTTTGCCAATGCTCGTCTATTCCGTATTCCCTGCTTCGAGTTGCAAATATTAGCAATGTAACCAGATCAAATACCTGTGTGCTACTACGAGCTCTAGTAAGGTACACATCAATAACATGTATATCACATATACCTTTGTTCACCTTGCCATCCTTTTTATCCGCCAAATACTTGGGGCAGTTCCGCTTCAAAGGTCCAGTTCCGCTTGCAAGAAAACACTCGCCAGGCTTAGGTCCAGACTTGGGTTTCTTCTCTTGATCAAGAACTTTCTTGCTGTTCTTTTGAAGTTTCCTTCTTCTTCCCTTTGCCCTTTTCTTGAAACTAGTGGTCTTGTTGACCATCAACACTTGATGCTCTTTCTTGATTTCTACCTCCGCTGCTTTTAGCATCGCTAAGAGCTCAGAATTGTCTTAGTCATCCCTTGCATATTATAGTTCATCACGAAGCTCTTGTAGCTTGGTGGCGTGATTGGAGAATTTCATCAATGACACTATCATCCGGAAGATTAACTCCCAGCTGAATTAAGTGATTGTTATACCCGCACATTTTGAGTATGTGCTCACCGATGTAACTATTCTCCTCCATCTTGCAGCTATAGAACTTATTGGAGACTTCATATCTCTCAATCCGGGCATTTGCTTGAAATATTAACTTCAACTCCTGGAACATCTCATATGCTCCATGACGCTCAAAACGCCGTTGAAGACCCGGTTCTAAGCCGTAGCATGGCACACTCGAACTATAGAGTAGTCATCAGCTCGCTTTGCCGACGCTCACAACTTCGCTCAAGATCTGCAGAGGCTCGCTACCCAAATGGTGCTTCCAGACGTAATTTTTCAGGCAGCAATGAGGATAATCCTCAAATTACGGACCCAGTCCGTAATTGCTACCATCATCTTTCAACTTTGCTTTCTCAAGGAACGCATTAAAATTCAACGGAACAACAAAGACGAGCCATCTATCTACAAAGAAACATAGACAAGCAAAATACTATCGGTACTAAGTTCATGATAAATTTAAGTTCAATTAATCATATTAAAAACTCCCACTTAGACGTACATCTCTCTAGTCATCTAAGTGATCACGTGATCCAAATCAACTAAACCATGTCCGATCATCACGTGAGATGGAGTAGTTTCAATGGTGAACATCACTATGTTGATCATATCTACTATATGATTCACGCTCGACCTTTCGGTCTCCGTGTTCCGAGGCCATATCTGTTATATGCTAGGCTCGTCAAGTTTAACTCGAGTATTCCGCGTGTGCAACTGTTTTGCACCCGCTGTAGATGGACGAGAACTTATCACACCCGATCATCACGTGGTGTCCGGGTACTACTAACTTTGGCAACGGTGCATACTCAGGAGAACACTTCTTGATAATTTTAGTGAGAGATCATCTTATAATGCTACCGTCAAACAAAGCAAGATAAGATGCATAAAGGATAAACATCACATGCAATCAATATAAGTGATATGATATGGTCATCATCATCTTGTGCTTGTGATTCCATCGCCAAGCACCGCCATGATCACCATCGCCACCGGCGCGACACCTTGATCTCCATCGTAGCATCGTTGTCGTCTCGCCAACTATTGCTTCTACGACTATCGCTACTCCTTAGTGATAAAGTAAAGCAATTACATGGCGCTTGCATTTCATACAATAAAGCGACAACCATATGGCTCCTGCCATTGTCGATAACTCGTTACAAAACATGATCATCTCATACAATAAAGTATAGCATCACGCCTTGACCATATCACATCACATCATGCCCTGCAAAAACAAGTTAGACGTCCTCTACTTTGTTGTTGCAAGTTTTACGTGGCTGCTACGGGCTGAGCAAGAACCGTTCTTACCTCGCATCAAAACCACAACGATATTTCATCAAATAGACTCCGCTTTAACCTTCTCAAGGACCGGCGTAGCCACACTCGGTTCAACTAAAGTGAGAGAGACAGACACCGCCGTCACCTTTAAGCAACGAGTGCTCGGGCGGTGAAACCAATCTCGCGAAGCGTCTGGCGTAATGTCGGTCCGGGCCGCTTCATCTCACAATACCGCTGAACCAAAGTATGACATGCTGGTAGGTAGTATGACTTGTATCGCCCACAACTCACTTGTGTTCTACTCGTGCATATGACATCAACGCATAAAACCAGGCTCGATACCATCGTTGGGGAACGAGTAATTTCAAAAATTTCCTACGATCACGCAAGACCATGGTGATGGCATAGCAACGAGAGGGAGAGTGTCCGCCCACGCACCCTCGAGACCGAAAGCGAAGCGTTATAACAACGCTGTTGATGTAGTCGACGCCTTCACGATCCGACCGATCCAAGCACCGAACGACGGCACCTCCGAAGTTCTGCACACGCTCAGCTCGATGACGATCCCGGACTCGATCCAGCAAAGTGTCGGGATGAGTTCCACAAGACGACGGCGTGGTGACGATGTTGATGCTCCATCGACGCAGGGCTTCGCCTAAGCTCCGCGACGATATGACTTCTCCGCGCAGGGCTTCGCTTAAGCTCCGCGACGATATGACCAAGTGGAATATGGTGGAAGGGGCACCGCTGCGGCTAAGGAAAGATCCGTAGATCAACTTGTGTGTCATGGGGTGCCCCTGCCTCAGATATAAAGGAGACAAGGGGAGGTGGCGGCCCAAGGGGAGGCGACTAAGGAGGAGTCCTACTCCCACCGGAGTAGGACTCCCCTCTCTAGTTGGATTAGGATTGGAGGAGGGGGAAGAGGGAAGGCGCGCCCCTCCTTGTCCTATTCGGACCAGAGGGGAGGGGGGCAGCCCCACCTGGCCGGCCCTTCCTCTTCTCCCTTGTGGCCCATGAAGGCCCATATACCCCGGGGTTCCGTAACCCCGTGTTCCAGAATATCCTGCTTTCACTCGGAACCCTTCCAAGTCCAAACATAGGCTTCCAATATATCAATCTTTATGTCTCGACCATTTCGAGACTCCTCGTCATGTCCGTGATCACATCCGGACTCAACAAACTTCGTGCATCAATACTTATAAACTCATAATAAACTGTCATCGAACGTTAAGCGTATGGACCCTACGGGTTCGAGAACTATGTAGACATGACCTAGAACCATTCTCGGTCAATAACCAATAGCGGAACCTGGATGCCCATATTGGTTCCTACATATTCTACGAAGATCTTTATCGGTCAAACCGCATAACTACATACGTTGTTCCCTTTGTCATCGGTATGTTACTTACCCGAGATTCGATCGTCGGTATCCAATACCTAGTTCAATCTCGCTACGTAAGTCTCTTTACTCGCTCAGAATACATCATCTCACAACTAACTCATTAGTTGTAATGCTTGCAAGGCTTAGGTGATGTGTATTACCGAGAAGGCCTAGAGATACCTCTCCGACAATCGGAGTGACAAAACCTAATCTCAAATACGCCAACCCAACAAGTACCTTTGGAGACACCTGTAGTACTCCTTTATAATCACCCAGTTACGCCAGACGCTTTGGTAGTACCAAAGTGTTCCTCCGTAAACGGAGTTGCATAATCTCATAGTTATAGGAACATGTATGGGTCATGAAGAAAGCATTAACATACTAAACGATCAAGTGTTAAGCTAACGGAATGGGTCATGTCAATCAGATCATTCAACTAATGATGTGACCTTGTTAATCAAATAACAACTCCTTGTTCATGGTTAGGAAACATAACCATCTTTGATTAACAAGCTAGTCAAGTAGAGGCATACTAGTGACATACTGCTTGTCTATATATTCACACATGTATTATGTTTCCAATACAATTCTAGCATGAATAATAAACATTTATCATGATATAAGGAAATAAATAATAACTTTATTATTGCCTCTAGGGCATATTTCCTTCACTTGGTCCTCTTGTGAAATCTGGATTCCTTTGCCAAGGCAATTGCACCAAAGATTGTCACGTGATCTTCATCGTCCCGATGCACTAGGTATGACACCTAGATCGGAAATGAGCTCTTTCATCCGCATCCTTCATTTGCTGCTTCAAGCAGCTATGTACTCGCTTCACATGTAGATCCCGCCACGACGCTTTGTTTAGAACTGCACCAACCGACAGCTCCACCGCTTAATAAAAACACGATCCGGTTTGCGATTTAGAATCGTCTCGATCGTCAAAGCTTGCATCGACGTAACCATTTACGACTAGCTCTTTGTCACCTCCATATACGAGAAACATATCCTTAGTCCTTTTCGTATTTTCGGATGTTCTTGACCGCTGTCCAAAGGATCCACTCTCGATTACTTTGGTACCTTCCCCGCCAAGCTTACAGCTAAGCATCGTCAAAGTCTGGTACACAACATTGCATACATGATAGAGCCTATGGCTGAAGCATAGGAACATCTTTCATTTTCTCTATCTTCTCATTGTGGTCGGGCATTGAGTCCGACTCAATCTTACACCTTGTAACACAGTAAAAACCTTTCTTTGCCTCGATCCATTTTGAACTTTTCAAAACTTTATCAAGGTATGTGCTTTGTGAAAGTCCAATTAAGCGCCTTGATCTATCTCTATAGATCTTGATGCCCAATATGTAAGCAGCTTCACCGAGGTCTTTCATTGAAAAACTTTTATTCAAGTATCCTTTTATGCTATCCAGAATTCTATATCATTTCCAATCAATAATATGTCGCCCACATATAATATTAGAAATGCTACAGAGCTCCCACTCACTTTCTTGTAAATACAAAGCTTCTCCAAAAGTCTCATAAAACCCATATGCTTTGATCACACTATCAAAGCGCTTATTCCAACTCCGAGAGGCTTGCACTGCACTATAAATTGATCGCTGGAGCTTGCACACTTTGTTAGCACCTTTTGATCGACAAAACCTTCTGGTTGCATCATATACAACTCTTCTTCTAGAAATCCATTCAAGAATGCAGTTTTACATCCATTTGCCAAATTTCATAATCATAAAATGCGCAATTGCTAACATGATTCGGACAGACTTAAGCATCGCCACGGGTGAGAAAGTCTCATCGTAGTCAACCCCTTGAACTTGTCGAAACCTTTCGCAACAAGTCGAGCTTTGTAGACAGCTACATTACCATCGGCGCGCCTTCTTCTTAAAGATCCATTTATTTTCAATGGCTTGCCGATCATCGGGCAAGTCAACCAAAGTCCATACTTTGTTCTCATACATGGATCCCATCTCAGATTTCATGGCTTCCAGCCATTTTATGGAATCTGGGCTCACCATCGCTTCTTCATAGTTTGTAGGTTCGCCATGGTCAAGTAACATGACTTCCGTAATAAGATTACCGCATCACTCAGTGCGATTTTACTCGTTGACCTACGAGGTTCAAGAGCAACTTGATCTCAAGCTTCATGATCATCATCATTAGTTTCCTCACTAATTGGTGTAGTTGTCACAGAACCATTTCTTGTGATGAACTACTTTCCAATAAGGGAGCAGATACAGCTTATCTCATCAAGTTCTACTTTCCTCCCACTCACTTCTTTCGAGAGAAACTCCTTCTAGAAAGGACCCGAATTTAGCAACGAAAATCTTGCCTTCAGATCTGTGATAGAAGGTGTACCCAACAGTCTCCTTTGGGTATCCTATGAAGACACATTTTTCGATTTGGGTTCGAGCTTATCCGGTTGAAGTTTCTTTACATAAGCATCGCAGCCCCAAACTTTAAGAAACGACAACTTTGGTTTCTTGCCAAACCACAGTTCATAAGGCGCCGTCTCAACGGATTTTGACGGTGTCCTATTCAACGTGAATGCGGCCGCCTCTAAAGCATAACCCCAAAACGATAGCGTAAATCGGAAATAGACATCATAGATCGCACCATATCTAGTAAAGTACGACACGACGCTCGACACACCATTTCTCCGTGGTGTTCCGGTATGGAGTTGCTAAACTATTCCACATTGTTTCAAATGTAAACCAAACTCAGAACTCAAATATTCTCCTCCACGATCAGATCGTAGAAACTTTATTTTCTTGTTACGATGATTTTCCACTTCACTCTGAAATTCTTTGAACTTTTCAAATGTTTCAGATTTGTGTTTCATTAAGTAGATATACCCATATCTGCTCAAATCATCTGTGAAGGTGAGAAAATAACGATACCGCCCAAGGCCTCAACATTCATTGACCACAAACATCAAGATGTATGATTTCCAACAAATCAGTTGCTCGCCCATAGTTCCGAGAACGGCGCTTTGGTCATCTTGCCCATGAGGCACGGTTCGCAAGTACCAAGTGATTCATAATCAAGTGATTCCGTAAGCCCATCAAGATGGAGTTTCTTCATGCGTTTACAATCGATATGACCTAAACGGCAAGTGCCACAAATAAGTTGCACTATCATTATCAACTCTGCATCTTTTGGCTTCAACATTATGAATATGTGTATCACTACCGTCGAGATTCAACAAGAATAGACCATTCTTCAAGGGTGCATGACCATAAAAGATATTACTCATATAAATAGAACAACCATTATTCTCTGATTTAATGAATAACCGCCTCGCATTAAACAAGATCCAGATATAATGTTCATGCTCAACGCCGGCACCAAATAACAATTATTTAGGTCAAAACTAATCCCAAGGTAGATGTAGAGGTAGCGTGCCGATCGCGATCACATTGACTTTGGAACCATTTCCCACGCCGCATCGTCACCTCGCCCTTTGCCAAAGCTCGCCTATTCAGTAGTCCCTGCTTCGAGTTGCAAATATTAGCAATGTAACCAGATCAAATACCCAAAAGCTACTACGAGCTCTAGTAAGGTACACATCAATAACATGTATATCACATATACCTTTGTTCACCTTGCCATCCTTTTATCCGCCAAATACTTGGGGCAGTTCCGCTTCCAAAGGTCCGGTCTCTGCTTGCAAAGAAAACACTCGATTCAGTGCTTAGGTCCAGACTTGGGTTTCTTCTCTTGATCAACAACTTTCTTGCTGTTCTTTTGAAGTTTCCTTCTTCTTCCCTTTGCCCTTTTCTTGAAACTAGTGGTCTTGTTGACCATCAACACTTGATGCTCTTTCTGATTTCTACCTCCGCTTTTAGCATCGCCAAGAGCTCAGAATTGTCTTAGTCATCCCTTGCATATTATAGTTCATCACGAAGCTCTTGTAGCTTGGTGGCGTGATTGAGAATTTGTCAATGACACTATCATCCGGAAGATTAACTCCCAGCTGAATTAAGTGATTGTTATACCTGCACATTTTGAGTATGTGCTCACCGACGTAACTATTCTCCTCCATCTTGCAGCTATAGAACTTATTGAGACTTCATATCTCTCAATCCGGCATTTGCTTGAAATATTAACTTCAACTCTGGAACATCTCATATGCTCCATGACGCTCAAAACGCCGTTGAAGACCCGTTCTAAGCCGTAAAGCATGGCACACTCAACTATTGAGTAGTCATCAGCTTTGCTTTGCCGACGCTCACAACTTCGCTCAAGATCTCGCAGCAGGCCTGCTACCCAAATGGTGCTTCCAGACGAATTTTTCAGTGCAGCAATGAGGATAATCCTCAAGTTACGGACCCAGTCCGTAATTGCTACCATCATCTTTCAACTTTGCTTTCTCAAGGAACGATTAAAATTCAACGGAACAACAAAGACGAGCCATCTATCTACAAGAAACATAGACAAGCAAAATACTATCAGTACTAAGTTCATGATAAATTTAAGTTCAATTAATCATATTAAAAACTCCCACTTAGATGTACATCTCTCTAGTCATCTAAGTGATCACGTGATCCAAATCAACTAAACCATGTCCGATCATCACGTGAGATGGAGTAGTTTCAATGGTGAACATCACTATGTTGATCATATCTACTATATGATTCACGTCGACCTTTCGGTCTCCGTGGTCCGAGGCCATATCTGTTATATGCTAGGCTCGCCAAGTTTAACCTGAGTATTCCGCGTGCAACTGTTTTGCACCGCTGTAGATGGACGAGAACTTATCACACCCGATCATCACGTGGTGTCCGGGTACTACTAACTTTGGCAACGGTGCATACTCAGGAGAACACTTCTTGATAATTTTAGTGAGAGATCATCTTATAATGCTACCGCCAAACAAAGCAAGATAAGATGCATAAAGGATAAACATCACATGCAATCAATATAAGTGATATGATATGGTCATCATCATCTTGTGCTTGTGATTCCATCGCCAAGCACCGCCATGATCACCATCGCCACCGCGCGACACCTTGATCTCCATCGTAGCATCGTTGTCGCCTCGCCAACTATTGCTTCTACGACTATCGCTACTCCTTAGTGATAAAGTAAAGCAATTACATGGCGCTTGCATTTCATACAATAAAGCGACAACCATATGGCTCCTGCCAGTTGCCGATAACTCGTTACAAAACATGATCATCTCATACAATATAGCATCACGCCTTGACCACATCACATCACAACATGCCCTGCAAAAACAAGTTAGATGTCCTCTACTTTGTTGTTGCAAGTTTTACGTGGCTGCTACGGGCTGAGCAAGAACCGTTCTTACCTACGCATCAAAACCACAACGATATTTCACAAATAGACTCCGCTTTTAACCTTCTCAAGGACCGGCGAGCCACACTCGATTCAACTAAAGTGAGAGAGACAGACACCCGCCGGTCACCTTTAAGCAACGAAAGTGCTCGGAGCGGTGAAACCAGTCTCGCGTAAGCGTCACGCGTAATGTCGGTCCGGGCCGCTTCATCTCACAATACCGCTGAACCAAAGTATGACATGCTGGTAGGTAGTATGACTTGTATCGCCCACAACTCACTTGTGTTCTACTCTGCATATGACATCAACGCATAAAACCAGGCTCGATGCCATCGCTGGGGAACGAGTAATTTCAAAAATTTCCTACGATCACGCAAGACCATGGTGATGGCATAGCAACGAGAGGGAAGAGTGTCCGCCCACGCACTCTCGTGAGACCGAAAGCGAAGCGTTATAACAACGCTGTTGATGTAGTCGACGCCTTCACGATCCGACCGATCCAAGCACCGAACGACGGCACCTCCGAGTTCTCGCACACGCTCAGCTCGATGACGATCCCCGGACCCGATCCAGCAAAGTGTCGGGATGAGTTCCACAAGACGACGGCGTGGTGGACGATGTTGATGCTCCACCGACGCAGGGCTTCGCTTAAGCTCCGCGACGATATGACTTCTCCGCGCAGGGCTTCACTTAAGCTCCGCGACGATATGACCAAGTGGAATATGGTGGAAGGGGCACCGACACGGCTAAGGAAAGATCCGTAGATCAACTTGTGTGTCATGGGGTGCCCCCCCTCAGATATAAAGGAGACAAGGGGGGTGCGGCCTAGGAGAGGCGCTGCTGAGGAGTCCTACTCCCACCAGAGTAGGACTCCCTCTCCTAGTTGGAGTAGGATTGGGAGGGGAAGAGGGAAGGGGCGCCGCCCCCCCTCTCCTTGTCCTATTCGGACTAGAGGGGAGGGGGCGCGCAGCCCACCTGGCCGGCCCTTCCTCTTCTCCCTTGTGGCCCATGAAGGCCCATATACCCCCGGGGTTCCGTAACCCCGGTGTTCCTAAGAATCTCCTGTTTTCACTGAACCCTTCCAAGTCCAAACATAGGCTTCAATATATCAATCTTTATGTCTCGACCATTTGAGACTCCTCGTCATGTCCGTGATCACATCCGGACTCAACAAACTTCGTGCATCAATACTTATAAACTCATAATGAATCGTCATCGAAGCGTTAGCGTGCGGACCCTACGGGTTCGAGAACTATGTAGACATGACCTAGAACCATTCTCGGTCAATAACCAATAGCGGAACCTGGATGCCCATATTGGTTCCTACATATTCTCTGAAGATCTTTATCGGTCAAACCGCATAACGACATCGTTGTTCCTTTGTCATCGGTATGTTACTTACCGAGATTCGATCGTCGGTATCCAATACCTAGTTCAATCTCGCTATCGTAAGTCTCTTTACTGCCCGTAATACATCATCTCACAACTAACTCATTAGTTGTAATGCTTGCAAGGCTTAAGTGATGTGTATTACCGAGAAGGCCTAGAGATAACTCTCCGACAATCGGAGTGACAAAACCTAATCTCAAATACGCCAACCCAACAAGTACCTTTGGAGACACCTGTAGTACTCCTTTATAATCACCCAGCATACGCTAGGACGCTTGGTAGTACCCAAAGTGTTCCTCCGTAAACGGAGTTGCATAATCTCATAGTTATAGGAACATGTATGGGTCATGAAGAAAGCATTAACATACTAAACGATCAAGTGTTAAGCTAACGGAAAGGGTCATGTCAATCAGATCATTCAACTAATGATGTGACCTTGTTAATCAAATAACAACTCCTTGTTCATGGTTAGGAAACATAACCATCTTTGATTAACAAGCTAGTCAAGTAGAGGCATACTAGTGACATACTGTTTGTCTATATATTCACACATGTATTATGTTTCCGGTTAATACAATTCTAGCATGAATAATAAACATTTATCATGATATAAGGAAATAAATAATAACTTTATTATTGCCTCTAGGGCATATTTCCTTCATCTCCAAAGGTACATGTTGGGTTGGCGTATTTCGAGATTAGGTTTTGTCACTCCGGTTGTCGGAGAGGTATCTCTGGGCCCTCTCGGTAATGCACATCATTATAAGCCTTGCAAGCAATGTGACCAATGAGTTGGTTACGGGATGATGCATTACAGAACGAGTAAAGAGACTTGCCGTGACGAGATTGAACTAGGTATTGGATACCGACGATCGAATCTCGTAAGTAACATACCGATGACAAAGGGAACAACGATGTTGTTATGCGGTCCGACCGATAAAGATCTTCAGAGAATATGTAGGAGCCAATATGGGCATCCAGTGTCCCGCTTATTGGTTATTGACCGAGACGGTCTCGTCATGTCTACATTGTTCTCGAACCGTAGGGTCCGCACGCTTAAGGTTTCAATGACGGTTATATTATGAGTTTGTGTATTTTGATGTACCAAAGGAGTTCGGAGTCCCGGATGTGATCACGACATGACGAGGAGTCTCAAATGGTCGAGACATAAAGATTGATATATTGACGGCTATATTCGACACCGGAAAGGTTCCGAAGTTTCGGAGAAAATCGGAGTGCCGGAGGGGTTACCGGAACCCCCCGGGGAAGTAATGGGCCTTATTGGGCCAAGAGGGGAGAGAGAGGGCCGCACCAGGAGGTGGCGCGCCCCCCATGGGGAGTCCGAATAGGACAAGGAAGGGGGGGGCGCCCCCTTTCCTCTCCCTCTCCCTCTCTTCCTTCCCTTCCTCCTTCCTAGTTGGACTAGGAAAAGGGAGTCCTACTCCCACTAGGAGGAGGACTCCCTCCCTTGGCGCTGCCTCCTAGGGCCGGCCGCCCTCCCTTGCTCCTTTATATACGGGGGCGGGGGCACCCTAGAACACACAAGTTGATCCTTGAGATCGCTCTTAGCTGCAGTGCGGTGCCCCTCCACCATATTCCACCTCGGTCATATCGTAGCAGTGCTTAGGCGAAGCCTCCGCCGGTAGAACATCAAGATCGCCACCATGCCATCGTGGTTGACGGAACTCTCTCTCCCGAGCTTTGCCGGATCGGAGCTCGAGGAGCGCCACCGAGCTGTACGTGTGTCAAGAACCTCGGAGGCGCCGGAGTAACGCGCGCTGGGATCGGTTGATCGCGAGGAGAACGACGACTACTTCCTCTACGCCAGATTGCTTCCGCTAAGGTCTACGAGGGTACGAGACAACACTCTCCCTCTCGCTGCTATGCATCACCATGATCTTGCGTAAAGTAGGAAATTTTTGAAATTACTACGCTCCCCAACAAAGGGCATCCGAGCCTAGGTTTTTATGGTTTGATGTTTTGCACGAGTAGAACACAAGTGAGTTGTGGGCGATACAAGTCATACCGCCTACCAGCATGTCATACTTTGGTTCAGCGGTATTGTGAGATGAAGCGCCCGGACCGACATTACGCCAGACGCTTACGCGAGACTGGTTTCACTGCTACGAGCACTCGTGCTTAAAGGTGGCTGGCGGTGTCTGTCTCTCTCACTTTAGTTGAACTGAAAGTGCTACGCCCGGTCCTTGAGAAGGTTAAACGAGTCTATTTGACGGCATCGCTGTGGTCTTGATGCGAGGTGAGATTGGTTCTTGATTAAGCCCGTAGTAGCCACGTAAAATTTGCAACAACAAAGTAGAGGACGCCTAACTTGTTTTTGCAGGCATGTTGTGATGTGATATGGTCAAGACGTGATGCTATATTTTATTGTATGAGATGATCATGTTTTGTAACCGGTTATCGGTAATCGGCTGGAGCCATATGGTTGTCGCTTATTGTATGAAATGCAACGCCTCTGTAATTGCTTTTACTTTATCACTAAGCGGTAGCGATAGTCGAGAAGCAATAGATGGCGAAACGACAACGATGCTACGATGGAGATTAAGGTGTCGCTACCGGTGACGATGGTGATCACGACGGTGCTTCGGAGATGGAGATCACAAGCACAAGATGATGATGGCCATATCATATCACTTATATTGATTGCATGTGATGTTTATCCTTTATGCATCTTATTTTGCTTTGATTGACGGTAGCATTTTAAGATGATCTCTCACTAAAATTATCAAGTAGTGTTCTCCTCGAGTATGCACTGCTGCAAAGTTCGTCGTGTCGAGACACCACGTGATGATCGGGTGTGATAAGCTCTACGTCCATCTACAACGGGTGCAAGCCAGTTTTGCACACGCAGAATACTCAGGTTATACTTGACGAGCCTAGCATATGCAGATATGGCCTCGAACACGGAGACCGAAGGTCGAGCGTGAATCATATAGTAGATATGATCAATATAAGATGTTCACCATTGAAAACTACTCCATCTCACGTGATGATCGGTTATGGTTTAGTTGATTTGATCACGTGATCACTTAGATGACTAGAGAGATGTCTATCTAAGTGGGAGTTCTTAAGTAATATGATTAATTGAACTTTAATTTACCATGAACTTAGTCCTGTAGTATTTTGCAAATTATGTTGTAGATCAATAACTCGCGTTGTTGCTTCCCTATGTTTGTTGCTTTCATATGTTTATTTTGATATGTTCCTAGAGAAAATTATGTTGAAAATGTTAGTAGCAATGATGCGGATTGGATCCGTGATCTGAGGTTTATCCTCATTGCTGCACGTAAAAATTATGTCCTTAATGCACCGCTAGGTGACAAACCTATTGCAGGAGCAGATGCGACGTTATGAACGCTTGGCTAGCTCAATATGATGACTACTTGATAGTTTAGTGCACCATGCTTAAAGGCTTAGAATCGGGACTTCAAAGACGTTTTGAACATCATGGACCATATGAGATGTTCCAGAATTGAAGTTAATATTTCAAGCAAATACCGAGTTGAGAGATATGAAGTCTCCAACAAGTTCTATAGCTAAAAGATGGAGGAGAATCGCTCAACTAGTGAGCATGTGCTCAGATTGTCCAGGTACTTCAATCGCTTGAATCAAGTGGGAGTTAATCTTCCGATAAGATAGTGATTGACAGAATTCTCTAGTCACCATCACCAAGTTAGTAGAACTTCGTGATGAACTATAATATGCAAGGGATGGCAAAAGTAATTCCCAAGCTCTTCGTGATGCTGAAATCGACGAAGGTAGAAATCAAGAAAAGAGCATCAAGTGTTGATGATTGACAAGACCAATAGTCTTAAGGAAAAGGGCAAAGGGAAGAAGGGGAACTTCAAAAAGAACGACAAGCAAGTGAAGAAGCCCAAGTCTGGACCTAAGCCTGAGACTAAGTGCTTTTGCTACAATGGAATTGGTCACTGGAAGCGGAACTACCCCAAGTGTTTGGCGGATAAGAAGGATGGCAAAGTGAACAAAGGTATATTTGATATACAGATTATTGATGTATATTTTACTAGTGTTCATAACAACCCTCGGTATTTGATACTGGTTCGGTTGCTAAGAGTAGTAACTCAAACGGAGTTGCGTAATGAATGAAACTAGTTGAAGGGAAGTGACGATGAATGTTGGAAGTAGTTCCAAGATTGATATGATCATCATCGCACACTCCTATACTCTCGGATTAGTGTTGAACCTAAATAAATGTTATTTGGCGTTTGTGTTGAGCGTGAATATGATTTGATCATATTTATTGCAATACAGTTATTCATGTAATTTAGAGAATAATTATTGTTCTGTTTACATGAATAAAACCTTCTATGGTCATACACCCAATGAAAATGGTTTGTTGGATCTCGATCGTGTGATACACATATTCATAATATTGAAACCAAAAGATGTAAAGTTAATAATGATAGTGCAACTTATTTGTGGCACTGCAGTTTAGGTCATATTGGTGTAAAGCGCATGAAGAAACTCCATACTGATGGGCTTTTGGAATCACTTGATTATGAATCATTTGATGCTTGCGAACCGTACCTTTTGGGCAAGATGACTAAAACTTCGTTCTCTGGAACAATGGAACGAGCTACTGACTTGTTGGAAATAATACATACCGATGTATGCGATCCAATGAGTGTTGATGCTCGTGGCAAGTATCATTATTTTCTGACCTTCACAGATGATTTGAGCAGATATGCGATATCTTCTTGATGAAACATAAGTCTGAAATAGTTGAAAAGTTCAAAGAATTTCAGAGTGAAGTAGAAAATCATCGTAACAAGAAAATAAAGTTTCTGCGATCTGATCGTGAAGATGAATATTTGAGTTACGAGTTTGGTCTTCAATTAAAACAAAGTGGAATAGTTTCACAGCTCACGCCACCGGAACACCACAACATTATGGTGTGTCCGAACGTCAGAACCGTACTTTATTTTGATATGGTGCGATCAATGATGTCTCTTACCGATTTACCAATATCGCTTTTGGGGTTATGCATTAGAGATAGCTGCATTCACGCTTAATAGGGCACCATCTAAATCCATTGAGACGACACCGTATGAACTATGGTTTAACAAAGAAACCTAAGTCGTCGTTTCTTAAAAGTTTGAGTTGTGATGCTTATGTGAAAAGTTTTCACCGATAAGCTCGAACCCAAATCGAGAAGTGCGTCTTCATAGAATACCCAAAAGTAACTATTGGGTACACCTTCTATCACAGATCCAAGGCAAGTTTTTCGTTGTTAAGATGGATCCTTTCTAGAGAAGAAGTTTCTCTCGAAAGAAGTGAGTGGGAGGAAAGTAGAACTTGATGAGGTAATTGTACCTTCTCCTTATTGGAAAGTAGTTCATCACAAGAATCAGTTCCAAAGATTCCTACACCAATTAGTAAGGAAGTTAATGATGATGATCATGAAACTTCAGATCAAGTTGCTACCAAACCTCGTAGGTCTTCCAGAGTAAGATCCGCACTGTAGTGGTACGGTAATCATGTTCGCAAGTCATGTTACTAGACCATGATGAACCTACGAACTATGAGGAAGCGATGATGAGCCCAGATTCGCGAAATGGCTTGAGGCCATGAAATCTGAGATGGGATCCATGTATGAGAACAAAGTGTAGACTTTGATGGAGTTGCTCATGATCGGCAAGCCATATTATATAAATGGATCTTCAAGAGGAAGACAGATGTTGATAGTAGTGTTACTATCTACAAAGCTCGACTTGTCGCAAAAATGTTTTGACAAGTTCAAGGTGTTGACTAGAATGAGATTTTTCAACTGTAGCGATGCGTAAGTCTGTCCGAATCATGTTAGCAATTGCCACATTTTATGAAATCGGCAAATGAATGTCAAAACTGCATTCATTAATGGTTTTCTTAAAGAAGAGTTGTATATGATGCAACCAGAAGGTTTTGTCAATCCTAAAGGTGCTAACAAAATGTGTAAGCTCCAAATGATCCATCTATGGACTGGTGCAAGCATCTCGAGTTGGAATACACACTTTGATAAGTTGATCAAAGCATATAGTTTTATACAGACTTGCGGTGAAGCCTGTATTTACAAGAAAGTGAGTGGGAGCACTACAACATTTCTGATAAGTATATGTGAATGACATATTGTTGATCGGAAATGATGCAGAATTATTCTGCAAAGCATAAAGGAGTATTTGAAAGGAGTTTTTCAAAGAAGGACCTCGATGAAGCTGCTTACATATTGAGCATCAAGATCTATAGAGATAGATCAAGCCGCTTGATAAGTTTTTCAATGAATACATACCTTGACAAGATTTTGAAGTAGTTCAAAATGGAATAGTCAAAGAAAGAGTTCTTGCCTGTGTTACAAGGTGTGAGATTGAGTAATACTCAAAACCCGACCACGGCAGAAGATAGAAAGAGAATGAAAGTCATTCCCTATGCATCAGCCATAGGTTCTATAAAGTATGTCATGTTGTGTACTGATCTATTGCATACCCTACCACTAAGCTTGGCAAGGAGTGCAATAGTGATCTAGGAGTAGATCAATGGACAGCGGTCAAAATTATCCTTAGTAGAATAAGGATATGTTTCTCGATTATGGAAGTGAAAAAGGTTCGCGTAAAGGGTTACGTCGATGCAAGTTTTAACACTAATCTAGATGACTCGAGTCTCAATCTGGATACATATTGAAAGTGGGAGCAATTAGCTAGAGTAGCTCCGTGCGAGCATTGTAGACATAGAAATTTGCAAAATACTTACGGCTCTGAATGTGATGCACCTGCTGACTAAAATTATCACACAAGCAAAACATGATCACACCTTAGTACTCTTTGGGTGTTAATCACATAGCGATGTGAACTAGATTATCGACTCTAGTAAACCCTTTGGGTGTTGGTCACATGTCGATGTGAACTATGGTGTTAACCACATATAGATGTGAACTATTGATGTTAAATCACATGGCGATGTGAACTAGATTATTGACTCTAGTGCAAGTGGGAGATCAAGGAAATATGCCCTAGAGGCAATAATAAAGTTATTATTTATTTCCTTATATCATGATAAATGTTTATTATTCATGCTAGAATTGTATTAACCGGAAACATAATACATGTGTGAATACATAGACAAACAGAGTGTCACTAGTATGCCTCTACTTGACTAGCTCGTTAATCAAGATGGTTATGTTTCCTAACCATAGACATGAGTTGTCATTTGATTAACGTGATCACATCATTAGGAGAATGATCTGATTGACTTGACCCATTCCGTTAGCCTAGCACTTGATCGCTTAGTATGTTGCTATTGCTTTCTTCAGACTTATACATGTTCCGTAACTATGAGATTATGCAACTCCTGCTACCGGAGGAACACTTTGGTGCTACCAAACGTCACAACGAATCGGGTGATTATAAAGGAGTACTACAGGTGTCTCCAAAGGTACATGTTGGGTTGGCGATTTCGAGATTAGGTTTTGTCACTCCGATTGTCGGAGAGGTATCTCTGGGCCCTCTCGGTAATGCACATCACTATAAGCCTTGCAAGCAATGTGACCAATGAGTTGGTTACGGGATGATGCATTACGTAACGAGTAAAGAGACTTGCCGGTAACGAGATTGAACTAGGTATTGGATACCGACGATCGAATCTCGGGCAAGTAACATACCGATGACAAAGGGAACAACGATGTTGTTATGCGGTCCGACCGATAAAGATCTTCAGAGAATATGTAGGAGCCAATATGGCATCCAGGTCCCGCTATTGGTTATTGACCGAGACGTGTCTCGGTCATGTCTACATTGTTCTCGAACCGTAGGGTCCGCACGCTTAAGGTTTCGATGACGGTTATATTATGAGTTTGTGTATTTTGATGTACCGAAGGAGTTCGGAGTCCCGGATGTGATCACGGACATGACGAGGAGTCTCGAAATGGTCGAGACATAAAGATTGATATATTGGACGGCTATATTCGGACACCGGAAAGTTTCCGGAGAAAACCGGAGTGCCGGAGGGGTTACCGGAACCCCCCGGGGAAGTAATGGGCCTTATTGGGCCAAGAGGGGAGAGAGAGGGCCGCACCAGGAGGTGGCGCGCCCCCCATGGGGAGTCCGAATAGGACAAGGAAGGGGGCGCGGCCCCCCTTTCCCTCTCCCTCTCCCTCTCTTTCCTTCCCCCTTCCTCCTTCCTAGTTGGACTAGGAAAGGGGAGTCCTACTCCCACTAGGAGGAGGACTCCCCCTCCCTTGGCGCGCCTCCTAGGGCCGGCCGCCCTCCCCTTGCTCCTTTATATACGGGGCAGGGGCACCCTAGAACACACAAGTTGATCCTTGAGATCGCCTTAGCTGCAGTGCGGTGCCCCTCCACCATATTCCACCTCGGTCATATAGTAGCGGTGCTTAGGCGAAGCCTGCGTGGTAGAACATCAAGATCGCCACCATGCTGTCGTCTTGATGTAACTCTCTCTCCCGAGCTTTGCTTTGGATCGGAGCCTGAGGAGCGCCACCGAGCTGTACGTGTGTCAAGAACTTCGAGGCGCCGAGTAACGGCGCTGGATCGGTTGGATTGCGAGGAGAACGTCGACTACTTCCTCTACGCCAGATTGCTTCCGCTAAGGTCTACGAGGGCGTGAGACAACACTCTTCCCTCTCGCTATGCATCACCATGATCTTGCGTGTGCGTAGGAATTTTTTTGAAATTACTACGTTCCCCAACAGCACCCATCCTCCTCCATGGCGCCGATAGAGGCCGCCGCCTCGCGCCACCGGCGTCTAGGAGCTCGTCGGTCTTCCACCGACGTCTAGGAGGCCGCCGCCCCGCGCCACCACACCGGAGCACCTCGCCACCGGTGACTAGCTCCGCTGCTCCCTACATCACCTTCCTCTCTCCTCGGTTTTCCTTTTCTCTCTCTCCTCTGGTTTGACTCACCTCCCATGTCCATGCCCGTGCGGGTCGTCGCCATGGATGACCCGGAGCTATCCGGCATGGTCGGAAGAGGAGCCCCACGCCGCTGCCTGGCTCTCGCCATAGAAACGGGCCCTCCAACAGCCACCGCTGGATCTGGTCTTCCGCTGTCCGTTCATGCCTCCGCGACGCCAATCATCGCTAGATCTTACCATTGCTACCATTGACAGCACGCACGGGATCGAGATTTTGTTTTGTTTTTGAAAGTAATAGCGATGGCGCTGGTATAAGACCCGCCACAGCTAATTAGCAATAGCGCTGTTTGCAACGCACGCCATAGCTAACCATGTATAGCAGATAGCGTTTGTCAACACGCCGCCATCGCTACAAGTTAAGTTGTGGCGGCGTATCGATCAAGAGCGCGGCACCCGCCATCGATACACCCAAAACCCGCGCTGCTGCTAGGCTTTTCCCTAGTAGTGCAACGCTGCGTCACGTGGGCGCTTCAACAAGTCCAACAACAAGCAGAACGGCAATGGCGGCGGTGGTGGTGACCGCGGTCGCGTCTTCAACAACAAACAAGGCGGCGACGGTGGTGACCGCGGCCGGAACTTCAACAACAAGCCCAACGGCGGTGGCGGCCGTGGCAACCCAGGAGGAAACGACGGCGACTTCAACAACAACTCCATCGCCAGACCAACGTGCCAGATCTGTGGCAAAGTTGGGCACGTGGCGTGGAAGTGCTGGAAGCGCTACGACTCCTCTTACCAGGGAGGGGAAGATCGCTCGGCAAATATTGCTGCTCCTCAGTATGTCATAGACACAAACTGGTATATGGACAGTGGTGCAACTGACCATATCACCGGTGACTTGGAGAAGCTCACAGTCCGGGAGAGGTACACCGGCAATGAGCAAATTCACACAGCCAACGCATCAGGTATGGCAATTAATCATATTGGTCATACAACTATCTATACCTCAGATCGTGATCTTCACCTAAATGATGTTCTTCACGTTCCGGAGGCCACTATAAGTTTGATCTCTGCAAGTAAACTTGCCCTTGATAATGACACTTTCATTGAAATTCACCCTCATTTTTTTCTTGTCAACGATCTGGAAACGAAGAGGGTTCTACTTTGCGGCAGGGGTAGGAGAGGTCTCTATCCTCTCAAACACATCGGGAGAAACATCACGAAGCATGTGCTAAGTGTCACCAAGCCATCTTCGGACTGGTGGCACCGACGTTTAGGTCACCCATCTTCCATTGTTGTTAGGAAGATCATTAGTGAGAATAAACTCCCGTGTGCTAGCAATGATGATAATAAATTTGTATGTGACGCATGCCAAAAGGGAAAAAGTCACCAGCTACCATATCCTCAATCTATGAATGAATCAAAATTTCCTTTGGAACTTATCTTTTCTGATGTGTGGGGTCCTGCCGTTGAAACCGTAGGTAGAAAGAAATATTATGTGAGTTTTATAGATGATTTCAGTAAATTCACATGGATCTACCTTATCAAACATAAGTCTGAAGTTTTCCAAAAATTTCATGACTTCCAAAATCTTGTTGAACGACAATTTGAGCGAAAAATCCTAGCTCTCCAAACAGATTGGGGAGGGGAGTACGAAAAGTTGAATTCCTTTTTCACCAAAATAGGAATTTCTCACCATGTCTCCTGCCCCCATGCTCATCAGCAAAACGGGTCAGCTGAACGTAAACACCGTCACATCATTGAAGTTGGCCTATCCTTGCTTGCTCAAGCCTCCATGCCCTTGAAATTTTGGGATGAGGCCTTCATTGCTGCTACCTATTTAATCAATAGGATGCCAAGCAAAGTTATAAACTTTGATACTCCACTCACTCGATTATTTGGTGACACACCAAATTATTCTTCCCTACGCATATTTGGTTGTGCTTGTTAGCCGAATCTTAGGCCCTACAATACACATAAACTCCAATTTAGATCCAAACAGTGTGCTTTCCTAGGATACAGTAATCTTCACAAGGGATATAAATGCCTAGATATATCTACCGGCAGAGTCTATATTTCCAGAGACGTGGTATTTGATGAAAACATCTTTCCTTTTTCCACCTTGCATCCTAATGCGGGTGCACGGTTGAGAGCCGAAATCCTCTTGTTACTATTGGAAATATGCCCTAGAGGCAATAATAAAAGGATTATTATTATATTTCCTTGTTCGTGATAATTGTGTTTTATTCATGCTATAATTGTATTATCCGGAAATCGTAATACACGTGTGAATAGATAGACCACAACATGTCCCTAGTGAGCCTCTAGTTGACTAGCTCGTTGATCAATAGATAGTCATGGTTTCCTGACTATGGACATTGGATGTCATTGATAACGGGATCACATCATTAGGAGAATGATGTGATGGACAAGACCCAATCCTTAGCATAGCACAAGATCGTGTAGTTCGTTTGCTAGAGCTTTTCCAATGTCAAGTATCCTTTCCTTAGACCATGAGATCGTGTAACTCCCGGATACCGTAGGAGTGCTTTGGGTGTACCAAACGTCACAACGTAACTGGGTGACTATAAATGTGCACTATAGGTATCTCCGAAAGTGTCTGTTGGGTTGTCACAGATCGAGACTGGGATTTGTCACTCCGTATTACGAAGAGGTATCACTGGGCCCACTCGGTAATGCATCATCATAATGAGCTCAAAGTGACCAAGTGTTTGGTCACGGGATCATGCATTACGGTACGTGACTTGCCGGTAACGAGATTGAACGAGGTATTGGGATACCGACGTGTTGGGGAACGTAGTAATTTCAAAAAATTTCCTACGCACACGCAAGACCATGGTGATGGCATAGCAACGAGAGGGGAGAGTGTCCGTCCACGCACTCGTGAGACCGAAAGCGAAGCGTTATAACAACGCGGTTGATGTAGTCGTGCGTCTTCACGATCCGACCGATCCAAGCACCGAACGACGGCACCTCCGAGTTCGCACACGCTCAGCTCGATGGCGATCCCGAACTCCAATCCAGCAAAGTGTCGGGATGAGTTCCGTCAACCTGACGGCGTGGTGGACGATGATGATGCTCCACCGACGCAGGGCTTCGCCTAAGCTCATGACGATATGACTTCTCCGGCGCAGGCTTCGCTTAAGCTCCGACGATATGACCAAGTGGAATATGGTGGAGGGGCACCGACACGGCTAAGGAACGATCCGTAGATCAACTTGTGTGTCCCGGGTGCCCCCTGCCCCGTATATATAAGGATCAAGGAGGAGGTGGCGGCCAAGGAGGAGGCGCGCAAGGGGGAGTCCTACTCCCACCGAGTAGGACTCCTCCTTTCCTAGTAGGAGTAGGAGAGAAGGAAGGGAAGGGA
This sequence comes from Aegilops longissima, assembly GCA_021605205.1. Lineage (NCBI taxonomy): Eukaryota > Viridiplantae > Streptophyta > Magnoliopsida > Poales > Poaceae > Aegilops > Aegilops longissima. The sequence goes on along the minus strand of CM038680.1, from coordinate 687,067,811 downwards.
AGAAGGGTGCGGCCCCTCCCCTAGTCCAATTCGGACTAGGCCTTGGGGCGCGCGCCTGCCCTAGGCAGCCCTCTCTCTTTCCCGCAGGCCCAATAAGGCCCAATACTTCTCCCGGCGAATTCCGTAACTCTCGGTACTCGAAAAATACCGAATCATTCGGAACCTTTCCAACTCGAATATAGTCGTCCAATATATCGATCTTTACGTCTCGACCATTTCGAGACTCCTCGTCATGTCCCCGATCTCATCCGGGACTCCGAACTCCTTCGGTACATCAAAACTCATAAACTCATAATATAACATCATCGAAACCTTAAGCGTGCGGACCCTACGGGTTCGAGAACTATGTAGACATGACCTAGAACTATTCTCGGTCAATAACCAATAGCGGGACCTGGATGCCCATATTGGCTCCTACATATTCTACTGAAGATCTTTATCGGTCAAACCGCATAACAACATACGTTGTTCCTTTGTCATCGGTATGTTACTTGCCCGAGATTTGATCGTCGGTATCCAATACCTAGTTCAATCTCGTTCATCGGCAAGTCTCTTTACTCGTTCGTAATGCATCATTCAGTAACTAACTCATTAGCTACATTGCTTGCAAGGCTTATAGTGATGTGCATTACCGAGAGGGCCCAGAGATACCTCTCCGACAATCGGAGTGACAAAACCTAATCTCAAATCGCCAACCCAACATGTACCTTTGGAGACACCTGTAGTACTCCTTTATAATCACCCGATTCGTTGTGACGTTTGGTAGCACCAAAGTGTTCCTCCGTAAATGGGAGTTGCATAATCTCATAGTTACAAGAACATGTATAAGTCATGAAGAAAGCAATAGCAACATACTAAACGATCAAGTGCTAGGCTAACGGAATGGGTCAAGTCAATCAGATCATTCTCCTAATGATGTGATCCCGTTAATCAAATGACAACTCATGTCTATGGTTAGGAAACATAACCATCTTTGATTAACGAGCTAGTCAAGTAGAGGCATACTAGTGACACTCTGTTTGTCTATGTATTCACACATGTATTATGTTTCCGGTTAATACAATTCTAGCATGAATAATAAACATTTATCATGATATAAGGAAATAAATAATAACTTTATTATTGCCTCTAGGGCATATTTCCTTCAGTCTCCCACTTGCACTAGAGTCAATAATCTAGTTCACATCGCCATGTGATTTAACATCAATAGTTCACATCTATATGTGGTTAACACCCATAGTTCACATCGACATGTGACCAACACCCAAAGGGTTTACTAGAGTCAGTAATCTAGTTCACATCGCTATGTGATTAACACCCAAAGAGTACTAAGGTGTGATCATGTTTTGCTTGTGAGATAATTTTAGTCAACGGGTCTGTCACATTCAGAGCCGTAAGTATTTTGCAAATTTCTATGTCTACAATGCTCTGCACGGAGCTACTCTAGCTAATTGCTCCCACTTTCAATATGTATCCAGATTGAGACTCAGAGTCATCTAGATTAGTGTTAAAACTTGCATCGACGTAACCTTTTACGACGAACCTTTTTTCACTTCCATAATCGAGAAACATATCCTTATTCTACTAAGGATAATTTTGACCGCTGTCCATTGATCTACTCCTAGATCATTATTGCACTCCCTTGCCAAGCTTAGTGGTAGGGTATGCAATAGATCTGGTACACAACATGACATACATTATAGAACCTATGGCTGATGCATAGGGAATGACTTTCATTCTCTTTCTATCTTCTGCCGTGGTCGGGTTTTGAGTCTTACTCAATCTCACACCTTGTAACACAGGCAAGAACTCTTTCTATGACTGTTCCATTTTGAACTACTTCAAAATCTTGTCAAGGTATGTATTAATTGAAAAACTTATCAAGCGTCTTGATCTATCTCTATAGATCTTGATGCTCAATATGTAAGCAGCTTCATCGAGGTCCTTCTTTGAAAAACTCCTTTCAAATACTCCTTTATGCTTTGCAGAATAAGTCTATATCATTTCCGATCAACAATATGTCATTCACATATACTTATCAGAAATGTTGTCGTGCTCCCACTCACTTTCTTGTAAATACAGGCTTCACCATGAAGTCTGTATAAAACTATATGCTTTGATCAACTTATCAAAGTGTGTATTCCAACTCGAGATGCTTGCACCAGTCCATAGATGGATCGCTGGAGCTTGCACATTTTGTTAGCACCTTTAGGATTGACAAAACCTTCGTTGCATCATATACAACTCTTCTTTAAGAAAACCATTAAGGAATGCAGTTTTGACATCCATTTGCCAGATTTCATAAAATGTGGCAATTGCTAACATGATTCGGACAGACATAAGCATCGCTACTGATTGAGTAAATCTCATTGTAGTCAACACCTTGAACTTGTCGAAAACCTTTTGCGACAAGTCGAGCTTTGTAGATAGTAATACTACTATCAAGATCCGTCTTCCTCTTGAAGATCCATTTATATAATATGGCTTGCCGATCATCGAGCAACTCCATCAAAGTCCACACTTTGTTCTCATATATGGATCCCATCTCAGATTTCATGGTCTCAAACCATTTCGCGAATCTGGGCTCATCATCGCTTCCTCATAGTTCGTAGGTTCATCATGGTCTAGTAACATGACTTCTAGAATAAGATTACCGTACCACTCAGTGCGGATCTTACTCGAAGACCTCGAGGTTTGGTAGCAACTTGATCTGAAGTTTCATGATCATCATCATTAACTTCCTCACTAATTGGTGTAGGAATCACCGAACTGATTCTGTGATGAACTACTTTCCAATAAGGGAGAAGGTACAATTACCTCATCAAGTTCTACTTTCCTCCCACTCACTTCTTTCGAGAGAAACTTCTTCTCTAGAAAGGATCCATCTTAGCAACAAATATCTTGCTTTCGGATCTGTGATAGAAGGTGTACCCAATAGTTACCTTTGGGTATTCTATGAAGACGCATTTCTCGATTTGGGTTCGAGCTTATCGGTGAAAACTTTTCACATAAGCATCACAACTCCAAACTTTAAGAAACGGCAGCTTAGGTTTCTTGCTAAACCATAGTTCATACGGTGTCATCTCAGCGGATTTAGATGGTGCCCTATTAAACGTGAATGCAGCTGTCTCTAATGCATAACCCCAAAGCGATAGTGGTAAATCGGTAAGATACATCATAGATCGCACCATATCAAAATAAAATACTGTTCTGACGTTCGGACACACCATAACGTTGTGGTGTTCCGGTGGCGTGAGCTGTGAAACTATTCCACATTGTTTTCATTGAAGACCAAACTCGTAACTCAAATATTCATCTCCACGATCAGATCGCGAAACTTTATTTTCTTGTTACGATGATTTTCCACTTCACTCTGAAATTCTTTGAACTTTTCAACTATTTCAGACTTATGTTTCATCAAGTAGATATACCCATATCTACTCAAATCATCTTGTGAAGGTCAGAAAATAACGATACTTGCCATGAGCATCAACACTCATTGGATCGCATACATCGGTATATATGTGTTATTTCCAACAAGTCAAGAGCTTGTTCCATTGTTCCGAGAACGGAGTTTTAGTCATCTTGCCTAAAAGGCACGGTTCGCAAGCATCAAATGATTCATAACCAAGTGATTCCAAAATCCATCCTTATGGAGTTTCTTCATGCGCTTTATACCGATATGACCCAAGCGGCGGTGCCACAAATAAGTTGCACTATCATTATTAACTTTGCATCTTTTGGCATCAATATTATGAATATGTGTATCACTACGATCGAGATCCAATAAACTATTTTCATTGGGTGTATGACCATCGAAGGTTTTATTCATTTAAACAGAACAACAATTATTCTTTGATTTTAAATGAATAACCGTTTTGCAATAAACATGATCAAATCATATTCATGCTCAACGCAAACACTAAATAACATTTATTTAGGTTTAACACTAATCCCGAAAGTATAGGGAGTGTGCGATGATGATCATATCAATCTTGGAACTACTTCCAACACTCATCGTCACTTCCCCTTCAACTAGTTTCTGTTCATTCTGCAACTCCTGTTTGAGTTACTACTCTTAGCAACTGAACCAGTATCAAATACCGAGGGGTTACTATAACACTAGTAAAATACACATCAATAATTTGTATATCAAATATACCTTTGTTCATTTTGCCATCCTTCTTATCCGCCAAATACTTGGGGTAGTTCCGCTTCGAAGACCAGTTCCATTGTAGCAAAAGCACTTAGTCTCGTGCTTAGATCCAGACTTGGGCTTCTTCACTCGAGCAGCAACTTGCTTGCCGTTCTTCTTGAAGTTCCCTTCTTCCCTTTGCCCTTTCCTTGAGACTAGTGGTCTTGTCAATCATCAACACTTGATGCTCTTTCTTGATTTCTACCTTCGTCGATTTCAACATCATGAAGAGCTCGGGAATCGTTTTCGTTATCCCTTGCATACTATAGTTCATCACGAAGTTCTAGTAACTTAGTGATGGTGACTAGAGAATTCTGTCAATCACTATCTTATCTGGAAGATTAACTCCCACTTGATTCAAGCGATTGAAGTACCTGACAATCTGAGTACATGCTCACTAGTTGAGCGATTCTCCTCCATCTTTTAGCTATAGAACTTGTTGGAGACTTCATATCTCTCAACTCGGGTATTTGCTTGAAATATTAACTTCAACTCCTGGAACATCTCATATGGTCCATGACGTTCAAAACATCTTTGAAGTCCCGATTCTAAGCCGTTAAGCATGGTGCACTAAACTATCAAGTAGTCATCATATTGAGCTAGCCAAACGTTCATAACGTCTGCATCTGCTCCTGCAATAGGTCTGTCACCTAGCGGTGCATCAAGGACATAATTCTTCTGTGCAGCAATGAGGATAAACCTCAGATCACGGATCCAATCCGCATCATTGCTACTAACATCTTTCAACACAATTTTCTCTAGGAACATATCAAAACAAACATATGAAGCAACAACGCGAGCTATTGATCTACAACATAATTTGCAAAATACTACCAGGACTAAGTTCATGATAAATTTAAGTTCAATTAATCATATTACTTAAGAACTCCCACTTAGACAGACATCTCTCTAGTCATCTAAGTGATCACGTGATCCAAATCAACTAAACCATGTCCGATCATCACGTGAGATGGAGTAGTTTCAATGGTGAACATCACTATGTTGATCATATCTACTATATGATTCACGCCGACCTTTCGGTCTCCGTGTTCGAGGCCATATCTGCATATGCTAGGCTCGTCAAGTTTAACTTGAGTATTCTGCGTGTGCAAAACTGGCTTGCACCCGTTGTAGATGGATGTAGAACTTATCACACCGATCATCACGTGGTGTCTGGGTACTATGAACTTTTAGCAGCGGTGCATACTCGGGAGAACACTTCTTGATAATTTTAGTGAGAGATCATCTTATAATGCTACCGTCAATCAAAGCAAGATAAGATGCATAAAGGATAAACATCACATGCAATCAATATAAGTGATATGATATGGTCATCATCATCTTGTGCTTGTGATCTCCATCTCCGAAGCACCGTCATGATCACCATCGTCACCGGTAGCGACACCTTGATCTCCATCGTAGCATCGTTGTCGCCTCGCCAACTATTGCTTCTCGACTATCGCTACTGCTTAGTGATAAAGTAAAGCAATTACATGGCGCTTGCATTTCATACAATAAAGCGACAACCATATGGCTCCTGCCGATTGCCGATAACTTCGGTTACAAAACATGATCATCTCATACAATAAAATATAGCATCACGTCTTGACCACATCACATCACAACATGCCCTGCAAAAACAAGTTAGACGTCCTCTACTTTGTTGTTGCAAGTTTTACGTGGCTGCTACGGGCTGAGCAAGAACCGTTCTTACCTCGCATCAAAACCACAACGATAGTTTGTCAAGTTGGTGCTGTTTTAACCTTCGCAAGGACCGGGCGTAGCCACACTCGGTTCAACTAAAGTGAGAGAGACAGACACCCGCCGGTCACCTTTAAGCAACTAGTGCTCGGCGGTGAAACCAGTCTCGCGTAAGCGTCTGGCGTAATGTCGGTCCGGGCGCTTCATCTCACAATACCGCTGAACCAAAGTATGACATGCTGGTAAGCAGTATGACTTATATCGCCCACAACTCACTTGTGTTCTACTCGTGCATATGACATCAACGCATAAAACCAAGCTCGGATGCCACTGTTGGGAAACATAGTAATTTCAAAAAATTTCCTACGCACACGCAAGACCATGGTGATGGCATAGCAACGAGAGGGAGAGTGTCCGTCCACGTACCCTCGTAGACCGAAAGCGGAAGCGTTATAACAACGCGGTTGATGTAGTCGTACGTCTTCACGATCTGACCGATCCAAGCACTGAACGTACGGCACCTCCGAGTTCTGCACACGTTCAGCTCGATGACGATCCCCGGACTCCGATCCAGCAAAGTGTCGGGGATGAGTTCCGTCAGCACGACGGCGTGGTGACGATGATGATGCTCCACCGACGCAGGGCTTCGCCTAAGCTCCGCGACGATATGACTTCTCCGGCGCGGGGCTTCGCTAAGCTCCGCGACGATATGACCGAAGTGGAATATGGTGGAGGGGCACCGCACATGGCTAAGGAACGATCCGTAGATCAACTTGTGTGTCTGGGGTGCCCCCTGCCCAGATATAAAGGAGCAAGGAGGAGGTGGCCGGCCAAGGGAGGAGGCGCCCGGAGTAGGACTCCTCCTTTCCTAGTAGGAGTAGGAGAGAAGGAAGGGGAAGGGAAGAAGGTGCGGCCTCCCCTAGTCCAATTCGGACTAGGCCTTGGGGCGCGCGCCTGCCCTAGGCAGCCCTCTCTCTTTCCCTGCAGGGCCCAATAAGGCCCAATACTTCTCCCGGCGAATTCCCGTAACTCTCCGGTACTCGAAAAATACCGAATCATTCGAACCTTTCCAACTCCGAATATAGTCGTCCAATATATCGATCTTTACGTCTTGACCATTTCGAGACTCCTCGTCATGTCCCCGATCTCATCCGGGACTCGAACTCCTTCGGTACATCAAAACTCATAAACTCATAATATAAGCATCATCGAAACCTTAAGCGTGCGGACCCTACGGGTTCGAGAACTATGTAGACATGACCTAGAACTATTCTCGGTCAATAACCAATAGCGGGACCTGGATGCCCATATTGGCTCCTACATATTCTCGAAGATCTTTATCGGTCAAACCGCATAACAACATACGTTGTTCCCTTTGTCATCGGTATATTACTTGCCCGAGATTTGATCGTCGGTATCCAATACCTAGTTCAATCTCGTTCTTGGCAAGTCTCTTTACTCGTTACGTAATGCATCATTCCGTAACTAACTCATTAGCTACATTGCTTGCAAGGCTTATAGTGATGTGCATTACCGAGAGGGCCAGAGATACCTCTCCGACAATCGGAGTGACAAAACCTAATCTCAAAATCGCCAACCCAACATGTACCTTTGGAGACACCTGTAGTACTCCTTTATAATCACCCGATTCGTTGTGACGTTTGGTAGCACCAAAGTGTTCCTCCGGTAAATGGGAGTTGCATAATCTCATAGTTACAGGAACATGTATAAGTCATGAAGAAAGCAATAGCAACATACTAAACGATCAAGTGCTAGGCTAACGGAATGGGTCAAGTCATTCAGATCATTCTCCTAATGATGTGATCCCGTTAATCAAATGACAACTCATGTCTATGGTTAGGAAACATAACCATCTTCGATTAACGAGCTAGTCAAGTAGAGGCATACTAGTGACACTCTGTTTTGTCTATGTATTCACACATGTATTATGTTTCCGGTTAATACAATTTTAGCATGAATAATAAACATTTATCATGATATAAGGAAATAAATAATAACTATAGTATTGCCTCTAGGGCATATTTCCTTCACGACGATCGAATCTCGGGCAAGTAACATACCGATTGACAAAGGGAATTGTATACGGGGTTGCTTGAATCCTCGACATCGTGGTTCATCCGATGAGATCATCGAGGAGCATGTGGGAGCCCACATGGGTATCCAGGTCCCGCTGTTGGTTATTGACCAGAGAGCCGTCTCGGTCATGTCTGCATGTCTCCCGAACCCGTAGGGTCTACACACTTAAGGTTCGGTGACACTAGGGTTGTATGAATATAAGTATGCAGCAAACCGAAAGTTGTTCGGAGTCCCGGATGAGATCCCAGACGTCACGAGGAGTTCCGGAATGGTCCGGAGGTAAAGAATTATATATAGGAAGTGCTGTTTCGGCCATCGGGAGAGTTTCGGGGTCACCGGATTGTCTGCAGGACCACCGGAAGGGTCCCGAGGTCCACCGGTGGGGCCCACCTATCCCGGAGGGCCCCGTGGGCTGAAGTGGGAGGAACCAGCCTGGTGGGCTGGTGCGCCCCCTGGGCTCCCACTTGCGCTAGGGTTGGAAACCCTAGGGGGGGCGCCCACTTGCCTTGGGGGGCAAGCCTCCCCCCTTGGCCGCCGCCCCCCATCTAGATGGGATCTAGAGGGGCCGGCGCCCCCCAGGGGGCCTATATAAAAGGGGGGGGAGGGAGGGCAGCGGCACCCCAAGTCTTGGCGCCTCCCTCCTGTTGGGGAACGTAGTAATTTCAAAAAATTTCCTACGCACACGCAAGATCATGGTGATGGCATAGCAACGAGAGGGGAGAGTATTGTCCACGTACCCTCGTAGACCGTAAGCGGAAGCGTTATGACAACACGGTTGATGTAGTTGTACGTCTTCACGATCCGACCGATCCAAGTACCGAACGTACGGAACCTCCGAGTTCAGCACACGTTCAGCTCGATGACGATTCCCGGACTCCGATCCAGCAAAGTGTCGGGGATGAGTTCTGTCAGCACGACGGTGTGGTGACGATGATGATGCTCTACCGGCCCAGGGCTTCGCCTAAACTCCGCGACGATATGACCGAGGTGGAATATGGTGAAGGGGGGCACCGCACACGGCTGAGGAACGATCCGTAGATCAACTTGTGTGTTATGGGGTGCCCCCTTGCCCCCGTATATAAAGGAGGGAGGGGGAGGTGCGGCCGGCCCCCAAGGGGTGCGCCTGGAGGAGTCCTACTCCCGGTGGGAGTAGGACTCCCCCCTCTTGCCTTGTTGGAGAAGGAAAGGGGAGGGAAAGAGGAAGAGGCGCCGCCCTCTCTCTTGTCCTATTCGGACTAGGTGGGGAGGCGCGGCCTGCCTGGCCGCCCTCCTCTTCTCCCTCATGGCCCACTAAGGCCCATTATCCCCGGAGGGTTCCGTAACCCCGGTGTTCCGTAAAATTCGATTTCACCCGGAACCATTCCGATATCCAAATATAGGCTTCCAATATATCAATCTTTATGTCTCGACCATTTGAGACTCCTCGTCATGTCCGTGATCACATCCGGGACTCGAACAAGCTTCGTACATCAAAACTTATAAACTCATAATAAAACTGTCATCGTAACGTTAAGCGTGCGGACCCTACGGGTTCGAGAACTATGTAGACATGACCTAGAACTATTCTCGGTCAATAACCAATAGCGGAACCTGGATGCCCATATTGGTTCCTACATATTCTCGAAGATCTTTATCGGTCAAACCGCATAACGACATACGTTGTTCCCTTTGTCATCGGTATGTTACTTGCCCGAGATTCGATCGTCGGTATCCAATACCTAGTTCAATCTCATTACCGGCAAGTCTCTTTACTCATTCCGTAATACATCATCTCGCAACTAACTTATTAGTTGCAATGCTTGCAAGGCTTATGTGATGTGTATTACCGAGAGGGCCCAGAGATACCTCTCCAGACAATCGGAGTGACAAAACCTAATCTCGAAATCGCCAACCCAACATGTACCTTTGGAGACACCTGTAGTACTCCTTTATAATCACCCGATTACGTTGGGACGTTTGGTAGCACCAAAGTGTTCCTCCGTAAACGGGAGTTGCATAATCTCATAGTTACGGGAACATGTATAGGTCATGAAGAAAGCAATAGCAATATACTAAGCGATCAAGTGCTAGGCTAACGGAATGGGTCATGTCAATCACATCATTCTCCTAATGATGTGATCCCATTAATCAAATAACAACACATGTCTATGGTTAGGAAACATAACCATCTTTGATTAATGAGCTAGTCAAGTAGAGGCATACTAGTGACTATATGTTTGTCTATGTATTCACACATGTATCATGTTTCCGGTTAATACAATTCTAGCATGAATAATAAACATTTATCATGATATGAGGAAATAAATAATAACTTTATTATTGCCTCTAGGGCATATTTCCTTCAGTCTCCCACTTGCACTAGAGTCAATAATCTAGATTACACAAGAATGATTCTAACATCCATGGAGTCTTGGTGCTGATCATGTTTTGCTCGTGGAAGAGGCTTAGTCAGCGGTCTGCGCAACATTCAGATCCGTATGTATCTTGCAAATCTCTATGTCTCCCACGGACTTGGTCTCGGATGGAATTGAAGCGTCTCTTGATATGCTTGGTCCTCTTGTGAAATCTGGATTCCTTTGCCAAGGCAATTGCACCAAGATTGTCACGAAGATCTTCATTGGTCCCGATGCACTAGGTATGACACCTAGATCGAAATGAACTCTTTCATCCGACTCCTTCATTTGCTGCTTCGAAGCAGCTATGTACTCCGCTTCACATGTAGATCCCGCCACGACGCTTTGTTTAGAACTGCACCAACCGACAGCTCCACCGTTTAATAAAAACACGTATCCGGTTTGCGATTTAGAATCGTCCGGATCGGTGTCAAAGCTTACATCGGCGTAACCATTTACGACTAGCTCTTTGTCACCTCCATATCGAGAAACATATCCTTAGTCCTTTTCGGTATTTCAGGATGTTCTTGACCGCTGTCCAGTGATCTACTCTGGATTACTTTGGTACCTTCCTGCCAAGCTTATTGCTAAGCATACGTCGGTCTGGTACACAGCATTGCATACATGATAGAGCCTATGGCTGAAGCATAGGGAACATCTTTCATTTTCTCTCTATCTTCTGCTGTGGTCGGGCATTGAGTCTGACTCAATTTCACACCTTGTAACACAGGTAAAAATCCTTTCTTTGCACGATCCATTTTGAACTTTTCAAAACTTTATCAAGGTATGTGCTTTGTGAAAGTCCAATCAAGCGTCTTGATCTATCTCTATAGATCTTGATGCCCAATATGTAAGCAGCTTCACCGAGGTCTTTCATTGAAAAACTTTTATTCAAGTATCCTTTTATGCTATCCAGAAATTCTATATCATTTCCAATTAATAATATGTCGTCCACATATAATATCGAAATGCTACAGAGCTGTAAATCTGAGGCTTCTCCAAAAGTCATATAAAACCATATCTTTGATCACACTATCAAAGCGTTTATTCCAACTCCGAGAGGCTTGCACTGACCATAAATTGATCGCTGGAGCTTGCACACTTTGTTAGCACCTTTTGGATCAACAAAACCTTCTGGTTGCATCATATACAACTCTTCTTCTAGAAATCCATTCAAGAATGCAGTTTTGACATCCATTTGCCAAATTTCATAATCATAAAATGCAGCAATTGCTAACATGATTCGGACAGACTTAAGCATCGCTTCTGGTGAGAAAGTCTCATCGTAGTCAACCCCTTGAACTTGTCGAAAACCTTTCGCAACAAGTCGAGCTTTGTAGACGATTACATTACCATCGGCGTCGGTCTTCTTCTTAAAGATCCATTTATTTTCAATGGCTTGCCGATCATCGGGCAAGTCAACCAAAGTCCATACTTTGTTCTCATACATGGATCCCATCTCAGATTTCATGGCTTCCAGCCATTTTGCGAATCTGGGCTCACCATCGCTTCTTCATAGTTTGTAGGTTCGCCATGGTCAAGTAACATGACTTCCGAATAGGATTACCGTACCACTCACAGTGCGGATCTTACTCTAGTTGACCTCGTGATTCGGTAGAAACTTGATCTGAAGTTTCATGATCAATATCATTAGCTTCCTCACTAATTGGTGTAGTTGTCACAGGAACCGGTTCTTGTGATGAACTACTTTCCAATAAGGGAGCAGATACAGTTATCTCATCAAGTTCTACTTTTCTCCCACTCACTTCTTTCGAGAGAAACTCCTTTTCTAGAAAGGATCCGAATTTAGCAGCGAAAATCTTGCCTTCAGATCTGTGATAGAAGGTGTACCCAATAGTCTCTTTTGGGTATCCTATGAAGACACATTTCTCGATTTGGGTTCGAGCTTATCTGGTTGAAGTTTCTTCACATAAGCATCGCAGCCCCAAACTTTAAGATCGACAACTTTGGTTTCTTGCTAAACCATAGTTCATAAGGTGTCGTTTCAGCGGATTTTGATGGTGCCCTATTTAACGTGAATGCGGCCGTCTCTAAAGCATAACCCCAAAGCGATAGCGGTAAATCAGTAAGAGACATCATAGATCGCACCATATCTAGTAAAGTACGACACGATTCTGACGTTCAGACACACCATTTCGTTGTGGTGTTCCGGGTGGCGTGAGTTGCAAAACTATTCCGCATTGTTTCAAATGCAAACCAAACTCGTAACTCAAATATTCTCCTCCACGATCAGATCATAGAAATTTTATTTTTTGTTACGATGATTTTCCACTTCACTCTGAAATTCTTTGAACTTTTCAAATGTTTCAGATTGATGTTTCATCAAGTAGATATACCCATATCTGCTCAAATCATCTGTGAAGGTGAGAAAATAACGATACCGCCAAGTGCCTCAACATTCATTGGACCACAAACATCGGTATGTATGATTTCCAACAAATCAGTTGCTCGCTCCATAGTTCCGGAGAACGGCGTTTTAGTCATCTTGCCCATGAGGCACGGTTACGCAAGTACCAAGTGATTCATAATCAAGTGATTCCAAAAGCCCATAAGTATGGAGTTTCTTCATGCGTTTTACACGATATGACCCAAGCGGCGATGCAACAAATAAGTTGCACTATCATTATCAACTCTGTATCTTTTGGTTTCAACACTATGAATATGTGTATTACTACTATCGAGATTCAATAAAATAGACCACTCTTCAAGGGTGCATGACCATAAAAGATATTATTCATATAAATAGAACAACCATTATTCTCGACTTAAATGAATAACCGTCTCGCATCAAACAAGATCCAGATATAATGTTCATGCTTAACGCTGGCACCAAATAACAATTATTTAGGTCTAAAACTAATCCCGATGGTAGATGTAGAGGTAGCGTGCGACCGCGATCACATCGACTTTGGAACCATTTCCCAGCATCGTCACCTCGTCCTTAGCCAATCTTACGCAATCCGTAGTTCTGTTTGAGTTGCAAATATTAGCAATGAACCAGTATCAAATACCCAAGTACTACTGCGAGTATTAGTAAGGTACACATCAATAACATGTATATCACATATACCTTTGTTCACTTTGCCATCCTTCTTATCCGCCAAATACTTGGGGCAGTTCCGCTTCGAGGTCGATCGCTTGCGGTAGAAGCACTAGTCTCGGGCTTAGGTCCAGACTTGGGTTTCTTCTCTTGAGCAACAACTTGTTTGCTGTTCTTCTTGAAGTTCCTTCTTCTTCCCTTTGCCCTTTTCTTGAAACTGGTGGTCTTGTTAACCATCAACACTTGATGCTCCTTTTGATTTCTACCTCCATGCTTTTAGCATTGCGAAGAGCTCGGGAATAGACTTGTCCATCCCTTGCATATTATAGTTCATCACAAAGCTCTTGTAGCTTGGTGGCGATGATTGAAGAATTCATCAATGACACTATCATCGAAGATTAACTCCCAGTTGAATCAAGTGATTATTATACCCGGACATTTTGAGTATGTGTTCACTTGTGAACTATTCTCCTCCATCTTGCAGCTATAGAACTTATTGGAGACTTCATATCTCTCAATCCGGTCATTTGCTTGAAATATTAACTTCAACTCTGGAACATCTCATATGCTCCATGACGTTCAAAACGTCGTTGAAGGCCCGGTTCTAAGCCGTAAAGCATGGCACATCGAACTATCGAGTAGTCATCAGCTTTGCTCTCCCACACGTTCTTAACGTCGTCGGTTGCATCAAGACAGGCTCGGCACCCAGCGGTGCTTCCAGGATGTAATTCTTCTATGCAGCAATGAGGATAATCCTCAAGTTCGGGACCCAGTCCGTGTAATTGCTACCATCATCTTTCAACTTTGCTTTCTCAAGGAGCATTAAAATTAACGGAACAACAACGACGAGCCATCTATCTACAATAAACATAGACAAGCAAAATACTATCGGTACTAAGTTCATGATAAATTTAAGTTCAATTAATCATATTACTTAAGAACTCCCACTTAGATAGACATCTCTCTAGTCATCTAAGTGATTACGTGATCCAAATCAACTAAACCATGTCCGATCATCACGTGAGATGGAGTAGTTTCAATGGTGAACATCACTATGTTGATCATATCTACTATATGATTCACGTTCGACCTTTCGGTCTCCGTGTTCGAGGCCATATCTGTATATGCTAGGCTCGTCAAGTTTAACCCGAGTATTCGCGTGTGCAACTGTTTTGCACCGTTGTATTTGAGCGTAGAGCCTATCACACCGATCATCACGTGGTGTCTCAAAGCACGAAGAACTTTCATAGCGGTGCATACTCGGGAGAACACTTCTTGATATTTAGTGAGAGATCATCTTATAATGCTACCGTCAATCAAAGCAAGATAAGATGCATAAAGGATAAACATCACATGCAATCAATATAAGTGATATGATATGGCCATCATCATCTTGTGCTTGTGATCTCCATCTCCGAAGCACCGTTGTGATCACCATTGTCACCGGTAGCGACACCTTGATCTCCATCATAGCATCGTTGTCGTCTCGCCAACTATTGCTTCTCGACTATCGCTACCGCTTAGTGATAAAGTAAAGCAATTACATGGCATTGCATTTCATACAATAAGCGACAACCATATGGCTCCTGCCGATTGCCGATAACTTCGGTTACAAAACATGATCATCTCATACAATAAAATATAGCATCACGTCTTGACCATATCACATCACAACATGCCCTGCAAAAACAAGTTAGGCGTCCTCTACTTTGTTGTTGCAAGTTTTACGTGGCTGCTACGGGCTGAGCAAGAACCGTTCTTACCTCGCATCAAAACCACAGCGATAGTTTGTCAAGTTGGTGTTGTTTTAACCTTCGCAAGGACCGGGCGTAGCCACACTCAGTTCAACTAAAGTGAGAGAGACAGACACCGCCGGTCACCTTTAAGCAACGAGTGCTCACAGCGGTGAAACCAGTCTCGCGTAAGCGTCTGGCGTAATGTCGGTCCGGCCGCTTCATCTCACAATACCGCCGAACCAAAGTATGACATGCTGGTAAGCAGTATGACTTATATCGCCCACAACTCACTTGTGTTCTACTCGTGCATATAACATCAACGCATAAAACCTGGCTCGGATGCCATTTGTTGGGGAACGTAGTAATTTCAAAAATTCCTACGCACACGCAAGATCATGGTGATGGCATAGCAACGAGAGGGAGAGTATTGTCCACGTACCCTCGTGACCGTGGCGAAGCGTTATGACAACGCGGTTGATGTAGTCGTGCGTCTTCACGATCGACCGATCCAAGTACCCAACGTCGGCACCTCCGAGTTCAGCACACGTTCAGCTCGATGGCGATCCCGGACTCCGATCCAGCAAAGTGTCGGGGATGAGTTCCGTCGACGACGACGGCGTGGTGGCGATGATGATGCTCTACGGCGCGAGGCTTCGCCTAAATTCATGCGACGATATGACCGAGGAGGAATATGGTGGAGGGGCACCGCACACGGCTAAGGAACGATCCGTAGATCAACTTGTGTGTTATGGGGTGCCCCCTTGCCCTCGTATATAAAGGAGGGAGGGGGAGGTGCGGCCGGCCCCCACGGGGTGCGCCTGGAGGAGTCCTACTCCCACCGGAGTAGGACTCCCCCTCTTCCTTGTTGGAGAAGGAAAGGGGAGGGAAGAGGAAGGGCGCCGCCCCTCTCCTGTCCTATTCGGACTAGGGGGGGGCGCGCCTGCCCTGCCCGGCCCTCCTCTTCTCCCTCATGGCCCACTAAGGCCCATTATCCCCGTTAGGGTTCCGGTAACCCCGGTGTTCGGTAAAATCGATTTCACCCGAACCATTCCGATATCAAATATAGGCTTCCAATATATCAATCTTTATGTCTCGACCATTTGAGACTCCTCGTCATGTCCGTGATCACATCCGGGACTCGAACAATCTTGGTACATCAAAACTTATAAACTCATAATAAAAGCTGTCATTGTAACGTTAAGCGTGCGGACCCTACGGGTTCGAGAACTATGTAGACATGACCTAGAACTATTCTCGGTCAATAACCAATAGCGGAACCTGGATGCCCATATTGGTTCCTACATATTCTCTGAAGATCTTTATCGGTCAAACCGCATAACGACATCGTTGTTCCCTTTGTCATCGGTATGTTACTTGCAGAGATTGATCGTCGGTATCAATACCTAGTTCAATCTCGTTACGGCAAGTCTCTTTACTCGTTCCGTAATACATCATCTCACAACTAACTTATTAGTTGCAATGCTTGCAAGGCTTATGTGATGTGTATTACCGAGAGGGCCCAGAGATACCTCTCCGACAATCGGAGTGACAAAACCTAATCTCAAATCGCCAACCCAACATGTACCTTTGGAGACACCTGTAGTACTCCTTTATAATCACCCGATTCGTTGTGACGTTTGGTAGCACCAAAGTGTTCCTCCGATAAACAGGAGTTGCATAATCTCATAGTTACAGGAACATGTATAGGTCATGAAGAAAGCAATAGCAATATACTAAACGATCAAGTGCTAGGCTAACGGAATGGGTCATGTCAATCACATTATTCTCCTACTGATGTGATCCCATTAATCAAACAACAACACATGTGTATGGTTAGGAAACATAACCATCTTTGATTAATGAGCTAGTCAAGTAGAGGCATACTAGTGACTATATGTTTGTCTATGTATTCACACATGTATCATGTTTCCGGTTAATACAATTCTAGCATGAATAATAAACATTTATCATGATATGAGGAAATAAATAATAACTTTATTATTGCCTCTAGGGCATATTTGCTTCACCTCCCCCTGCTACACCTCCTCCTCCTCCCGTAGTTGCTTGGCGAAGCCCTGCCGGAGCCCTGCTGCATCCACCACCACGCCGTCGTGCTTCTGGATCTTCATCAACCTCTCCTTCCCCCTTGCTGGATCAAGGCGGAGGAGACGTCCACGCTGACCGTCACGTGTGTTGAGCGCGAGGTGCCGTCCGTTCGGCGCTAGGATCTCCGGTGATTTGGATCACGACAAGAACGACTCCCTCAACCCCGTTCTCTTGAACGCTTCCACACGCGATCTACAAGGGTATGTAGATGCATCTCTCTCTCTCTCGTTGCTAGATGAACTCATAGATGGATCTTGGTGAACGTAGGAAAATTTTATTTTATGCAACGTTATCCAACAGTGGCATCATGAGCTAGGTCTATGCGTAGTTCTCTATTGCACGAGTAGAACACAATTTGGTGTGGGCGTAGATGTTGCCAACTTTCTTGCCGCTACTAGTATTATTTTGCTTCGGTGGTATTGAGGGATGAAGCGGCCCGGACCGAACTTACACGTACGCTTACGTGAGACAGGTTCCACCGACTGACATGCACTAGTTGCATAAGGTGGCTAGCGGGTGTCTGTCTCTCCCACTTTAGTTGGAGCGGATTCGACGAAAAGGATCCTTATGAAGGGTAAATAGAAGTTGACAAATCACGTTGTGGCTTTTTCGTAGGTAAGAAAACGTTCTTGCTAGAACCCTATTGCAGCCACGTAAAAGATGCAACAACAATTAGAGGACGTCTAACTTGTTTTTTGCAGCAATTGCCTTGTGATGTGATATGGCCAAAAGTTGTGATGAATGATGAATGATATGTTGTGATGTATGAGATCATGTTCTTGTAATAGGAATCACGACTTGCATGTCGATGAGTATGACAACCGGTAGGAGCCATAGGAGTTGTCTTAATTATTGTATGACCTGCGTGTCATTGATTCAACGCCATGTATTTACTTTGCTTTATTGCTAAACCGTTAGCTATAGTAGTAGAAGTAATAGTTGGCGAGCAACTTCATGGAACACGATGATGGAGATCATGATGATGGAGATCATGGTGTCATGCCGGTGACAAGATGATCATGGAGCCCCGAAGATGGAGATCAAAGGAGCTATATGATATTGGCCATATCATGTCACCACTGTATATAATTGCATGTGATGTTTATTATGTTTATGCATCTTGTTTACTTAGAACGACGGTAGTAAATAAGATGATCCCTTATAATAATTTCAAGAAAGTGTTCTCCCTAACTGTGCGCCATTGCTAAAGTTCGTCGTTTCGAAGCACCACGTGATGATTGGTTGTGATAGATTCCTACGTTCACATACGACTGGTGTAAGACAATTTTACACATGCAAAACACTTAGGTTAACTTGACGAGCCTAGCATGTACAGACATGGCCTCGGAACACAAGAGACCGAAAGGTCGAACATGAGTCGTATGGAAGATACGATCAACATGGAGATGTTCACCGACGATGACTAGTCCGTCTCACGTGATGATCGGACACGGCCTAGTCGACTCGGATCATGTAACACTTAGATGACTAGAGGATGTCAAATCTGGTGGGAGTTTATTAAATAATTTGATTAGATGAACTTAATTATCATGAACATTAGTCTAAAATCTTTGCAAAATGTCTTGTAGATCAAATGGCCAGCGCTCATGTCACCACGAACTTCAGCGCGTTCCTAGAAAACCAAGCTGAAAGATGATGGCAGCAACTATTGGACTGGGTCCGGAACACGAGATCATCCTCATAGCTGCCAAGAAACAATATGTCCTAGAAGCACCGCTAGGTGAAGCACCCATCGAGAGAACCAAGGCGTTATGAGCGCTTGGCAGTCTTGTCTTGATGATTACTCCCTCATTCAGTGCGGCATGCTTTACACTTAGAACCGGGGCTCCAAAAGCGTTTTGAGCAATACATAGCATATGAGATGTTAGAGGAGCTGAAAATGGTTTTCCAAGCTCATGCCGGGTCGAGAGATATGAAGTCTCCGACAAGTTCTATAGTTGTAAGATGGAGGAAAATAGTTACATCGGTGAGCACATACTCAAAATGTCTGGGTTGCACAACCGCCTTGTCCCAGTGGACATTAACCTCCGGACGAGGCGGTCATTGACAGAATCCTTGATCGCTCCCACCGAGCTACAAGAGCTTTGTGATGAACTACAATATCACGGGGATGGTGAAAACTATTCTGAAGTATTTTCAATCTTGAAGTCGTGAGGTAGAAATCAGAAGGAACATCAAGTGTTGATGGTCAATAAAACCACTAAGTTCAAAAGGGCAATGGTAAGAAGAACTTCAAGAAGGACGAAAAGGATGTTGCGCGCCGAGGTAAGCAGTCTGCGGGAAGAAGTCAAAGAATGGACCCAAGCACGAGGCGAGTGCTTTTATTGCAAAGGAAGGGTCCTTTGAAGCGGAACTGCCCCAAATACTTAGCGGACAAGAAGGCCGGCAACACTAAAGGTATATTTGATATACATGTGATTGATGTGTACCTTACCGAGTACTAATAGTAACTCCCAGGTATTTGATACGGTGGCGTTGCTCATATTTGCAACTCACAGCGAGAGCTGCGGAATAAGCGGAGGCTGGCGAAGGACAAGGTGACGATCTTGGCGTCGGTAATGGTTCCAAGGTCGATGTGATCGCCGTCGACACGCTACCTCTACATTTACCTACGGGATTAGTTTTAAACCTCAATAATTGTTATTTAGTGCCAAGTTTGAGCATGAACATTGTATCGGGATCTTGTTTAATCTGAGATGGCTACTCATTTAAATCCGAGAATAATGGTTGTTCTATTTATATGAGAGATATGTTTTATGGTCATGCTCCGATGGTTAATGGTTTATTCTTAATGAATCTCGAGCGTAATATTACACATATTCATAGTGTGAATACCAAAAGATGTAAAGTTGATAACGATAGTCCCACATACTTGTGGCACTTTGCGCCTTGGTCACATTGGTGTCAAGCGCATGAAGAAGCTCCATGCTGATGGACTTTTAGAGTCTCTCGATTATGAATCATTTGACACATGCGAACCATGCCTTATGGGCAAAATGACCAAGACTCGTTCTCGGAACAATGGGCGAGCAACCAACTTATTGGAAATCATACATACCGATGTATGCGGTCCAATGGCGTTGAGGCTCATGGAGGATATCGTTATGTTCTCACTCTCACTTGATGACTTGAGTAGATATGGGTATGTCTACTTGATGAAACACAAGTCGAGACCTTTGAAAAGTTCAAGGAATTTCAGAATGAGGTAGAGAATCAACGTGACCGAAAAATAAAGTTCTTACGATCAGATCATGGAGGAGAATATTTAAGTCACGAATTTGGTACACACTTAAGGAAATGTGGAATCGTTTCACAACTCACGCCGCTGGAACACCTCAAGCGTAGCGGTGTGTCGAGCGTCGTGTCGCATTCTATTGGATATGGTGCGATCTATGATGTCTCTTACAGATTTACCGCTATCATTTTGGGGATACGCTCTAGAGACAGCTACATTCACTTTAAATAGGGCACCGTCTAAATCCATTGAGACGACACCGTATGAATTATGGTTTGGGAAAAAACCTAAGGTGTCGTTTCTAAAAGTTTGGCGATGCGATGCTTATGTCAAGAAACTTCAACCTGAAAAGCTCGAGCCCAAGTCGGAAAAATGCGTCTTCATAGGATGCCCTAAGGAAACCATTGGGTATACCTTCTACCTTAGATCCGAAGGAAAGATCTTTGTTGCCAAGAACGGATCCTTTCTTGAAAAAGAGTTTCTCTCGAAAGGAGTAAGTGGGAGGAAATTAGAACTCGATGAAGTACTACCTCTTGAACCGGAAAGTAGTGCAGCTCAGGAAAATGTTCATGTGGTGCCTACACCGACTGTAGAGGAAATTAATGATGATGATCAAGGTACTTCAAATCAAGTTGCTACTGAACTTCGTAGGTCCACAAGGACACGTTCCACACCAGAGTGGTATGGCAACCCTGTCCTGGAAATCATGTTGTTAGACAACGGTGAACCTTCGAACTATGAAGAAGCGATGGCGGGCCTAGATTCCAACAAATGGCTTGAAGCCATGCAATCCGAGATAGGATCCATGTATGAAAACAAAGTATGGACTTTGACAGACTTGCCGATGATCGGCGAGCGATAGAAAACAAATGGATCTTTAAGAAGAAGACGGACCCGGATGGTAATGTTACCATCTATAAAGCTCAACTTGTCGCTAAAGGTTATCGGCAAGTTCAAGGGGTTGACTACGATGAGACTTTCTCTCCGTCGCGAAGCTGAAATCCGTCCGAATCATGTTAGCAATTGCGCATACTATGATTATGAGATATGGCAAATGGACGTCAAAACGGCATTCCTTAACGGCTATCTTAAGGAAGAACTGTATATGATGCAGCGGAAGGTTTTGTCGACCCTAAGAATGCTAACAAGGTATGCAAGCTCCAGCGATCCATTTATGGGCTGGTGCAAGCATCTCGGAGTTGGAACATTCACTTTGATGAGATGATCAAAGCGTTTGGGTTTAT